>JARQOC010000004.1:286343003-286705118 GCA_033576535.1 Allobates femoralis | reverse complement strand
CCAGAACAAAACTTTATAAAAAGCCTGGCTGAACCCATAGGACCCTGAACTTCCATAGGTCCACTCATCCCTACTTCTCTCCCCTCAGAGAATGCACAAAATGTCTCCATCCTACTGCACCTTCTGTTGGAGAGATTGTGGTCTCAATGGTCACAAAACATCTTTTCAGGGACTGAAGTACCGTAATATAAAAACAATCTCTGGGGGAAGTTGAATCACTTATTCACAGTGTGATCGGAAACATATTCCACTTAGCAATACTCTCTTTCGGTATAGATAAACTTTTAAAACAACATCAGTATATTGTTTTACATATTTTAACCACTACTAATTACATGATAGCTACATTTTGGAAACACAAAGATACTCCAATAATTGAAAACATCATTGAATGAATAGTGACACATAACATTTATGAGCATAAGTATGGTCTTAAAAATAGTAAAACTTTAAAATAAGACAAAATTTAGTCTCTTAGGAATAAGAAGTTTGTGACTTTTTTTTACCTAAATGTATGGTCTCTCCCATTCTCTATTTGCAAATGTTGCTCTTTAAGCAGTTGATATTCCATTATGCATCTTATAATCAATTAAGCTAAATACAGTTGTTGTCTTAATAATCTTTATTGGTTATTCCTTTCTCTTTCCCCTTCTTATTTCCCCACATTAAGGCCAGCTTCACACCACAGTACAATCAGGTCCGGGGCTGTCCAGGGTGATCCAGGACAGTTTGGATTTTTCTCCTGGACACAAAAATGTTGTAAGCAACATTTTTGTGTCCAGGGCGAAAAATCTGCCCAATCCGGATCCTCCCGGATCCAGGGCAATTTGGCGCTCCCTAACATGGGAGTATATGGCGCCAGATTGCCCAGATCTGGGAGGATCCAGGAAGATCTGGGAACTGGACACCGGCATCTGCAGTTCAGCGTGAGCTACGCTGAACTTCAGCACCAGGGAGCTGTCCCCTGTGAAGTGGTTCAGCACTATTTCAAGAAGGGACAGCTACCTCAGCTGTGCTCTGCAGCATCCGGCTACAAACAGAACCGGAGGGCATATTTGCCCTCCGGTTCTGTTTGTAAATCAGGCCCGGGGCTGTCAGGTTCACCCCATACAGCCCCGGACCTGAATGTGCCATGGTGTGAAGCTGGCCTTAGATAACCAACTGAAATTTTCATCCCAATAAAAATTTATATTATATCATCCCTTCCTTTCCTTTCTTTCCTTCTGACTTTCCCATTTAAGGTTCGGGATAACTACATTTGTAAATTGTGTTTTGTTATTTGTTAAACCCAATAAATATCATTGTTAAACAAGAATGCCTGATTTTTATTCTGCAAATAGCTTCAACGCATCTCATTTGCAAAAAACAAACAAACATCTGAACACAGCCTAATGAGGTTGCTCTATTGAAAAGTTTAATTATAGACCTCATGTGCATAGAAGAGATTTATACCACTGTATGATGCTTCTGTACAGCACTGGGTTATTTAGTTAAAGCAGTTGTCCACTTCTATGACAACCCCTTTTAATTCCCACATGTCTCTGCAAGTAAAATTAAAGATCCTATACTCACATCCTGTGCTGGCGGTGCTGCAGTGTTGTCGATAATCACGATTCTGGGGCTCACGTGACATTATGACATCAAGCGAGCCTACATCCAATCACTGCCGGCTTCTCTCCCCATCTTCGGATCAAAAGAGTTGATCAACAGGATGTGAATGCGGCCGCTGCCGCTCACTTCCTACTGATTACTCCTTTTTCTGAAGGCGGGGAGACAGAAGCCAGAGGTGATTGGACGCGGGGCTCGCTTGATGTAATGTCACATGAGCCCCAGAACCATGATTAATGAGACCACCGCAGCAGCACCAGCACGGGAAGTAAGTACAAGCTTTTTTATCTTACCTGAGGGAGACATGTCAAATCAGAAGGAGTTGTCCTATAATTTCCCTTATATCATGTATGAAGTGTGGGTCGTGTACGTCTGTGAGTACACTATTATTATTCCATACTCCTCTACATTGTTTTATATAGTTTTCAGCCTAAATAGGTATTGCACTTAGTAGATACAGTGTTGCTAGATAAGCGTTTTTCAAGAAAATGTATTTATTGTTTTTGCATTAGGAGTTAATAGCATTTGGACTAAGTAATGTATTGTGTGGGTCCTTTAAAGGATTTGCTGCAAGTACATCTTTATCAAGATCATCTGTACAAGAAAGCACCGGTGGAAAAACCCAGGTAGTAAAAGATTCCTAGATACTGCAGTTCTGAAGTTATTATGCACACAATATGTATCCTATTTTCAGTACATAATTGTCATTTTTATTGTGGGAGCAGTCATAGATGATCATCTAGTTTTGTAAAAGGGGGTGACTAACTTGCAAAAATTATTTGAAAAATGATAAATGACAGTTAAAATATACTTTTGTCTAATGTATTTTCTTTAAAAATGTCAACTGAACCATTATTTTAAGCCTTTTGTCTCTGTGTCAACAGCTCTTTGGTCCTTTGCATTCTGGACACAAATGCAAAATTCTCTACTTCCTTTCCATATGGAGAGATTATTAGTTTAACCCCTTCAGCATTAGGCAATTTTTTTGTTTTTGCATTTTTCTCTTTGTTCTCCCTTTCTAGCAAGAGCCTAAAGTTACGTTCACACACTCCGTATTTTCTGCTTCTTTTTAAGCATGCTTTTCCCCAAAAGTACATCTGTGTCTGCGTTCCCAGCAAAGTGAATGGAAATTCACTTTTGCTGTTCAGATGCTGCGCATTTTTCGTCCATGTTTTTGGGGCCAAAAGCGCGCGCGTAAAAAGAATCAACATGTTAAATCTTTGCGCAAAAATGTGCGTGCTGTCCTCCTTAGGCCTAATTATAAACGCTGGAATACGCATCGCTGTTCAGACAATGCTGTATTCCAGCGCTTATAAAAGTGGGTGCAGGAGGAGAAGCAGGATAGGATGTGATGACACATGGTGGAAGGAAGAATCCTGTGTTCCTCCTCCCGTGTGACATGTACTTTCGTTTAGCAGCGTATCTCATAGACTGTGAGCCCTCGTGGACAGGGTCCCTGCCCCTCCTGTACCTGTATGTCCTGATCGCCTAGATTTAGTGTACTTGTTCTTGTCTCCCTCATCCTCATGTAAAGCGCCATGGAACCTAATGGCGCTATATAAATAAATAATAATAATAATAATAATAATGTGCAGCAACCTCTGGCTGCCTGTACATTCTCTGCTAAGCGAAATCAAAAGTGAACAGTAGAAAAAATAGCATACTCACCTCTCTGCAGACTCCCGGGACATGTCCAATCGCTGCAAGGATGTGCCGGTAAAATGATCAGCTGATGCAGTCAGCTGACAGCATCAGCTGATTGTTTCAACCGGGAGGTAAAAAGCCGTCCGGCATTTTTAAATGATCATCTGATCCATCAGCTGGTTGTTTTACCGCCCAGCTGATGTACAGCTGATTGTTTAAAAAATGGGCGGTAAAAAGCTGTCTGGCTTTTTTAAACGATCAGCTGGTACATCAGCTGGGCGGTAAAACAACCTACTGATGGATCAGCTGATTGTTTAAAAAAGCCAGTTGGGCTTTTTATTGCCCAGTTTTTAAACAACCAGCTGTGCATCAGCTGATTGTTTTACCGGCAATCAGCTGATGTGTCAGCTGATTCAGGTCCTTAAAGTTCAAGGACCTGAATCAGCTGTGCATCAGCTGATTGTTTAAAAACCTGCCAGTAAAACAATCAGCTGATGTGTCATCTAATTTAGGTCCTTGAACCTGACACATCATCTGATCGGTTAGGCTAGTTTCACACTGCGGCTGGATCAGGTCAGGTCAGGTCAGGTTTTGTGTTTCAAAACAAGGAGAGGAACTTGCAGAGAAAAACTATAATTGAAAGACTGACACCTGTTCTAGGTTTTGGAGACACTCCTGGTTTTGAAACACAAAACCTGACCTGACCTGACCTGATCCAACCGCAGTGTGAAACTAGCCTTAGCCAGCCGTAGACCTGAATATACTAGTCATGTAATGACTTTGTCTTGTTTTGCACTAAAATAAGCAATAAAAGAAAAATCTAGGTTCAAAAGCTGTCATTAATTATATTTATTGGACAGAATTCTGATGTTTTGATTTCTTTTTTTTCATTATAGCTATTACGATATAAATTACACAACCCTGCAAAATTGAATTTTTTGAAAAATACAAGAGAAGTTTTCACAGATTTTTATATAATTTGGTGTGCTGATTACGAAAATGACCTTCATTTTTTTCCATCACGTAAGGATTTTTTGTAAAACCAAGATCGATATTTTTGCTAAAATATTATTTAAAAAGGAATTCTGTCGAACAATTGTACATGTAATATCTGGAAACAGTGTTTTTTATCCATTTACATTTATGTATAAATATACAGAGGCCCCCCTGCTGGCACACGGCCCCCCATCAATATACAGAAGCCCCCCTGCTGGTACACGGCCCCCCTATCGGTATACAGAGGCACCCCTGCTGGCACACGGCCCCCCTTTGGTAAACAGAGGCCCCCTGCTTTCGCATTGATCTCACCCTCCGATGTCCGCAGGTGCCTGGGGTCCTCCGTCCACTCTCCTCGCTGTATGCCGGGTTTGCTGAGAGCGGCGCAGCAGGGATGACGTCATTACTGCACCCAGCGGTCACATGTAGAACCCGCCGGCATACAGCCAGGAGAGTGGACGGAGGACCCCGGGGGCCTGCGGACATCGGAGGGTGAGATCAATGTGGCCTCTGTATACCGAAGGGGGGGCCGTGTGCCAGCAGGTGGCCTCTGTATACCGATGGGGGGGCCGTGTGCCAGCAGGGGAGGCTTCTGTATATTTATACATAAATTTAAATGGATAAAAACCACTGTTGCCAGATATTACATGTACAATTGTTCGACAGAATTCCTTTTTTATTAAATAGGATTTAAATAGGATTTTAGCAAAAATATCGATCTTGGTTTTACAAAAAATCCTTACGTGATGGAAAAAAATGGAGGTCATTTTCGTAATCAGCACACCAAATTACATAAAAATCAGTGAAAATTTCTCTTGTATTTTTTTTTATCGCAGGCCTTATAGACTTATAGGCTTTTTACAGATGCCAAAATTGATTTCAAAATTGTTTATTTAGTTATTTAATTCAAATTCTAATATTTAAAAAAACATATATTATGAATGTGAACCTGTCACCAGTTTTTTCACATGTAAACAGCGGCCACCAGCAGTAATGTGAAGAAATTCCGGTGCAACTGAGCAGTTTAGATCCTTTATTTCATATAAATGTTACAAGTGCCTCTGAAGGGGAGAAACACCAGATGCGTTTCAGAGCCTTGTGCTCCTTATTCGTTGGTACATTTACATAGAAAACAAACCCTACATTAGAACCATAAAACCATACACCTGTGAACATTTAATTAATGATTCTAGGAACTTGTTAACTCCTAAAAGCCTGGTGAGGCAAAGAATCTGTTGTAAATCTATGCAATTTTTACTTTATATAAAGATTCACACACATTGTATATGTCTCGCAATATACTATAAAGTTAAAGAAATCCGCATTGCCATCAGAAACAAACCCATCATTACATATTCATCAATATTCAAAACATGGTATAATATTATTTCCTCTATATACACTGCAGTTTACGTTATGAGCTCCACAATAATCATGTTTGGAGTACTTTCAAATATTCTCTTTACATGCCTCATAAAAAAAAATATATTCTCTTTGCATGCCTAACAAAAATATAATAGATCGCTCCTAAAATTCAAACCCTGTGGGATGCGTGTATCGAACTGTAAGATCCATGCATTTTCCCTATCATGTAGTTTTTTATCCCAATTACCGAAACGATATGGCCGTGAAACACGCGCTATACCTTTTATTTTTAAAGTGCTCAAATCTCCCATATGGATCTAAATGAAATGTCTGGATAGTCCAGACATTCCAGTTTTTAAGGTTTTTGAATGTGAATTCACACCATGGTAACACAACGCATGTGGTCTACACTGTGTTCCAAATTATTATGCAAATTGGTTTTAAGTGTCATAGGGTTGTTTTTTTTTAATGAAACCCATTGATGATGGGATTGTGTCTCAAGGCCACGTTACACACACAGATATATTGGTCACAGATCTTTGGTTGCAGTGAAATCATGGACACATTGTTCCATTGTACACAGCCACAAAATGGAGCAATGTGTCCATGATTTCACTGCAACCAGAGATCTGTGACCAATATATCTGTGTGTGTAACGTGGCCTTCAGAGTTCTTTGGATCACTGAAATCAATCTCAGATACCTGTGATAATTAGTTTGGCAGGTGAGCCCAATAAAAGGAAAACTGGGTGTTCCACAATATTACACAGGCCACAGTTTTCAAGTAACATAGGAAAGAAAAAGGATCTCTCTGCTGCCAAAAAGCAACAAATAGTGCAATACCTTGACCAAGGGATGAAAACATTAGATAGTGCACTAAAACTTAAGCGTGATCATCGTATTATGAAGAGATTTGTGGCTGATTCTGAGCACAGACGTGGTCATGCAGAATGAGGAAGGTTTCTGCCAGGCAAGTTCATCGGATTAAGACAGCAGCTGCTAAAAAAGCCTTACAAACCAGCAAACAAATATTTGAAGCTGCTGGTGCCTCTGGAGTCCCTCGAACATCAAGGTGTAGGATCCTTTAAAGGCTTGCTGTGGTGCATAAACCTACTATTCGGCCACCCCTAAACAGTGCTCACAAGCAGAAACAGTTGCAGTGGGCCCAGAAATACATGAAGACTAATTGTCAACCAGTCTTGTTTAGTGATGAGTGCCGAGCAACCCTGGAAGGTCCAGATGGATGGAGTAGTGGATGGTTGGTGGATGCCACCATGTCCCAACAAGGCTGCGACATCGGCAAGGAGGCAGAGGAGTCATGTTTTGGGTTGGAATCATGGGGAAACAGCTGGTAGGCCCCTTTAAGGTTCCTGAAGGTGTGAAAATGATCACTGCAAAGTATATAGAGTTTCTGACTGAGAACTTTCTTCCATGGTACAAAAAGCAGAAACGTGCCTTCAGGAGCAAAATCATTTTCATGCATGACAATGCACCATCTCGTGCTGCAAAGAATACCTCTGTCTCATTGGCTGCTATGGGCATAAAAGGAGATAAACTCATGGTGTGGCCACCATCTTCCCCTGACCTCAACCCTATAGAGAACCTTTGGAGTATAATTAAGCAAAAGATCTATGAGGGTGGGAGGCAGTTCACATTAAAACAGCAGCTCTGGGAGGCTATTCTGACATCATGCAAAGAAATACAAGCAGAAACTCTCCAGAAACTCACAAGTTCAATGGATGCAAGAATTGTGAAGGTGAGATCAAAGAAGGGTTCCTATGTTAACATGTAACTTGGCCTGTTAGGATGTTTTGGAGTTAAATAGCTTTTTATTTCAGTGAATGTGACCTGCTAATGTTGCAAATTCAACAAATGAGCATTTTCAGTTCTTTAAAACATATCAAATGTTTAGAAACTCTACTGTGCCTAATAATTTGGAACAGTGCATTTAGAGTTTTTTTCATTTTTAAGATTATACTGTTATCATTGGGAGGTTTCTTCAATAAAATTCGATGTATACTCTAACGGGTGATGACTTTTATTACACTGACTGTCATTTACACTGACCATTTAGGAAAATCAGAGAAAAAGAACATTTGCATAATAATTTGGAACACAGTGTATATATGGCCACATGCACTAAGTGTAATAAGTATTACATTGGTTGCACTATCCGCCCCCTTAAAATTAGAATTTCAGAGCACTTAGCGAATCCACATTCAAAAACCTTAAAAACTGGAATGTCTGGACTATCCAGACATTTCAGGGAGATCCATTCGGTAGATTTGAGCACTTTAAAAATAAAAGGTATAGAGCGTGTTTTATGGCCATATCATGCCGGTAATTGGGATAAAAAACTACATGATAGGGAAAATGCATGGATCTTACAGTTCGATGCACGCATCCCACAGGGTTTGAACTTTAGGAGCGATCTATTATATTTTTATTAGGCATGCAACGAGAATATATATTTAAAAACATTTTTTATGAGGCATGTAAAGAGAATATTTGAAAGTACTCCAAACATGATTATTGTGCAGCTCATAACAAAAACTGCTGTGTATATAGAGGAAATAATATTATATCATGTTTTGAATATTGATGAATATGTAATGATGGGTTTGTTTCTGATGACAATGCGGATTTCTTGAACTTCATGGGGATAGATGCATTTGATGTGTATGCAATAAATTTTGACATCGCTGAATACGATGTTAGAATGGTTGCATAGAATTAATTTTCGTTACGGTTAAATGTCTAAATTGGTGGAATTCGCATGGAGATTGAGATCTGCATTGCTATTCAGATACAATACTGTAGAACAATCGTATAAATAAAACATTAATAATTTAATACCATTTTCTATCGGAGAGAGGGGAAAAATAATACAGTCTATGAATAATTTGTGAGACATATACAATGTGTGTGGATCTTTATATAAAGTAAAAATTGCATAGATTTACAACAGATTCTTTGCCTTACCAGGCTTTCAACAGTTAACAAGTTCCTAGAATCATTAATTAAATGTTCACAGGTGTATGGTTTTATGGTTTTAATGTCTATACATAGGGTTTGTTTTCTATGTACGGTAAATGTACCAACGAATAAGGAGCACAAGGCTCTGAAACGCATCTGGTGTTCTTCCCTTCGGAGGCACTTGTACATTTATATGACATAAAGGATCTAAGCTGCACAGTGGCACCAGAATTTCTTCACTTTATTCGGATGGCAGCCCACCATTGATCCAGAAGCTTGGGAGCCTAGTGAGTACTGGGAGGTTGAGCAATACCTTTATCCAATTGTTCACCAGCTGTAATACCTTACTTACTGCATTCTGAAATCTTATATATAAGTCCTCAGGTTGATCTGTCAAACAAACATAAAAAATAGCTTTTATTATAATTATCTGCTGGTTGGTCCGGTCCTATGGGTGTGGCTGGTCTTGGTCTGACTCCTCCTTTCTTCTCGCAATTGCTGTCCTCCTCTGCTTTGTGTAGGTGACACATCCTATGTCATCCTCCATCGCACTCTTGTGCATGCGCACTTCTCTCTGTCCTGCTGAAGGCAGGGCAAAGTACTGCCATGCACAGGCGCAAGAAAAGGCCAAATGATGCAACTGTAGTGCCATAGGTCATAAGACACGTTGCTCGCATGAAGCAGGGAAGGAAGATGGTGATCACAAGAAGAGAGGAGGCATCAGATCAAGACCAGCGACACCCATCAATCAGACTGCATTGCGGTATATTGCATATATATATATATATAGGACTGATTGCATCATCTTGCTAAGTATACCTCTGCTGTTCTGTTTTTCTATTTATATATTTATATATATATACTAGATGCTGGCCCGATTCTAACGCATTGGGTATTCTAGAATATGGGGGGAGGACGGCGTGGCAGGGGGGAGGAGGATGGAGGAAGGAGCGGCACAGGTAGGGGGAGGACGAAGGCGGAGGGGAGGAGGACAAAGGAAGGAGGAGGAAGGAGGAGGAAGCGGTGGGGTGGGGGAGGATGGAGTGGCAGGGGGAGAGGAGGATGAAGCGGCAAGGTGGGGGAGGCTGGAGCAGCACAGGCAGGGGGAGGATGGAGTGGTGGAGGGGAGGAGGAAAGGAGGGAGGAGGAAGCGGTGGGGTGGGGGAGGATGGAGCGGCACAAGCAGGGGGAGGAAGGAGCAGATTCATACACACAGACTCAGGCCCACACACATACACACACAGACTCACACCCACAGCCAGACACACACACACAGACACAGACACACACAGACTCACACTCACAGCCACACACACACACAGACTCTCACCTCTCCATCCCCTGGCAGTCCCAGTGCTGGCCCTCATGTCCCTGGTGCTGAGCACGGTGTCCTGCGGTGTCAGCAGAGTGTAGGTGTGGAGGAGGCGGGCGCAGAGGCGGCAGGGGGAAGGATGATCACGGGTGTCAGCCGCCTCCTGTCAGTGCAGCTGGGCCCCGGCTGGCATGTGCTGCTGCCACCTCCTCACTGGTAGGCACAGAATCTGTGTGTAGAGGCTCCAAGGGGCAGTGACAGACTGTGCGTTCATAGGAAGTAGGAGAGTGTGGAGGAGCCGCACGTTGCTCGCTGCACCCTGGGAGCCCTGACCCCGGCAGCCCCTGGTCCCCGGTGTCAGTGGGCGGTACGCTCCACCAGGGGGTCGGGGTGTGTCAGCCTCGCTGTGGGGCACGCTGTCGCCCGCTGCCACCGCTCCCTGCACTGTAGGACCCACGACGGAGCGTGCATATGAATGTGGAGCATGTGTATGCATGTGGAGCGTGCATGTGTATAGCATGCGTGTATGTATGTATGATGAGTGTGCGTGTGTGAAGCATGCATGTACGCGGTGCATGCATGTGCAGAATGCATGTACATGTAGCGTAGATGTGGAGCATGCGTGCGTATGTGGAACATTCATGCTTCACACATGCATGCATCACATATGCACTCAGACACTACAGGCATGCTCCACAGACAAATATACGCACAGTCCACATGCACACACACGCTCCGATACACACTTTCTGCATGCTCCACACACACGCTCTACATATATATGCACATTCCACATACACTCAGTCTACATACACATGCACGTACACTCCACACATGCACTGACACTTCACACATGCATGCATGGTTCACACATGCATGTGTGAAGCTTGCGTGTGTGGAGCATGGGGATGTATGCAGAGCGTGCATGTGGAAAGTGTGTACATGAGCATGCATATGAATGTGGAATGTGCATGTGTATGTATGTGGAGCGTGTGTGCTTATAGCGAGCATGTGTTTCTATGTTGAGTGTGCTTGTGTGGAGCATGCATGCACGTGATGCGTGAGTTTAAGGTAAGAATATGTGTACATGGAGCATGCAAGTACAGAATGCGTAATACATGGAGAATGGATGTGGAGTATGTGGATGATGCGAGTGTGCACATGTGGAGCAAGCGTGCGTATGTGGATCAAGCATGCGTGTGTATGTTCATAAAGGGAGCGTGCAGGGTGTGTGTATGTGGAGCAAGCGTGTGGAGTGAGCATTAGGGGACTCACTGTGTGACAGAGGTCCTTGTGGTGTGTTAAGAGCTGGAAGTGGTAAGACAGGAGAGGGGTACTGGGAGAAGGGGGTCCCGGGAAGCTGGGGTTGCTGAGAGTTGGTGGATGCTGAGAGCAGGGGTGGGTGCTAGGAGTTGGGGGGTGGTGCTGGGAGCGGGCGGGGTGCTGGGAGAAGCTGTGAACCTGGGGGTAGTGAAAGGCAGTGGATGGTGGGAGGGGTGGGGTGCTGGGAGCTTTGCTGGGAGCAATATGGGGGTACAGGGAATGGGGAGAGCAGGAAAGGTGGGGATGCTGAGAGCCATCAGATACTGGGATCGGAGGGGGTGCTGGGATCTAGGTGGGGTTCATTGGTGGAAACCGGGTGGTGCTGGGAGTGAGGGGATGTGTGGGAGCGGGGAGATGCCGGGAGGGCAGGAAAGCCAAGAAACAAAGGTTGGTGTGAGCCGGCGGGCGGGGGGGAAACTGGGAACGTGGGCGGATGGTAGGAGGAAGCAGGCAAGGGGAGGGTCCAGAGAGCTGGCAGATGTGGTGAGCCGGCGTGGGGGATGTGCTGCAAGTGGGGGGAAGTTTCCATGAGATAATGGGAGCGGAGCGGGTGCTGGGATCTAGGGGGATTGATTGCTGGGAACTGGGGGGTGTGCGGGAGAGAGATGCCGGGAGGGCAAGGAAAGCGGGAACCAAAGGTTGCTGTGAGCCGGCGGGCGAGGGGGAAGCTGGGAACGTGGGTATGCTGCAAGTGGGTGGATAGTGGGAGGAAGCAGGCAAGCGGAGGGTGCAGAAAGCTGGCAGATGTGGTGAGCCGGCGGTGGAGATGTGCTGTAATGTGCTGGGAGGAGTTGTGTCCTGGGGGCCTGCGGGAGCAGCAGGTGCTGCGGTCCGGTGGGTGCAGGTAGTGCTGGAGAGCGGTGGGTGCTAGGAGCCGAGTGGGGAGAGAGGTGTGATCATGGCGGGGGTTAGTGTGCATGAGGCTGCTTTGAGAGTCCGCTGCGGCTGCGCTAGCGACCACCATATTTTGTTCTGTCTCTTTCCGCGTGGCTCTTTTGCATACGCCATACGCTGCGCTCATTGGCTGCCACATCTGCCGGCGACCAATGAGCGCTGGCGCGCGATTTATGTGGCAGACAGAGAACCTTAGAAGATTATATAGTAGATATATATATTTTTATAAAGGTTGCGGACAATAATATATTTTTTTTTTTTTTTCTCTTTTTTTCTCTTTTTTCTCTCTTTTATATATATATATATGTGTGTATATATATATATATATATATATATATATATATATATATATATATAGATAGATATCCCTCGCAAATTTAATCCCTACTATGCTGTCTCACCCCCCATTGTCTGTCTCTCCCATCCTGTGCGCAGTCTCTCCCTCCTGTGCGCAGTCTCTCCTCTCTCTGTGCCTGTCACCCCTTATGCATTATCTCTCTTCTCTCTGTGCATGTCTCTGCCTCTCCCTTGAGCCTGTCTCATACCTGTGCTTGTTCCCCTCTCTGTGTGCTGTGTCTCTCCTCTACACCTGTCTCCCCCTGTGCTTGTCTCCTTCCTGTGTGCTGTGTCCCCCTTGTGCACCTATCTCCCCTGCTTGCCTGTCTCCCCATGCGCTGTCTCTCCACTTCACCTGTCTCCACCTGCACACTATCTTCCCTTGTGCCTGCCCCCCCTGTAAGCCATGTTTCCCCCTGCGCCTGTCTCTCCCCTGTAGGCTGTGTCTCCCTCTGCGCCTGTCTCTCCCCTGTAAGCTGTGTCTCCCCCTGCACGCTGTCTCCACCCTGCGCCTGTCTCCCCCTGCACGCTGTCTCCCCCCTGCACACTGTCTCCCCCCTGCACGCTGTCTCCCCCCTGCACGCTGTCTCCCCCCTGCACGCTGTCTCTCCCCTGCACACTGTCTCTCCCCTGCACGCTGTCTCTCCCCTGCACGCTGTCTCTCCCCTGCACGCTGTCTCTCCCCTGCATGCTGTCTCCCCCCAGCACACTGTTTCCCTCCTGGGTGTAATTTGCCCCTGACAGGGCCCCCTGAGCGCTGCGACCCACCCCACCAACGGGGGGCTCCCTTAGCGCTGCCTTCCCACCCCACCTCACCCCCAGGGGCCCATGAGCGCTACCCCCACACACCTCAGCCTCGGGGACCCCTAAGTGCTGCCCCCAAACCTCAGCCTCAGGGGCCTTTGAGCACTGCACCCACACACCTCAGCCTCAGGGCCCCTGAGTGCTGCCCAAACACGCCATCCTCGGGGCCCCCTTAGCACTGTCTTGCCCCCTTTCTCCATTACCGGCAGTTGTGCAGATCACAGCCTGTCATGTGTAGTGTGACGCTGCAGCCGGTGCCGCGTCTATTTCCTGTGTGTGGCGATACAGGAAATAGACGCGGCGCCCGCTGCAGCATCACACTACACATGACAGGCTGCGATCAGCATGACTGCCGGTAATGGGGAGAGGTGGGGCGAGGCAGTGCTAAGGGGGCCCTGAGGATGGTGTGTGGGGGCAGCGGTCAGGGGCCCCCTAGGATGACAACTGGGGGTGCTCAGGGGCCCTCACCCAGTGTCTGGGCCCCAGCATTTGCCCGGGCGCGCAGGCCCTTGTAGGTGAGTATAGTAAAAGCTATAGAAGGAGGACCTAAATGACAGCAACAGGAGCCATCAGCAGACCTCAGGCTGCCATCAAAACCCATTGGTGCCTCACGATCATATAAAGGGGAACTGATGGGAGACATCTTCCATTTAAACAGATTAAAGTATCATTTAAGTAGTCAATAGCCATGATTGGAGTTCAGCGGTTACTGTTAGACACAGGTGCCACAAGGTAACATAGCCAATATTTATCATGTGTGGTGAGGGTTAATGTCTTGGACTGCTTACATATGCAATCACTAATCATGTAAATGATTTAGCATTAAGATTTTAATTTATCAGAGGGGGTTGAATAATGAGACTTAAGCAAAGGAGGCCAGGGAGCTGCATTCTCAAAATAATAACCCCTTTGATTAAATTTATCATCTAATCTGATGATGTCTTGACACAGAATGGAGTGGAAGGAGTTCACTATATGGTTCATGCAGGAAAGGGCTAAAAGTGATAGAAGTAATTAAAACAGTTAAGCTTGATAACCCCTATAAATGATTACATTTAAATCTTGCTGTTGTAGCATAGTTTAATATCTTTACTCATTTAAGTGATCCTATTTGTAGATTGCAATTTTTCTATAATTTTTTTTACATATTCTAATCTTAATTCTGTAGGTTGCTGGAATAATATCTGGCTTGGTTGTTTTGATTGTGACCTTGGCTATTGGATACCTCCTGGAACCATTACCAAAGGTACTTCATTGATTATTATTTCTTCCCTGCTACTTGGAGTCTCAAGAAGGGGTCTAAAACTGTAATAGGTTGTGAAATTTCTCTGTAAATTACAGTAACTATGGTAATTGATTTCAGAAGCGATAAAGCACATAAAAACAGCACTGGTACAGGAAGACCTTATGCATTTACAATATGGCTTCCCCAGGACAAAAAAAATACCTGAACCAAAATGAAAACCTGGGACATTTCCTGTACCAAATATAGAGCCTTATGTATCAAGTATCAAGACACAAATGGTTCTTCATTTCCAAAGCTGCCAACTGAGGCATATACATGTCCAATAATTGTTTTCATATTTTTGTCATATGATTAATCATTATGATAACTCTTTTTGTTTCAGTCAGTTTTGGCTGCAATAATCTTGGTGAATTTAAAAGGAATGCTTATGAAGTTCAATGAAATTCCCGTATTATTTAAAAGAGATAAGTATGACTGTGTAAGTATATTGATATTATTATTATTATTTGGTAAATCTTTTCATATTTTGATTATTAATATTATGGATGTGACATTATAAGAATTGCCTTTTCTGTATGGCAAGCATATTAGCACAATATACTGAAAAAAAAAGGAAGAAATATGCATTATGGAAGAACGTAAATTTAAAATTCAATCATATGGGTTAGTGTTTAGTTTCTTCATCATGATCTGGAATGTTGTCTCGTATGTGAACATATGATATACACTCCATGACATTGATATTGGAAATCACAAGATCAATAGGCATGATAATATGATTTATTCAGTGTCAATTCTGTGCATAATAAGCAAACATACACACATCTACATGCCTTGTCTGCTATCAATGTGATTATTATCCCCTGCACGTTTTCATTTTTTCTCCCCTTCTTCCAAGAACCATAACTTTTTTACTTTTCCATCAATATAGACATATGAGGGCTTGTTTTTTCTGGGATGAGTTGGAGTTGTACTTTTTTATATGACATTATTCATTTTGCCATATAGTGTACTGGAAAACGATAAACAAAATTCCAAGTGCAGTTAAATTGCAAAAAAAGTGCAATTCCACAAGGCTTTTTTTTTAATTTACCATGTTTAATATATGGACAAACTGACCTGGCAACATGATTCCCCAGGTCAGAACGAGTATGCTGATACCATACATGTATAGATTTTTTTTTATTTAAAGCGTAACCAACATTTACATTTTTATTTAATAATAATGGTGAGTAATAAACTTTCAAATATACTTTCTTAATTAAATCTAGAAGACCTTTCAAAATCCTTCCATATGATGTCCCCACTACACTGTGTCTGAAGCTCATTCTCAGTGAGATCCGTCTTCAGCTTCTCACACACACTGAATATGGCTATACAACCATATAAGGGTGGGGGGCGTGTGACTATCTAGCATGGTTACAGCTGATCTGTGTATTGTCAGTTTACCTTATGCAGAGACAGTGTGAGTTCAGGCTGTCAGCACACAGCTCTTGTCAGATCTTATCTGACTCCTCTCCATTCACATTGGCCATGCTCCTTGCAGTTAGATGATAACATGGAGCAGCGCAATATGAATGGAGGAGTCAGAAAAGCTCTCACAGAATCTGTGTGCTTAGCAGCCTGAGCTCAACACTGTCCTTGCATGAGGTAACCTGATAATCTGGAATACTGTTTAGGACCCCCCACACACACACAGCATATATCAGATTAAGAAATAGCCTAGGGGGACATTTTGTGGAAGGTTTATGAAAGGTTTTCTTCAAGATTTCACTTATGAAGTATATTTGAAAGTTTATTATAATCCCTTGCACTACATTATTGTTAAATAAAAATGTATAAGGTGGTTACATTTTAACGGGTGAAAAAAAATTCAGAAATTTGTCAAAAAAAACCAACAAATTCACTTTTGTTGCCATTTTCCGAGACAAGTTATGTTTTCATTTTGAAGGCTTTGTGAAGGCATATTTTTTGTTCCTTTATCTGATATTTTTACTGATACCATTTTGCGGTAGGTATGAAGTTTTTATCGCCTCTTATTACATTTTATTGCATTGTTGTGGCGACTGAAAAAAGCATAATTCTGGCATGTTAATTTTTTCTTGTAATGCCGTTTACCAGTTAGATAAGTTTATTTTATGGTTTATTTTATGGTTGATTTCTGAACCCGGCAATACCAAATATGTTTTAAAATCCATTTTCCACTCATCCCCATCTCTGATTCTAATCAAGGTATAGGCCCTCCTTGGATGTAACTTGGAAAACCATTTATCGCTAACAATCTTATTAAGTAAATCAGAAATGAGAAGAAGATCAGGGTTTTGGACAATAATCCGATTTAGTCCAAACAAGAATGCAGGCCCCCATATTTTTCCTTAACAAAGAAGAACCCCACCATCACAGTAGAAGAGAAGGGTGTAATATGTCCCTTAGCAAGACTTACACAGATATAGTCTATCATAAGCTGTTTTTCAGGGCAAGGGAGATTGTATAATATGGATTTGCTCCAGGAGGCAAGTTAATTTGGCAATCATATGCACAATGGTGGAGGGGGGCAGTTCTTAACACCCCTTTTCTGAGAGGGTACATTTTTAGTGGAGACAATAGAGGGAATAGTACTCAGACAATTATTCTTACAGAAAGCTCTCCACCTAACTACAGTATCTCTCTGGACTGTAACAAAAGGATTGTGCATAACCAAACAGGGGAGGTCCAATACAATATTAGTAGAAGGACCTTCAAGGACATAGCAAGAAATGAGCTGATTATGAAGAGCTCCTGTGCGGACGTTTACGTTATGCACCATTTGTGTAAAACTCCCCGGACCAAGAGGTGCAGAATTGATAGCAAATATTGGGATGGGTTTAGCCAGAATACTACAGGAGATACCATGGGTCCAAGCAAACCAGGAATCCAGTGATCTCAGTCTTTGTACCTAAGACGCCTCTACGGGTAAGGGGCAGGAAAAAATCCGGTTCACCGTGCATGTTGGTGCTCAGAAGTAAAAAGCAAAGTCCAACAAGCATAACTTAGGCACACATTCAATGAAAATCAGAAAAATTATGTTATTTGTCATCATAAATTTATCAAATGAAAAAACATCCTTAAAAATAAACCTCTCCGCTCCATAGCCTTCATCAGTTGGGCTGTTACTACAAAAGAAAGAAGCGAATAAAGGACATCATATTAAGGCCCTTTAGCCTTTCTGACAGACCCTGACAAAAATGGCTTAAAGGGCAGAGTCCAATGTCAGGGGTTCAACTGCAGAATGTTAAAAAGACTGCTGACTGATACCCTGATGAAGCTTACATAGCTTGGACTCAGCAGAGGAGATGCATTCAAGATCATCACAGATAAGAGCCAGGTCTGCAAAAAAAAACTGATCTACTTACCAGAGAGACTGTGAGTGGGTTGGAAAGAAGAAGCCCATACTTGGGGATCCTCCTGAAGGGCAGAAACAACAATCACCACCTGTTGTTCCTCACTCCCAGTAGAAGGGAGCACCAAGGCAAAGATAAATATGAGACCATGGTGATATTGAGAAGGAAGAGGGATCACCCTTTAACACTCACCTGAGTCTGAAACCTGAGTTCCATATCATCAATTAAAGGGACCTTCCCCCCTGTGCGATCAAGTGCCTAGGCCTTGGCTGCCCCTGGATAATGCGTAAGGCAGAAAGACAGAAATGTTATTACTAAGATAAGACAACACAAATAGACAAACAAGCAGGACAAAAACAACAAATAATGGAACTCCACAGCTTTTCCATTAAGGGATTGTACACCTTCACCTGGAAGGTACTTCGCAGATTCAACTGGAATGCCTTCACTAGAGCAGTCAGTATGAAAGAACAATAACTGGCATAAGAGAGAGCTAGAAGTAAATGTACATAAACAAAGGAAGTGGTTATAAATTGCAGCAGCTGAGATTAGAGCTACAAGGCCTCTCAAAAGGAAATCTTAACCCCTTCAGCCCTGAAAGTCAATAATTCCAGTTTACTCATGATAATTGACGATTAGACACTAAATAGTACCTGTGATCAGCTAAATGTTGTGACCTTCTTATCACAGATACCGCAGAGGACTCAACAGGGTGAAACACACTCATTACAGTATTCAATGCAGGACTCGCACAATGAGGCCACACCTTTCTCGGTACCTGATGGCTGATTTAATCAGTTATCAATTGCCTCTAACAGCTGCGCTGAATGCAGCAGAGCAAATCACCAAGGTCCACTGCTGGTAGTTCCTTGGTGGCAGCATGTATTTCTGTGTATGACGGGCATACTAAAAACTAAATATATTGAGATGTTTTAAAAATGTTGTTTCTATTGTTTCATTATTTGCATATTAACATGTCTATCCATCCTCTGAATTCCTCAATTTTTCCTTCTTTGTGTTGCAACTTCAATTTCAAAGAGTGTATAATGTTCAAATTATGGGTATAGTGATATTAATCACTAAATTTCTTATATTAATTGCAGCTTGTGTGGGTCTTGACATTCATCGTATCTGTAATTCTTGGCCTGGATCTTGGGCTTGCTGTCGGTGTAGGAATTGAACTTCTAACAGTCGTGTTCCGGGTTCAGTTGTAAGTAAATGTTCACAAAGCAGTAGTCCAAACATTTCCTACTGCCTGCTACCAAGCAAGCACCAGTCCATTTTCTATGCTGTTTTGGTGCTGACATTTAGGTAGAATTGTGTCACCAAAAGCTCACAAATTAATACAGTCCTATACTGCTTGTAAAATCCTAAGCAGTATTAGTAAAATGTAATGCTGTTTGGGAGAAACCACGCACTATTCAATGTTCCCCCTGTCAGATTTGGGGGTCACATTTTGCTTGACACCAGAAGTATATATATGATATACGTCCACTGTCCAATGCTAAATGTTTGCAGGTTGAGTGAGGTTGGCATCAGGGCCTGTTTCCTGGACAACATATTGGGAAGCAGATAACACAGGGGAAGTGCCACTGGTGTCAAGGTCATACACAGTTTTGTTTGTATGCGTTCCAGCAACTGATTGGGGTGCTGTGTATGTCAGCAGTATTTTCAGAATGCTAGCAGAGGTATTTTGTTGAATTACACCTTTTATTGTGGGTGAATTGATGCCACTTTGTTGCAATGTGGGCATGCATTTTTTAAATGGGGAGACATTTCTTGTGTTGTGTGTTTTGTGTTTTTAGCTAGGCTCTCTGAGCGCCATGCCTACATGCGTATGCGTTTTGGAGGTGACAGGATCCCTTTAAGTATTTCTTTAGCATCTTGTTCAACTTCTATCTCCTTGGTATTGTTACAGGCACAGATAGCTCTTGCTGATGTACTGGTTTCATGAAAATGGCAGGTGTGCATGGCTCTCCCCATTAATCTTTGCTGTTGAAAAGAGCTGGTACCTCTGCTGGTAGTGTTGTCAGAGAGTGATGTTTTCAGCAAGTGATGTACAATGGCACTTCTTGAAGGATTCCATTGTGCAACCCTTTTGTGACTCCAAAAGGAGAGAAGACACAGGAACTGTTCCATGTGGGCCAACCTTCAAACAGACAAAGGTTCTCTGTTACTAACACGAGGAACAATACCCATCCTCTCCTCATGCTGCCTCACTTCCACCTCCTCCTCTCCAGCCCATCCAAACGGGGGTTGGGATTCCCTTCTGTAGCAGTGGGAGTCCACTTGATGAGGGCCTTCCCAACTGTATAAAGGAGGGTCCTCATAAATGTATACAGGAAGGCCAAAATGTATAGAGGGCCCTCCAAATGAATTCAGGAAGGCCCTCCAAAATGTATAGAGGGCCCTCCCAAATGAATACAGGAGGGCTCTTTCCAAAACATAGAGGAGGGCCCTCCCAAATGTATAAAGGACAGCCCTCCAAAATGAAAAGAGAAGGACCTTTCCCAAAGTATAGAGGAGGGCCCTCTAAAATGTATTAAGGAGGGTCCTCCCTAATGTACAGTGCCAGCAACCATGACTTTGCTTACGCTATCTGATTCTTAAGGCAGTGGTTTCATCCCCAAAAGTGTAGAGGAGGGCCCTCCAAAAAGGAATAGAGGAGGACCCTCCCAAACATATATTACAGGGCCACCTCTGGGCTCTCACCAAACTCAGGTTTGCAGGCCCTGTGAATAATTGATTTGAGGGCTGAAAAATGACATGGAGGGGGAGAAAGAGGAGGAGGAGAGTAGACAGAAACTGGCATTCGAGTAGATGGAAACCATGATGAAGTTGGGCCGACTATTCTTGGGGTGGGTAAGATGTGTGATGTCCCAGGCTGTCACTCTGTCCCAGCCTCCACCAGGTTCACCCAGTGTGCCGTAAGGTATTTATCATCCTTGACTGTCAACAATACCATCTCCACATGTCTGTTGCTACATAGACCATCCCGGTTATGTCATTGCTGACAGCATGGTTGATATAGTTTAACACATGCTTCTGTAAAGTGGGGTTGGAACACCGGGTACAACAGTGGTGCATTGGCTAGGAAACCAGTATCCTGGGGCAGCCACAGGCAAGAGATCATGGAAAGACTACATTCCCACAAGCCTAAACGCAAACATCTGCATGGCTAGCAATTTGGCAATGTGAGTGTTTAATGTTTTTGTCTGTGGGGAAGTGTTTGTGTATTTACGCTTCCTTTCCAAGATCTGAGACAACAGCATGCTTTGCTGAGACAAAAAAAGTGGACATGGTTATTGTTGGTTATTGTGTCTGTGCAACTGCATCTCGTGGGCAGGGGATGGGAGCACCTGCTTCATGGACAGCAAATTGTGAAGGACCCCTCCCAAAGTATAAAGGAGGGCCCTCCCTAATGTATAAATGAGGGCCCTCCCTTATGTATAAAGGAGGGCCCTCCCAAGTGTGTAAAGGAGGACCCTCCTAAATACCTAAAGGAGGGCCCTCCCAAATGTATAGATGACCCTCTCAAATGAATAGAGGAGGGCTCTCACAAGGGTATAAAGGAAGGCCCTCACAAATGTACAGATGAGATGACCTTCAGTGCCAGCAACCATGGCTTTGCTTATGCTAAGTTACTCTTAAGGCAGTGGTTTTACCCCATAAAATGTAGAGGAGGGCCCTCACAAAAGTGTAGAGGAGGGCACTCCCAAATGTATAGAGGGCCCTCCCAAATGAACAGAGGAGGGCTCTTCCCAAAGTATAGAGGAGGGCCCTCAGAAATGTATAAAGGAGGGCCCTACCTAATGTACAGATGAGATGATGACCTTCAGTGCCAGCAATGGCTTTGCTTATGCCGTGTTATTCTTAAGGCAGTGGTTTGAGCATCAAATGAATAGAGGAGGGCCCTCCTATGTTACAGGGTCACCTCTGGGCCCTCAGCAAACTTAGGTTTGCAGGCCCAGTGAACAATTGATTTGAGGGCTGCAGAATGACATGTATGATGAGGAGGAGAGACAGTAACTGGCATACAAGTAGATGGTAATCATGATGGAAGTTGAGCTGACTACTCTTGGCAAGTGTAGGATGTGTGATGTGACATTTCATGCTATCACTCTGTCCCACCCTCCACCAAGTTTAATCAGTGTGCCGTCACAGAAATGTTTCATCTTTCACTGTCCAGAACAACTTCTTCATGTGTTGTTATGTTGAATTTCCAAGTTACAGCGTTGGTGACAGCAGGGTTGATATTGTTTCACACATGCTTATTTAAGTTGTTGGCAACACACCGTCTAAAATAGTGGCGGCTATAAACAGACTATCGTGCGGCAGCCCAGGAAAGAAATCACATAAGCATTCTGTTCCCACAAACCTAAATGTCAACATCTTCACAGATTGCAATTTGGCAATGTGAGAGTTTAGTATTTGTGCCTGTTGGTACTTGGCTGGTTATTTACGCTTCCTTTCCAAGCTCTCTGCTATGGACAACTTGATGCTTCACTTGGACAAGTAAGTGGATGAGGTTGATGTTTGCTTTCTCTTTACAAATGCACCTTGTGGGCAGGAGGTATGAGCGCCTGCTTGATAGACATCAGATTGTCAAGGACAAAGCACAGGCAACATGGCAGTGGTTTTAGCCACAGACAAAGATTTGGTACTCTGGTGTGCCGCCTATATACTGGGGTGCTTGACTGCCATATGATTACGTATACTTGTGGTGCTCAGGTTGCCTTCGCCCTGACCTTTGCTCAGCTTGGTATGGCAGATGGTACAGATTACAGTATTTTTTTTTTCCTGAAGAACTTTCATTAAAAAATTCTACACAACGGCTGAACACCCCCATGCCTTGACTTGGGCCACAGTGGGGGTGCTCAGTCCTCAGTCTGGTCAAACCAGTACCCCTTGGCACCTGTATTGGTGTTATGTATCAATCTTCATCTGTGTTGCTGCACTGGCTAAGGTCGGATGAGTAGACTCATCATCAACCAACTCATATTCCATGTTATTCTCCTTAACAATTGAGATAGTTGGCTAACCTGATGGCAACTGTGTCTCATCATCATCATCATCCTAAACATCTGGAGACAGAAAATCAGGTTCATCAGAGTGACTTTCTTCTGGCTGTGGGTCCTAAAATACTTGTGCATCAATGCTCCCAACCTCCAAAACATATAGAGGGTCCTCTCAAATGAACAGAGGAGGACCCTTTCCAAAGTATAGAGGAAGGACCACCCAAAAGTCGAAGTAAGAGCGGTCCCTCAAAAACGTACGTTACAGGGCGCCCTCTGGGTCCTCAGCAAACCTAGGTTTCTTGCCTACTGCAGGCTCTCTGAACATTTGAATGTAGGGCTTCAAAAAGTAATGGAGGTGGAGGACGAGGAGGAGGGTTTTGCCCAACGCTAAAATGGGCACATTACATATTCCATAGCAGTTTACAATGTGCCCATTTTAGCGATTGGCAAAACCCTCCTCCTTCATGACATTTGGCGGCCCTAAATTCAAATGTTCAGAGGGCCTGCAATAGGCAGGAAACCTGAGTTTGCTGAGGTCTCAGACGGCGCCATGTAACTTACATTTTGGAGGGACCGCTCTTACTTTTGCATTTGGGCGGTCCCTCCCTCATTGACACTCAGATAGTGGAATACATATTCCATGGCAGTTTACGTTCCACTATCTGAGTGTCAAACTCAGATGTGAGTGATCCCTCACTGATACTAGCCCTATTTCCCCACTGGAAAAAAAAAATAGGTGTCTTCTAACGTTTTAAAATTATTTTCTATTTCCTTTAGCCCCAAGTTTTCAGAAATAGCTATTATTGAAAAAACGGACATCTACAGAAATAGGAAGGACTACAATGAGGTAAGTCATAGTAGGCATAATTCTCAGAGATGTTTACTAACATACAGTTGTGCCCAAAAGTATTGACACCCCTGCAATTCTGTCAGATAAAACTCAGTTTATTCTTGAAAATGATTGCAATCACAAATTCTTTGGTATTATTATCTTCATTTAATTTGTCTTCAATGAAAAAACACAAAAATAATTGTCCTAAAGCCAAATTGGATCTAATTCCTCACCAAACATAAGAAAGGGAGTTCAGTGGGTGGTCTTACTAATGATTGACAATCTTCCCTGTGTGACTGTGCATGCAGAGATAGCTGTCTATCACTAATATGACTCATATATATACAAACTAGAGAAGAGAAAAGAACTACTGGAATCCCCCAGAAATTCCATCAACTGATCAACTGGTAACCATTCCCCACTGTACCAGCGTTCAGGAATGTCTTTCCGTCCCCAGTCCAGTTCAGTCCCATTTAACTATGGTAAAAGTACATTATGTGATCCGTAAAAATACACCTTCCATTGCTATTTATAAGTTAGAGGAAAGTTATACACCATGTTAAAGCATGAATGTGTGTAGTAACCCACCTGGCTTGTTTGGTTTTACAGTTTCATCCATTTACCAATATTGTTCTTTTTTGTTATAGGTGGGAAGTGAAACAAAGTTTTAGATATCACACCTGTCATTGGAAGAGTCCGCTTTGGCTCATGTATGCTGTAAATACATTCCACAGATGAAATGGACAGGAACAGTATTCCAATAAAAAAATCTATGACAGATTAGAATGACAATATTAACCAATAATCATAAAGTTTAAATAGTGTGTGCCTTTTTTTTAACTTTTTATCTAATTTATTCTCTTCAGTTGTATGTATTATAGCATTTCTAATATATTTTAGTACCATATGTAGTCTCTGAGACATCAGGGTTCCCAACCTAATTTATTGATTGCTTGCACTGCATTGCCTTTTGGCGCTAAACTCAATGTTGAGATAAAGTTATGATTTAAAATGTATTATGTAAGTTACTATCTATGGTTGACGAATATGGACTGTTTTTTCACTGTTGCTCCAATTGCATAGAGCTATGATCATTTACTGCAAGGTAGCCTTGGTTTCTATTCATTATTTGTGTCCTAGTCAGATGTGATATGTCCCTGAGCCGAACACTACTGATACCAAATGTATGTTGCAGTGCATTGGGCTGGTGTCCATTGTTGGTTTACGACTACAGCAGTGCAAAATGCAAAATAAATAAAGCTATGTCAGCAGGGTTAACATATAACAATTTTATATTTTTTTTTTACGTCACTTAATTCTAGTGATAACCATAAGGTGGGGTTATTGCTATAAATTATAAATGTTTTATAATGATCACTATATCAGATTATAGTTTTATATAAATAAATATTTAAAATATGTTTGACATCTTTTTTGGGGGAAATACATACCGTATGTTGATAAACCAAAGTGAAAATTGTAGAGACTGAACAACATAAAGATTCTGATTGTTACAGGGATATTGGCAACTCTTTAGTGGACTCCTTTCTAGAGATGAGCGGACCTGTTGAAGTTCAATTTTGGTTATTTAAAAATGGACTTGCGGGGCCAGAAGTTGACCCGAACTTTGTTTGAAGACACTTGGCAGTTTTTATTCTCCGCCAACATACAGTCAGCCACAAGCAAACCAATTCCCAGGGCAAGAGGGTGGAGATTTGTCATTTATGTTATTTTAGAATCACACTATGGTCATGAACGCTGCTTTCGCGAGCCAATCAAACACTGCAAATGGCTTGCACTGGGCCAAGCACCAAGCATATACAAGCATAGTGATGCTTACTCCAGCTCCCGAACTTCAAAGCCAAACAGGTTCACTCATCTCTACTCCCTACCTTAAACTTGCCACTAGTGATTGGCGAACCCCTCAATGCTCGGGATCAGGAGACTTGCCCTGACCTTTTTGTAGAGTCTGAGTTCAGGGTTGAACTTAACACGTACTCGTGTCCGAACCGCAAGCTTGGACTTTTCAGTTATGGGATGGGACAGGGTAACTGTATAAGAAAGCATATAGTTAATAAACATTATCAATATACTTACCGGGGCCTGCAGCATGCATCCTGCAGCCCCACTGTCCCGACCGCTTCTACTTCCGGTGCCACTGATTAGCTTCCAGGGATATTCACTGCAAAGCTGAGAACTTGGCAGTTCTTGGCTGTGTTGGCAATGGCATCAGGGCTCACCCGAGTTCATGGCTCAGCCATGAACTCGATTGAACTTTGACTGTCACTGTCAGTTTCAGCCTGTTTATCCCTCTGGACAGACGCTTGTCTGTACAGAGCGATGAAGCAGAGCTGACATTGCTTTTCCTGTGGACTACGTCGGATTGAGGATTTTTTTTTCTAATAAAGCTGTAGTCCCTAAATGTGTTTTTTGTTTTATTTGTAATAATAAAAAATTTCTCTGTGTTGTGTTTTTTCACTGTTTACTAGAAATTCATGGTGGCCATGTCTAATTTGGCATGACACAATGAATTTTGGGCTTAGTACCAGCTGAGAATAAAAAGCTGGTATTAACCCCATTATTATCCTGCGTGTCACCCCCCACCAAGGCTGTTAGATAAAGCGCCTGGAAATGGCTCTACGATGAATGTGCCATTTTCAGGGGCGACAGCGGTTTTTAGCATTGGGACCCAGAACGCTTGGGCCTTACCACGTTGAGAATCACAGCCCCCAGCTGTTTGGTTTGGTTTTGTAGCTGGCGATCAAAATATAGCAGGAGCCTGCACATTTTTTTTTTTTATTATTTATTTAAATAATTAAAAAAAAAATTGGGCTTCCCTGTATTTTGATTGCCAGCCAAGGTAAAGTCAGGAAGCTGGGGGTGGCAGCCCGTAGCTGTCCACTTTATCTGCGCTGAGAATCAAAAATACAGTGGAGAGCTATGTAATTTTTAAAAATTATTTATTTATTCTTACACTACTATATGTGTGACGGACCCAACAGCCAGTCACACACGCCGTCACAGAGAATGGGTGTCTGTGATTGGCTGCTGGAGTAAGCTGAAACCAGCCAATACATTCTACCATACTAGAATATATGGGCTGATTGCAGATTACTCGAACAGCCAATCACAGACGCCCATTCTCTGCGACAGAGTATGTGATTGGCTGTTGGGTCCATCACACATATAGTAGTATAAAAATAAATATTTAAAAAAATTGATGTAGAGCTCTGCGGTGTTTTTTATTCTCAGTACAAATAAAGCGGACAGCTACAGGCTGCCACCCCCAGCTGCCTGGCTTTACCTTGACTGCCAATCAAAATACAGGGAAGCACAATATTTTTTTAATTATTTAAATAAATAATTTAAAAAAAAAATGTGTGGGCTCCTGCCATATGTTGATCGCCAGCTAAGTAAAACCAGGCATCTGGGGACTGGAATTCTATGTATGGTAAGGCCGAAGCATTCTGGGCTCCCATGCTGAAAACCGCAGCCACCCCTGAAAATGGCGTAATCATTGTAGCGCCATTCCCAACCCTGGCTGGGGCTGACACGCTGGGTAATAAGGGGTTAACACCAGCTTTCTATTGCCATCTGGAATTAAGCCCTGAGGTTTTTAATGTCAGTACAAGTTAGACCTGGCCATTAAGAATCTTAAATAAATGGTTAAAAAAGACACAATAGTTTTTTATTAGAAATAAAACACAAAACACGTTTAGGGACTTCATCTTTATTGAAAAAAAAACTCCCTCCGACATAGTCCAGGTCTTCTTGCTTCACCTCTGCTACATCTTTGCCAACAGTCAAACACCGTCTGCTAGCAAAGAGAGCAGGGAATAATAGCACAGCCGAGTGTTGTGTGTGGAGCTGAATGCAGCCCATATGTTCTACTATACAAGAATGTATGGGCTGATAGCAGATTACTCCAACAGCCAATCACAGACACCCAGAGCCTAGGGTGCCTGTGATTGGCTGTTGAAACTAATGAAGTGAATATCCCATAAGATAATGACCAGTCCGGAAGTAGTTGTGGCCAGGCAGCGGAAGGCAGGATGGTGGGAACCCAGTAAGTATAATGATAATGTTTATTAACCATGTGCTTTATTTTTCAGGCCCTGGACCCGAACACTATGTGTCTGTACAGACCCCAAATTTTACAGTTCAGGTTTGACCATCACTACTTGCTACTCCACTTAGCTATTCCCAGGGAACATTTTGATGTTTATCTTTGCACCCTTATAAAGGAATATGGACTTCACTGCAAAGTTCACAGAGTAGATGATGGCCAGTGAAGCAAGTTGGGTGCAGAATAGTAAACAAACCAGGTCAAAACTAATAGCCAAGCCACAAGGAGTAGACAGGAAAAAAATCAGCGGTATGGCCAGAGGCAAACATAGAGTGCCATAATTGATGTCAAAATCTGCAGGTAAGAAGAGTTGTTGTTAATGAGCCTGGTTCAGTATTAGGTTTAGCAATCAAGAATATTATATGCAGAATAAACACTTATGACTGACAGGATGTAAGGAGAAGTTTAAATAAGGTGCCTTGCATTTGTTAGATTACAAAAAAATCTTTAATTTATTAAATTTACACACTGGGTGGCAAGTGCTCCACCCTTTGGTGATGTCAGCACCATCCTCACCCCTGTCATCAGCACCAGTTCCTGAGTTAGAGCAGCAGTGCCTGACAGTGAAGGCAGATGGTGCAGCAATGGAAGCACGTGAATTTGTAACTCCCATCCACTAAGTACCAATACAATGAGACAATCATTATGCATTCGGGATGTTTATTCCAACAGAAGAAAGAGAAAACCACGTTCTCCCTAAAAAGCTTTGAGCCATCAAACATGGACTTCACCATATCTCTGGATTGTGATAGCCATCTCCCCAGTGCCTTTACCTGACATGTAGCCCCATATCATTAATGACTGTGTAAATTTGCATGTTCTCTTCAGGCAGTCCTCTTTATAAATCTCATTGGAACGACACCAAACAAAAGTTCCAGCATCATCACCTTCTCCAATGCAGATTCGCGATTTATCACTGAATATGACTTTCACCCAGCCATCCACAGTCCACGATTGCTTTTCCTTAGCCCATTGTAACCTTTTTTTTTTTTCTGTTTAGGTGTTAATGATGGCTTTTGTTTAGCTTTTCTGTAAATGCAGAGTAATAAGCAGATCTTATTTGATGCAGGTGTTAGTTTTGGGAATGAAAATTTACAGGGTGATTCCATATTTTTTTTCATCAGAATTGAGTGATTCCATAATTTTTCCCCTGCTTGGTCTACAAAAGTAACCGTTACTGGCTAGCACATTTTTTTTCAAGATTTCTTTTAGTGTTTCTTCAAGGCAGAGAGTTGGCATTTGAAATGACTTTAGTTTTGTGCCATGTCTGTGATCTGCTTTTTTTTCTAAAAAATTAAACAACTGAATGGACATCCTTCGAGCCAGGTGATTCCATAATTTTTGCCAGGGGTTGTAATAGATCCATTATCTCCTGTAAGTTGAGAGGTAGGACCTGAAGTGATCAAATAGATGCTTGATTTGATATAGTTCTTCAGAATTTGGAGACCCAAGTCAACACCTCGGAGTCTCTCATGTTCCTCTAAACCATTACTCAACAATTTTTGCAAGTTGGCAGGACTTGCAAAAACATTCTATTGCCAAAAAAAGCTTACTTTTTTTTAAGCTACATATGTTTAGCCTGTTGCAACCTATGATATTAAAGGGAACCTGTCACCTGATTTTAAGTCCCTACACTATCTCTAGCTGTCCCTACACCTTCCTAGCAGCTCCCTATCTATCCCTTTCTTATCTAAAGTGTCCCTAGTAAACATGTGTAAAAGAAGTATAAACTTACTGCAGTCCCGTGGTTGGGGGACTGGGTAGGCGTACCCACGCTTCCATCAGCACACCTCCGTGTTGTAATGCATGCCCCGCTGGGCGGCATTATTCTGTGTCCTCTCTGCCCCATGTTATTGGAATCTCCCACCCTCTGTGTAGTTCTATGCACCGGCCGGACGTCACATCCGGCGCGGTGCATTATGGGGCCGGTCACGTGATCGGCCCTAGTGCATTATGGGATTGATCACGTGATCGGCCCGGCTTCAATAAGCGCATTGCGCATGCGCGGAGCCGGGCCGATCACGTGATCAAGCCCATAATGCACTGGGGCCGATCACGTGACTGGCCCCATAATGCACTAGGGCCGATCACGTGACCGGCCCCATAATGCACCGCGCCGGATGTGACGTCCGGCCGGTGCATAGAACTACACAGAGGGCGGGAGATTCCAATAACATGGGGCAGAAAGGACACAGAATAATGACGCCCAGCGGGGCGTGCATTACAACACGGAGGTGTGCTGATGGAAGCGTGGGCACGCCTGCCCAGTCCCCAACCACGGGGATTGCAGTAAGTTTATACTTATTTTTACACATGTTTACTAGGGACACTTTAGATAAGAAAGGGATAGATAGGGAGATAGGGAGCTGCTAGGAAGGTTTAGGGACAGCTAGAGATAGTGTAGGGACTTAAAATCAGGTGACAGGTTCTCTTGGCCATTTTTCAATCTTCATTCCACGTAGATGCAATATAAATAAATCAATAAATGGAAAAATAATTGATGATGTATTTGTTTTGACAAGTTCATTACTTCTCTGGTTAATATAAAGGTTATATCACTTTCCTAATTGCTGGGGGTTCGACTCTTAGGAGCCCCGCAGATCGCAAGAACCGAGCCTCTGACAAGGAGGAGAATATGAATGGAGTGGAGGTTGAAAATAGGCACTGCTATTCAATTCATTTACAATGGAACCTTCAGAGATAGCTGAGTGCAGCGCTCTGTTGGTCTTTGCTGCTCCCATAAGAAGTAATAAAGCAACATACCCTTGCTTGAAACATAAATGGTCATACTGCTATGGTTCGGCTCACCTTTTGTGGTAGTGTGAGACACATCCACTATAATAGCATAACTCAACTGCTGCAGACCCACGTGTAAGTGTAATCTTTTAGAAAAATATTGGAATCTGAGAGTCCTCAGTGGTTGATACCTTTTAATGGCTAACTGAAAAGATGGTAAACATAGCAAGCTTTCGGGACACTATGGTCCCTTCGTCAGGCAAATAATGTCACAGATTTTGAAGACACATACATATATACATAAGCAAATGAAGCAAAAAAAAACAACAACACAACAACAGTTTTAGATCTTATAGTAAATGACAGGTGACGTAAACCAGAGTCAGGCTAGGGAGGAAGAGATGGGCCTGGGAATTGAAACTAAAATTCTAAGATAAGCAGAACAAATTGTACAATGGTTATATGGTAGTAGTCTGTGGAGAACTGAAAATACTTAAATGAGTTGAGGAAAGCAACAAAAGGAGGCAAGGGTGTTCATATAAGAAGTGTCAAAAGTTCATTGTCCTCAAACTGGAGTTTGTTGGAGATGTTATATCCCCAAATGTCTTTTCAATTTATGTAAAAATGCATGCATCTGTGATGTCCCCAAATGTCCATTCATGTTCCAGCCATGAATCCATGTGATATATTTAATCCTGTTTTGAATGTGTCAAAGGTCGTTATCAATTTGTATTCCCAAATTCTTCTCTCTCTGACATTTGAAGTTGCTTTTTAAGATGAGCAGCCCCATATCGGTTGTGCATGCCAGCTGTTGGGCATTTGGTACATATAATTAAATACACCACATTGCTTGTGATGCAGCTGAAGTTACCTTGGATCTTGTAGTCCTGATCTGTCCCAGGAATCCTTATCTTGTCCTTTGTCATTAAAGATGGACAGGATTTGCACTTTCTCTGGTTGCAGGGAAAGGTTCCTGTTACTGCTGGAGAGGACAGGGTGCTTATGACAATGATGTTTTTTAGATTCAGAGGTTGTCTAAAACACAAGAGTGGGGGATCTGGCAATATTGTAGTCGCGCATCTTTTTGTAGTAGTGGTTGCAGTTTCCGTGCAGCTCCTTTAAACACCTCCAGACTTGGATTGTAGGTGACTACGAGAGGAACTCTGTTGTTTTCTTTTCTAGTTTTGTAATGTAGGAGATGATTCCTTGATATTCTGGTGGCTCTTGTAATCTGGTTTTCAATTGCTCTTGGATGGTAGCCCTGGTTCAAAAAGGTCTTTCTGAGGTCCTCAAGGTAATTGTCTCTATCTGTAGGGTTGAAACACATCCAATTGTATCTGATGGCCTGTCTGTACACAATAGAGTTTTTTATGTGTTTTGGATTAAAACTGTCGCATCAGAGATATTTTGGACAGTCAATTGGTTTCCGGTACAGGGATGTCTCTACTTCATTGTTCCGTAGCTTAATGATGGTGTCCAGAAAGTTGATTTCAGTGCAGGAGTAGTTGAGTGTTAAACTTATGGTGGGATGAAACTGATTAAAGTGTTCATGGAATGTCTACAGCTGTTGCTGAGACTCTCTCCAGATGATTAAAATGTCATCGATATAGCGGTAATAGGCCAGAGGCCTGGTAGGACAAGAGAATAAAAAGTCACCTTCAAGCTTAGCCATGAAAAGATTTGCATATTGTGATGCCATTTTGCTTCCCATTGCGGTGCCAGTCTCCTGTAAATATATGTTGTCGTCAAATGTGAAGTAATTGTGCAGGAGGATGAATTTTATAAGCTTCACCACAGAGTCAGCATTAATATCTGTGTTTTCCAGAAATGTTTTGTAATCTTTTAGGAAGAGAGAATTGGTATATCTTGCACTGCCGTAGTCATCAAAAAAGTGCAATTAAATAATTGGATTTATTTTCAATGTTTTTCGAAACAATCCAGCTTCTTCAGGATCAAATCACAAATATGTGATATCTCCTTTGTCTCTTCCTAAAAAAATTCATCATGTTTTAGAGATTTATTAAATAGTTTATGAAGTTTGTTTATTCTTATTAATCTGGTGACAGCTACGGTGACAGATGGTACATACTGAACATGACATACTATAATAAATAAAGAGACAACTGCACTCTGTAATGCAAACAATGAATATAGGAACATGCATTACTGCTAGGGAAATACATACAAAAATGAAAAAATTGAGAAACTTAGCATAAAAAAGTCCAGAATTTTTTGAACCCTGTAGCCAATGTCATGGCGTATCTCTTTACTGGGTCCCCACCTAAGCTAATGCCTTTCTCTGGGCTGCAAATCCTCCAATCTATGGTTGGATGGGAATTAAAATCATCTAAGGGGAGGAGTGTACAGTCAGAAGTCATGACTCCATCATCTAAATAAGAGAACTGATAGCACTTCCTGATATGCAAGTCTGAACAGGTGCCAATGAAGTGAAGGGTTTTGTGTTACGGTGGATTCCCAACTGAAACCCTGATGCAGTACCAATCATGAAGCGCTATAGCTGTATGAACTTAGCCTTATGACTAAACATTAAACACGAAAGGTATGAAAAGTGGTCCTACAGCATCCAAAAAGAAAAAATAAGTTGAACTTTTTTAATCTTGCTAAATTGTTTAAGATCCTCCCTATTCATTTTAATTGTTTAGTTTACAGTTCATTACTAAGGTTATTGACTAACTCTGCCTAGGAAAGCAGCCACCTCCGAGGCATTGCTAGGAGTGCGCTCTTGCAAGTTCCATTCTGAAGCTAGTCAGACTGCTGGATGTGTCCAGCTTCAATGCCACTGCACTCCTAAATGCTTCAAAGCTGCCTCTGTTTGCAGCATGGGAGAGCACACCAGTTTGACCAGCAACGCAACCATTCTGCTGATTCAAAGTGTCAATCATCAAGCGCGCACGGCTCCCCAGCAAACCGGGAGGGAGGGATGGTGCGCTCCTGAACAAACAGCTTGAAAATAACCTAGTAAATGCATACAATATGTATTTAGAATGTGGGTAAAACAGGACATATGTAGATAACCATCATGACTCCATTTATATGTTTGAAACCATTACTGCTACTTAGTCATAAGTGATTATAACTACAAATGCATGTTATACAGCATACCTCCACACAAGCCAGAAAAATCCATTCTTTTTGATAATCTCCAGAAAGTATTGACATCTTCACTGCATGTGTACATGTGCATTCACTGAAGTGACAATTTTCATATACATGTGCATAGAAATAAAAAAAAATGGCCAGCAAGAAGGTTTGCAGTAAAAATCCAAAATTATATTAGAATTCTTCATACAGAAGGAAAATCACATGTACAGTAAAATCGCATAGGTAAAAAGATTTACTGGTAACATGTTCCTGGCCCGATGTCCCTGAGCATTTTTTTTGTCTTTTACATATGTAAACTTTTGTGCAGCATGCGGATGAGATTTTATAAAGGTTGTTGTAACTGTATTAAGCTGCAAACACCTCTCTTCATATGGCGAAGAAGAACCTGGTGGACCTATCTAGGCTTGCAAAAGATCTGTCTCTCTACATAGTTCATCTATCAAATCACCATGGCTCAAGAATAAGCCGTGGAGGCCTGGGAATACCTAATCTATACAATTACTATCTTGCTTCAATCATAAAACTATCTCAGAGTTGGTTCAGAGATAGCAGTGGTTCCTTCATATGGACATCTATTGAAAGAGACTTGTCAAACACTTCTTCTCTCCCGGCCCTAATAGCGGCTTACCTTCATAATCCAACCAAAATTTCTACCCTTCCACCAACCATACGTGCTACGATTTTCTGATCATCATAATGGGAGACCCAGACAATGGGGTTTAGGGCTCTGCCCTCCGGAGGCCACACTAGGTACTACAAGTTTGTAGACACCGCCCCCTCCGCTTATAAACCCCCACCGCAGGGAATATCCTCAGTTTTAAACTTAGTGTGCTCGGAGGATCACGCTTTGCTTGCACTTCACGGCATTCTCACACCTTACGTGATGGCGTATGAAGACAAGGTAAAATGGTCCCGGTCGGGACCTTCGGCAGTCTCCCTGCTCACCCTTGTGGACCACGCAGGTGGAGGTACCGGAGGGCCTAGGGCCTGGACACTGCGTGTCCCCCCGGTACGCTGTCGCGCTCCTTTCCATCCCTCCCTGGGGCTCTGGAAGGTGGGAGATAGGAGCCTCGCACAGCTCCGCTCCGTCCGAGGCCTCCCTAAATGGTGCTTACAGACCGGACTGGAGCCAGCCCAGTCCGAAGCCTCCCTAAATGGTGCTTACAGACCGGACTGGTGCTGAAACCCCCGTCCGAGGCCTCCCTAAATGGTGCTTACAGACCGGACCGGCACTGAGGCACTGTGTGTCTCCGGTGTGCCTGGGGGTAGTGTCTGACACTTTATGTGTTCTGGCACTCAGACCGCGCGCTACCCTCGGGTCCGCGGTTCTGGCGGTGTACCCTGTGCTGGTGTCAACCTGGCTGACCGCCCTGTGTGTCACAGGGGCTGAGGCTGTAGGCTGCAGGTGTTTTGTTGTACATGCAGTCTAAGTATTGTACTGTCACAATACTTCCCGCGCTGCGGGCTCCGGCGCCTGCATTACTGAGGCTGCCTGAGGGGATGTGAAGCAGCCCTGGTGGTGATGTCATCGAGGGCGTGCGTGTGTGCTTCCCGCGTGTTTTCGGCGCCGCCCACAGCTTGTCTGTCGGCGGCCATCTTTTCCCCTCTCTTCCCGACTGGGATCTGACTGCAGCATAGGTCTGCACTCCAGGGGAGACCGGAAACTTTCGTGGAGGCCACACACGCACACCGCTTCCTCCCACCGCTTTACAGCGGTCGGTAAGCCACCGGGATCCCCGTTTTTTTGTCTGTAAAGCTTGGCTTATTTGCCCCTGCTGTGGGAATGTCCTCAGCTGGAAAACGTGCTGCTAAGGTGGCCAGCACCACCACTGCCTGTGCTACATGCAACGGGACACTGGTTGAGGGGTCCTGCAATAACTGCGGACGCCCAGAGGCCCGGACTGATACTGCTGAGACAGCAACTCCGGTGCTTTACCCTGAGGTTCAGGTGATCCCAGGGCCATGGGAAACGCAGAATAAGATTAATGAATCTCTGTTGTCCCAGTTGTCCTCCATGTCGCAATCCCTGGAGGCACTTAATAGGAGACTGGAAAGCCCAGCTACTCCTTCCAGTTACCCCGGGTGTCTCCTTCTTCTGCTGTGAGACCCCTTAAGCGGACTCGTCGTGAGGATTCACCCGAGCTCCAGGCTCTCTCTGAGGAGGAGCGTCCCTCTGATGGTGATGAGGATGATGGGGGTTCCATACTCGGGTCTGTGTCAGAACCACCAGACGGGGTAGAGGATCTGGTGTCCTCCATCAACGAGACTTTACGTCTCGTGACACCCCCTGAGGAGGTGAACGTACACCCGAAGGAGGTCTATCAATGGCTACGGCCAGAGGCTAGACCAAGTGGCTCCTTTATGGACCACACTAACTTGGGAAGGGTGGTCAGAGCACCCAGGTTACATCCTGGGCGGCGTTATGTCCGCAAATCTAAGGACAATCGCTTTCCCTTTCCCCAGGAGGTGCTTCAGGAGTGGTCGCAGTCCACGAAGGTGGACGCCTCCATGACCAGGATTGCTGCACGCTCCCTTTTCTCTGCCTCTGATAGCTCCTCGTTGAAGGATGCGACAGATAGACAGGTCGAACAACTCGCCAAGTCTTCTTATGAGGCTGTGGGGTCTTCATTTGCCCCTAATTTTGCCACGGTCTGGACTCTGCAAGCGATTACCTCCTGCTTGGATGGCATCACTGACCTGGCAGGGTCCAGTTCTGAGGTCCTGGCGCTTACTGACAGGGCAAGGGCCTATGCAGATTACGCCAGGACGGCAACATTGGAAACTGCCACCCGCTCTGCCGTGGCTTCGGCCAACGCTATAGCGATCCGCAGGTTGTTGTGGCTGCGTCTTTGGGACTCAGATGCCACGTCTAAGAAGATTTTGCAAAATCTTCCGTTCTCTGGTGACAGGCTTTTTGGCACCGAGCTGGACAAGCTGATAAAGGATTCTGCTGAGTCTAAGATCCCGCAGAATAAACCTAAGCCACGGTATACCGTTAAAAGGAACCCAAAACAGTGGTCCTTTCGTTCCAGCTCACAGTCATCAGCAACGTCTGCTCGCGCGGACCGAGGGGGCAAGCCCACTACTCAGTGGCGCCCCAAGGGTCGTCAAAAGAAGCCAGCGGGGGCAGCAGCTGCCACCCCCAAACCCACTTCCGCATGACTCGCTCTCTCGTCCTGCCTCCCCACAGGTGGGGGGTCGCCTGTTCCTTTTTCAGGACAGTTGGCTTCTCCACGTACAAGACAAGTGGGTCCGAGACGTAGTCTCGCGAGGCTACAGGATAGAGCTGACGTCGCAGCCGACACACCGATTCCATCGGTCTGTTCCTTCTCCAGAAAAGGCTCAGGCTTTTCACCTGGTGTTGGAGGGGCTCCGCAGAGACGGAGTAGTGGTCCCAGTGCCTTCTGGGGAGAGGTTCCGGGGTTTTTACTCCAACCTCTTTATCGTCCCAAAGAAGGACGGCTCTTTTCGCCCGGTTCTGGACCTCAAGTTGTTCAACCGTCATGTGTTGGTTCGGAAGTTCCGCATGGAATCCCTGCGCTCCGTGATCGCAGCTGTGTCACAGGGAGACTTCCTGGCGTCCATAGATATCCGAGACGCTTACCTTCACGTGCCCATTGCACCGGCTCATCAGCGCTGGTTACGATTCGCAGTGGGGGACGACCACTTCCAGTTCGTGGCACTACCCTTCGGGTTGGCCTCAGCACCGCGGGTGTTCACGAAGGTGATGGCCTCTATGATGGCTCTCCTGCATGTGCAGGGACACGCCGTCATACCTTATCTAGACGACCTGCTGGTCAGGGCGCCATCGGAACACCTTTGTCTGGAGAGTTTGGAGGTAACCATGAAGTCTCTGGAACAGTTTGGGTGGCTTCTCAATGTCCAGAAATCAACCCTGGTTCCGACCCAGTCACTGACGTATCTGGGCATGGACTTCCACACAAACTCAGCCCTGGTGTCTCTGCCACGAGCCAAGCAGCTGGCTATCCAATCAGGAGTGCAAGATGTCCTCCTGTCGCCACAATCATCCCTACGGGTATTGATGAAGCTGGTGGGCCGCATGGTAGCTGCAATAGAGGCGGTGCCTTTCGCACAATTTCGCCTCCGTCCTCTCCAACTGGAGATTCTCCGCAGATGGGACAAGAGAACGTCCTCTCTGAATCGGCTGGTGGCCCTTTCCCAGCCGACCAGGGATTCCCTGCAGTGGTGGCTCCAGCCACGTCACTTGTCACGGGGCCGGTCTTTCCTCAAACCGTCATGGTTAGTGGTGACCACCGACGCCAGTCTGAAGGGCTGGGGAGCGGTGTTCTTACACCACAGGGCTCAAGGACTCTGGACTCAGTCGGAGTCGACGTTGCAGATCAACGTGCTGGAGATCAAGGCGGTCTATCTGGCGCTCCTGGCGTTTCAGAAGTTCCTGTCAGGACAGCCCATCCGGGTTCAGACCGACAATGCGACGGCCGTCGCCTATATAAATCATCAGGGAGGGACCAGAAGTGCTCAGGCCCTCGCCGAAGTCCACCGCATTCTATCTTGGGTGGAGGACAACGACTGCCTGATCTCCGCAGTTCACATCCCAGGGGTCGAGAACTGGGAGGCCGACTACCTGAGCCGGCAGGGGATGGACGCCGGAGAGTGGTCTCTTCATCCAGACGTCTTCCGGGACATCTGCAGCAGATGGGGCACTCCGGACGTGGATCTGATGGCCTCACGGCTCAATCATCAGGTGCCGCAATACATGGCAAGATCGTGGGATCCTCAGTCTCTGGGGGAGGATGCCCTGATCCTGAGTTGGTCCAGCTTCCATCTACCATATGTGTTCCCGCCTCTGGCTCTGATTCCCAGGGTCCTGTGGAAAATCAGGACGGAATGCAGAGTAGCCATTCTAGTGGCACCAGATTGGCCCAGGAGGTCCTGGTATCCGGACCTGTGGCAACTGTCAGGCGGACACAGGTGGGCTCTTCCAGAACGCGCAGATCTTCTCGCGCAAGGCCCATTCTTCCACCTCAATTCCAGGGCCCTCAGATTGACTGCATGGCTCTTGAGGCCTGGCTACTAACATCCAGAGGCTTCTCTCCCACGGTGGTTGCCACTATGAATCGGGCCAGGAAGCCCGTATCCAGGAAGATATACCACAGAACGTGGAAAATCTTTTTCACCTGGTGTGCCTCGGGTGACAGGTCCCCGTGGCCTTTGTCCATCCCGACGTTGTTGGCTTTCCTACAGTCGGGTTTGGAGTTGGGCTTATCCCTCAGCTCCCTGAAGGGTCAAGTATCAGCTCTTTCAGTGCTGTTTGACAGGCGCTTGGCGCTCCTCCCGAAGGTCCGTCAATTTCTGCAGGGGGTGTCTCGGGTGGTTCCGCCCTACAGGCGACCTCTGGACCCCTGGGACCTTAACATGGTCCTGGCGGCACTGCAGAAACCGCCGTTTGAGCCACTGAGAGACATTTCCCTCTCTCGTTTGTCACAGAAGGTGGTCTTTCTGGTGGCGATTACGTCTCTGAGAAGGGTCTCAGAATTGGCTGCACTTTCGTGCAAGTCACCCTTTCTGGTGGTTCACCAAGACAAGGTGGTGTTGCGCCCGCGGCCAGAATTCTTGCCAAAGGTGGTTTCCACTTTTCACCTGAACCAGGAGATTGTTCTCCCATCATTTTGTCCCGCTCCCGTTCATCAGGTTGAGCACGACCTCCATACTCTGGATCTCGTGAGGGCTGTACGCATTTATGTGTCCAGGACTGCCTCCTTCTGGAGTTCGGATTCATTGTTTATCCTTACGGCGGGTCGCTGTATGGGGTCCGCGGCGTCAAAGTCAACCTTGGCCAGATGGATCAAGGCTCCCATTCAAGAGGCTTACCAGTCTTCTGGTTTGTCTCTCCCGGTGGGATTGAAGGCGCATTCGACCAGAGCTGTCGGTGCCTCCTGGGCTTTACGACATCGCGCTTCTGCTCTACAGGTGTGTCAGGCGGCCACTTGGTCCAGCCTGCACACTTTCTCTAAGCACTATATGGTGCATGCCCATGCCTCTGCGGATGCAAGTTTGGGCAGGCGGGTCCTCCAGGCGGCGGTTGCCCACCTTTGAGGGGGACCACGTGTTATCCGTCTTTTGAGGAACTCTTCCCGCCCTGGGGTATTGCTTTAGGACATCCCCATTGTCTGGGTCTCCCATTATGATGATCAGAAAAAAGAGAATTTTGTTTACGTACCGTAAATTCTTTTTTCTTGAATCATCAATGGGAGACCCAGCACCCACCCAGTTGTTCCGTTGCATGTTTTGCATTTGATCTGTTCCCTGTTGGGACAGTTTCTTCCGGGTTGTTGGACCGTCTGTGCACGGTTTCTTTCCCGATGTTTCGGGTGTGGTTTATTTGTCTCCTCGCAGCTTATGGACCAAACTGAGGATATTCCCTGCGGTGGGGGTTTATAAGCGGAGGGGGCGGTGTCTACAAACTTGTAGTACCTAGTGTGGCCTCCGGAGGGCAGAGCCCTAAACCCCATTGTCTGGGTCTCCCATTGATGATTCAAGAAAAAAGAATTTACGGTACGTAAACAAAATTCTCTTTTTTTGCATGGAGACATTTATACCAAAAAACCATCTCCACATCCTCACCCTCAACCCCTAAACACATCCCTCTTGAAACTTTAAAGCTCATTTTCTCTGACCTAGACATATCCCCTTGGATTGAAAAAGGAATACATTATGTTAACAACCTAATTTCAGATGGAAGATTGGTTGATTTCAGATCTCTAGAGGAACAATTCAAACTAACATGGAAAGATAGAACAGTCTGGCGGTTAATAAATACCTCCTCATACTCCTGGATCTCCCACCTTTCTCTATCAAAACACATCTGAATTATTTGATAACCCAAACAAAACTTCATTGTGGTCAACTAATTATATATACAGACTTTTGAATGAAGACTTAGTTCTCCAAAAGTTATCTTACATTACCGCATGGGAGAATGAATTAAATTCCTCTATAGATCTGGATGAATTGGCCTCAGCAATTGACTTCTCATACTCTAACACTCTGTGTGCTTCGATACAAGAATCATACTTCAAGCTTTTGGCCAGATGGTATTGGACTCCATCAAAATTAAATCGCATTGATTATAAAATATCCCCGACCTGTTGGAGAGAATGTTCACATACCGGGACCCTCTCCCACATCTTTTGGAAATGTCCGAAAATTTTGGGGTTCTGGGTTGGGGTCCAAGATCTAATACTTAAAACTGCCGAGGACACTTTAGTACGGCATTCGCGTCTTGCTCATTCACCAGTCATTCCAAATTAGACTATGAACATATGGTACCACTATAAGAATAAATCAGACCGAGATCTGTTTCAAACTTATATTATGCTCAGAGTGATAACAAAGTAACATCCTCAGCAGCAACAACTGCCTTGCTTCCGGGATACAACACATTTTATACTTCTAATAGACTAGGCGGGAGTATTCAAAACTGGGTGTATTAACTAGGGTGTTAGGTGGTCTGGATGCTAATATACGCGTATAGATTGGTTAATTGTAATTAGTATGTATCTATGCTCAGGTGTCCACGCCTTCATCTTCCGTGCCATCTGCAGACCAGTCACCAGCATCTTGAAGGTCATCTCCACATTCCTTGTTCCGATACATCCTCAATGGGGCCCTTTATGTCCGTGATTTATCTCTTCCTTTCTCACCAGATCCACGTCTCCAGATGTATCTATGTCCCTGTAATTTAATCTCACACACATAAAATGGCACAGAACAAAAACCTGCAAAGGAATTCAAGATGGAAGCAATAGAAAGCAGACAAGATGGAGGAGAGGAGGAAAATTAGAATAAAAGCATTAAGAAACTTCTTTTTGCTAAAGTGAGATAAGCAGACAAAGAAGAATATATATAGAAAGAGAGAATAAAGATAAAATAGAGGAACAAATTAGAGAAAGTGAGAGAAATAAGAACAGAAAGATGGAGTATCAGAAGAACTATCTATATTATATATTTATGAGTAAATATGGAAAAACTTCAATATTATATTCCAAGTGTTAGTACAAACATTCTAAAACATATGATTAGTCTATTAATCTATAGGAAATTGCCATATTTCCCCCACAAAACCACCAGTATGAAGGTTACCCTTACCCCTCAAATGGCCCTCCTCTCACTAGCAATATCAAACCTACCTCATAACATTAGATTTATTATTAATCAAATTCTATTAACCGCTAAGGTCCTCCTGGCCGCCAGATGGAAGACCACAACCGCCCCTACAATTCTAGAACTAATCGATAGAATATCTTCCCACTGCACATTTGAGTTCAGTTACGCTGTTAGAAACAACTCCTATAACAAATACTTCTCAAATTGGGAGCCCTGGATCTCTTCACAATCTCTAACTCATCTTACTAGATCCATTGACGTTATCCCCATAACCTAACATCTCCACTTTAACAACCTATAATTGTCTCTTGGAAAATGCATCTGGTTTACTCCTGTATTCAACAAAAACAGATTCAGCATAACAACTTAATTCTGAGTACACACCCGAATAAATTTATTCAAGCCTCAGCTAAAATTTCTTATCTGTTGTTAGCTAAAATAGCTTTGTATTGTATATTTGCTATTTGTATTTGCTTTGTATTTTGCATACCTATACATTGTCACCCATTGTATGTCTCTCCCAATGTTTCTGTATGTCTGTATTATGTATCTATCCTTTATATACCACCTTGTATATTATCCCCCTTCCCTTTTCCCAAACAAATTTTCAATAAAAACATTTGAGAAGAAAAAAAGAATAAGCCGTTAAATATTAATAATATCCTCTCCATCGCAGAACCCTGAACAAACTGCAATTCTCAAAACAACCACTGTGTGGCTGCACATAGACACGTATAGCATATGCATCTTTTGGCAGAGTATTACAAAATACGTTTGTTTAAAAAAAAACTAAAAAAAAACTGGCAAGATTACATCATACATCTTGGCATATTTTGAACAAAGAGTAAAGGAAAGGAATGGCATATCCATAAATATCCAGAACTTTAATATTAATGGCATGTCCTGTAGATTTTAAGCATAAGAGTGCAGTCCAAACAAAAGTCTTTACAGTATCTGGCCAACAGGGCAACTCCAGTACTATCAATCTGCAAATTTACATCCTGCTTGATGCAGGGTCCCAGTAGGGGCATTTCTTCCAATAGGTCAGCGACCCAACAAGAGGCCTTCTTTAGGGTAGTCCTCTTTTTTCAGCGTCAAAACTCTCTAAAGTCTTTCTCAACGCTGCCTGAGATGGACATGAGAAAAAAAGTATTTTCCAGGGCCACTGGACCATACTGACAGCGACTTTATTAGAACATATTAAAAACACTTACATCCCGCCGGACGCGTTTCGGACGAGGTCCTTACTCATCGGCGTATATACAAATATAAAACCAATACATTTATAGACAAATAAAAAAAACTTTGCTGCAACATTCAAGGCCATAATAGCCAACGTGTCAGATTAACCCCTTCAGGTTAGATAGAATAAGAAAACCACCCACAGTTCATATAGTCCAAATGTTATGAGACCGAAAAAATTGTTTTATTTTTTTGGATAAATATAAATATCTTACCCTAACACAGATGATAATTACAGTACATCGTTATAGGAACCACTATACTCATATGTACATGTAAACATACATTATAAATATTAATCATTCTTCTTATTATTAAAACTCCCTATAGATTTCTCTAAGAAATATGTAAATATATTGCATAATTCCGAGCACCGAGAAACGTATTTATAATAACACCCACCCGGCAAGATGGAGAGCAAGGACCAAATAGAAGAAACCTTCCCATGTTTCCATGTGAAATTTCAAAAAAATGTCCAACTATTAACAATAAATTGAAAACCCCTCTCCCCATCGGGAGGTACAATCCCATTTAATGTGCATAATATTGCTTAAAAATGGAAAAAAAGCAACAACAATAAGTAGAGAAGGAAAACGAGAGGGTAGGTAGTAGTAGGTAGTATAAAGATTAGTATCACACAAAAAAAAATAAAAATTATATATATATATAACCTTGCTCCGTACACCAAAAATGTACCCACTATGACACCTATTTAGAAAAACGGGAGGTGTAAAACAGAAGAAAGGAACCTTTCTAAACTTTTCTGAGTTTCTATACCATAGAATGGCCAAATGTAAATAGTAATTTGAATTACCTCTCTCCCCATCGGGAGATATAATCTAACTTAATGCTTGAAGTATAACTCCAATATGGACAGACACTACATGTGGAGAATAAAATGGAAAGCTGTAACGTAAAATAGAGATTAATGTAAAGTAATATCAGCAAAACAAAAAAAATAAAAAAATAATAAAATTATTATTATATAGATAACCTTGCTCCATATACCAAAAATGTACCCACTATGACACCTATTTAGAAAGACGGGAGGTGTAAAACAGAAGAAAGGAGCCTTTCTAAACTTTTCTGAGCTTCCATACCATAGAATGGCCAAATATAAATGGTAAATTGAATTACCTCTCTCCCCATCGGGAGATATAATCTAACTAAATGCTTGAAGTATAACTCCACCTGGAAAGACACCGCATATGGAGAATGAAATGGAAAGCTATGACGTAAAGGTAGACATTAATGTAAAATAATATATAAAAATAATGAAAAAAAAAAAACAACAGGGGCATATAGGGAAATATCCAAGAACACATCGAGGACCCCCCACCAAGGAATTATAGAGGACACCGAATATATGATCAAAGAAACTTGTGATCAGGAATCAATGTAAAGCAAGGTTCAAAAACTCCAAGTTTGACCAAAATTAATAAAAGTACATCAGGTCGCTTTTCAAGTTCATGCCCTGTGGATAGCGGACATCAAGTCGCAAAATCCACATCTTTTCCCTGTCATGTACTTTGTACTCCCAGTCCCCCCCCCGAATGGGTTTCCACACCCTTTCGATGCCCTGTATTCTTAATGATGACATGGCACTCCATGGATATCCCGAAAATGTCTAGAAAGACCCGATATACCCTGCCGGAGGGATGTTGAGGTTGCACCAGAGACATGTTCGTCAATTCTCACTTTTAATGCTCTAGTGGTGCAACCCACATACGACTTATTGCAATCCACACATGTGGCTAAGTAAACCACATGTGTGGTATTGCAGTTCACATAGCTCTTAATGGTAAATTCTGACCGGTGACATTATTTTGAAACCATATAGATCTATCGATATAGTTGCACAGGTTACATCTGGCCCCCCCACATTTGAAAGTACCATTGTATTTGAGCCATGTTGGGGCACTAGTGTCACTTTTGAAAAGGCTTGGTGACAAAAAACTGCCTATGCTGCCTGCCCTTTTGGCAACAGGACGCCATCCCTTAGACAGGATGGTTCTCAGGATAGGGTCTTGATATAAGATGGGGATATTCCTCTTCATGACAGTGACTATATCTGAATAGCCCATACTATAGGGAGTGGAAAAGGTGGGTAAATGATCACAATTCTTGTTTCTCCTGTTATGGCGGTCCTTCGATAGTAAACTGTCCCTGCTCCTTAATTTAGCCCTCATGCTGGCATCTCTCAAAATACCCTGGATGTATCCCCTCAATCTAAGGTGATTCTTGATGACCGATTCCTCCTTGCCATAATCACTGTCCCTGGAACAGTTCCTCCTGGCCCTAATAAGTTCCCCAAGTGGCAAATTATGTCTCACATGTTGGGGATGACAGCTATCCGCCCTGAGTATAGAGTTCCCAGCTATGGGTTTCCTGTATAGTTTCGTCTCAATTTTACCCGTGGTCATGTCCCCCATTAGCAATACATCCAAAAAAGGTGCCACATTGTCATATATTTGCATCGTAAATTTAAGGTTAAACTCATTGCTGTTGAAAAAATCCAACAGCCTGTAAGGGATAGGGTCGGGAGATACATCAGATGACCCAGCCCAAATAAGAACCAGGTCGTCTATGTATCTCCTGTACCAGATCATGTTATCTAAAAATGGGCAATTCAAATCATATACAAAACTTTTTTCCCACAAGGTCATATAAAGGTTGGCAATAGAAGGTGAGAAGCCCGCTCCCATAGGACACCCGCATATTTGTAAATAAAAATTACCATCAAATTTAAAAAAATTGCTTTTAAGCAAAAATTCAACTGACATCAATAGAAATAGTTTTGTGTCATCAGTAAATATGCGCATGTCCCTTAGGATAAGTTGCAAGGCCCGAATTGCTCTATCATGGGGTATACTCGAGTACAGTGCAGTGACATCACAAGTCACCCAACTGTACCCCGGTTTCCATACCATTTTGTTAATGCCTTGTAGTAAATGCTTGGTATCTTTTATGCGTCCCACTATGCCCTCCACCAAGACCTGGAGCCTGCTGTCCACCCACCCCAAGAGGCCCTCGCATAGGAAGCCAATTCCTGCCACGATGGGCCTCAGGGGTGGGGAAAAGCGGTCCTTATGAGTCTTGGGGAGGGCATGGAATATGGGGCAGACCGGGTTGCTCACCTCCAAAAATTCCTTGGTTTTGGAGTCGATGACATTCAATGGCAAACCCTCATTTAGTAAAATACTCAACTCTTTCTGAAACCCAAGGGTTGGGTTCCCAGGTAGTTGACAATAGGTATCGCCATCTGACAGTAAATTTTCAATTTCCCTTTTATACAGTGTTGAATCCATCACAACAATCGAGCCCCCCTTGTCCGATGCTCTTATAACTATGTGATCATTAGACTGCATTCCTTAATGGCATTTCTTTGGTCAACAGTAAGATTATGCATTACATCTTTGTTCTGGGCCAATAGATTTTTAATTTCGGACTCCATAATGGTCTGAAAAGTGTCCATAATCAAAGGATGTGAGGAAACTGGATAGTATTGTGGATTCGGTGCAGCAAAGGGGATCTCGATTATGTCACCGTCCGGTTCCCTCAGGTCCTCCATGGCCCGCAGGGATAATTGTTCCCTTATAGAATGATGTAAAGGTATTCTTTCACTAATCACACTAGAACATGAAAAATCCACATTAGTCTCCTCATCTGAACTGAAAAAGTGTTTCTTGATCGTTAACATTCTCATAAATTCTCATAAATTTGTTTATGTCCTTTAGTGTCTGGTATAAGTTCCCCCTACATGTTGGGACAAAATTAAGTCCTTTTTTGAGGACCTCACATGCACTAGAAGACAAAGTACACACTGAGATGTTGATATTCGTATAATCCAAATTGTCGCTGACTTGCGGCCCCGATGGGATTTGCGTTGGTAACCCTTCCTCCCCTCCTTCTCCTTTTTGTCCTCGACCTCCGTTTTTTGCTCCATTTCGAGTATTATAATGATGGTTTGAAGGATCCTGATACTGTGGGGTCCCATGATGATGGCTGGGGGGGATCCTGATATTGAGAGGTCTCCTCAGAGTCACGAGATTGAGGTGAAAACCCAGAAACATCAGTGGGTGAGGAGAAACTCACAGTACGGCTCGAACTTTGGCGTGGTTTCCTCAATATAGGTCTCGGCCGTCTTGGAGTGAAGGGGGATTTATTGCTCCATGAATAGACAGTATTAGACTCATAATCCCGACAGTTTCTGTCAAACTTAGATTTCTTTAAGTCTGTAATAGTTTTCTGCAAGTCATCTATTTTCTTGTGAAGTGCATGATTTAGGTCCTCATGTCTACTATGAGAGACAAAGGAGTTCACCACACTTTGTTTTTCTTTTATCTCTGTCTCCAGTCTAATAATTTTATCTTTTTCCTCCTCTATAATCAAATTAATTAGTTTAATGGAGCATTCTGATAAAACGTCATTCCATTTAGTGGTAAAACTCTCACTGAATGTCATTGAGGTGAACAGCTTCCCATTCCCCACCCCCATCAGCTGTGAGATGGACATGGCCATTCCACACTGCAGGCTGCTGCCAGACTGTATCGCGGGTGGGGGGGGGGGTTGCCGGGTTCCCTTCCATCACCTACCCCCCAGCACACCTTGCCATGGCCACTGTTGGAGAAGAGGATGGAGGAATTAGGGACAGGCCCTTCAGGATCTCTTGCCCTTGTGGGTTTCACTACAACTAGCTCGCTAACATAGTCAGCCCCGGCAAGCAACCGACTCTCCATGTCGGCCTCCTGCTTCCACTCTTGGAAGTCCTCTGTGGTGGCAACTCGATTTACCCCTACTGTGTACCACCCCTTGCTTGCCTTTACCTTCATGAAGGTTACCACTTCTGACACGCCCACCCCAGAGCCAGGGGTACTCGGAAACCGGGCAGCAGTTGTTCTTCTTGGTTCTTTTCACGGGAACAGGTGGCGGCCGAGACCCAGTCCCGTGACCCTGACGGTGTCATTTAATAAAGGGGGATTGACAAGGAAGACAGTGGAAAAAGGGTATTCGTGACGCCACATGCGGTATGCGGCCATGGGCGGCAGCCACTGCTTCAGAATCTCTGGCGATGGTGACCGGCAGCTTGGATGCTTTTGCTCCCCACAGGTGGAGCGCGGTCCGCAGGGCTGCGGGAAGCAGGATTCAGTTTGTACCTTTGCAGATGATCGTTAGATCATCAGCATCCTGTTGTTTCATGAGGCCTCTGTGGCCGATGGTTGCCGCTAAAGAAAGTCTCACACACCACAGCTGGAGTTCCATAACTTTTACTTAGTTGCTTCAGCATGGCCGCCAGGTGCTTCCCTTCGCCAACCTGGTCCAGTGTTGTCTTCAGATAGAATTCAGATAGAACATGCGGTTCAATAGTAGACCGCAGGGATATTACGGGATACTTTAATCTTAATCTCCGTAACTTTATTCATAAAAAGCTCCAGACCATAACGCGTTTCGACGTACAGACGTCTTCCTCAAGCTTGAGGAAGACGTCTGTACGTCGAAACGCGTTGTGGTCTGGAGCTTTTTATGAATAAAGTTACGGAGATTAAGATTAAAGTATCCCGTATTATCCCTGCGCTCTACTATTGAACCGCATGTTCTATCTGAATTCTATCATACAAATTCCCTTGGGGAAAGTGGTGACAGAGCTGCAGGCGGGATAGGGTTAATGGATCAACCTGGAGTTTCCTAACCCAACCCTGGAGTGAGAGTGTGGACTACACGAGGCCAGGAGCAGAGGTGATTGAGGGTACAGGAGCACTACAGATCCAAGGCTGGCAGCCTGAGCCACAAACTACGCTTACAATCTGGTTGTGCGGATCTGGCACAACCTTTAAAGGTTAGTTTATTCTTACTACAACCGCTTTTAAGGCAGGAGAGATCCACAGGTGGCGCAACACTATTTTTTTCTTTTTATCAGCGTTGTCTTCAGAACAGGGACAGTGCAGTCGAGCCTCTTTCGGTGTTCCTGTCTCTCTTACTGGATGTCTCTTTCTCTGGTGGTCCCTCAGCGCTACAAGCTAGTCTCTCCGCTCCTCTCACTACCTCCGAACACAGAGCTCGGGTACCGACATCCACGGGTGCTCAGATGTACCAATCTCCAGAACTGCTCCCTAGTTCGACCGCCTTCTCCAAGTTGTGCCAGGTGTTCGGCTGCAACTCCTGTTAGGAGCTTGGGGCCTCCGTTTTCAGTGGTTCGGGATTACAGAATCTGCACCGTGTTGAGGGCCGGTTCCCTGTGTCGTTCATCAGCCCCTCTGCACTCTCGCCAGATAAGGGCGTACAGGCGTTGTTTCGTTCCGTACCCCAAGGGTTCCGTCTGTCCTCCACACCCGTTATTATTTCCCTTTTGGGTGAGCACTGAGCAGTTTACATAGCACCTTCCACCAGTCCGTTTTTGGCTAGGAACTCAAAACCTCTCTTCTGGTGTTGTGGATGGATTATATGAAAAAGTGAAATATCCGAAGACTCACTACAATGCTTATGCTGTCTATAATATCATACCTTGTGCCTTGTGAAAGTATTTGGCCCCTTGAAGTTTTCAATCTTTTGCCACATTTCAGGCTTCAAAGATAAAGATATAAATTCTATTTTATTTATTTTTATTTTTTTTGAAGAATCAACAACAAGTGGGACACAATCTTGAAGTGGAACAAAATTTATTGCATGTTTCAAACTTTTTTAACAAATAAAAAACTTAAAAGTGGGGCGTGCAATATTATTCAGCCCCCTTAGGTTAATACTTTGTAGCGCCACCTTTTGCTGCGATTACAGCTGCAAGTCGCTTGATGTCCAGAGTCCCTATCATGGACACTTTCCAAATAGCCATGGAAACAGAGGTTAAAAAGTTTTTTTGTTGGAAAAAGATAGGCTAGTTTCATCTAATCTCTCTGTAATACAAAAAAATGCTCTTAAAGACCTCAAGGAGAATTGCAATATCGTGGTGAGGGCTTCGGACAAGAACGGTTCCGTGGTAATAATGGATACAGCACTGTATAAACGTGAGATTGAATCCATCTTATCTGATGGAATCATGTACCGTCCCTTGCCCGGAGATCCCACCACGAGGTTCAAGGAGGATTTGGACATTCTTTTGGAGGAAGGGCTGGCTGTGGTAACAGGGAAGATTGAAACAAGTCTGTATAGGAAGCCGATAAGTGTCAACACCATATTATGGGCAGACAGTTGCCATCCCAAACATGTAACTCAGAACCTACCGGTTGGCGAATTTGTGAAGGCTAAGAGGAATTGCTCTAGTATTTGTGAATATAGGAGAGAAGAGGTTAACATCAAAGATAAATTAGAAAGGAGGGAACATCTTAGAAACAGCATGTAATAAGGTGATACTCAGGAGTAGGGATAGTCTTTTGTTAGATAAAGAGAAGATAGGCAAGGGAAAGTGAGTATTCCCACTTTCTCCACCCACTATAGTTTGGACTTTGGAGACATTGTGATGAGTATGCACAAGATGGTTCCTATTTTGTATCAGGATCCAACTTTACAGGAAATTCTTTCCCGAGGGTGGCGGCCAATGGCAAGAAGGGCCAAGAGCTTAAGAGATATCTTGTCACCCTGTCTATATGTAAGCAATACGCCCAAACCTACTTTGCTAAGATATCAAGGGTCCTATAAATGTGGGGGGCGCCAATGTAACCTATGTAAGTTTGTGGATATAACATCTTCCCTTCAAAATGACAAAACAGGACAGAGATTTTCTATTAGACCAGATATTAATTACAATACCACGCATGTGGTGTACATGGCCACATGTGTGGTATGCAAATTATCATATGTCGGGTGCACCATTAGACCCCTCAAGAAAAGAATATCGGAACATGTAACCGGTGCTACCTCATCCACTATGAGACAGGGTTTGTCTTGACTATCAAGGCACGTGATTTCCATGGAGGAGATTTGTCGTCCTTGAAGGTGAAACGCATTGAGAGGGTGGAAAGGTTAGCTAGGGGAGGTGATTTGGAAAGGAAAGTGCGGGATCATGAAAGTCTATGGATCCTCCATCTGGATGTGAGATATCCCTTGGGTTTAAACCAGAAAAATGATCTGATGTATTTCTACTAGGGTTCTAACCTTTTATAACTACAGGAATAATAGATATCCCCACTAATACGATGGAGATTTGGGATGGCAGGACAATGATGCTGTTGGGTGTGGGAACTAATGGGTTCTCTCCCCTGCTCCTTGACCTATTTTAATGGTGCGTAGATTGGGTCGTGGAACTGGGCTGAGCGTATATACATATATCACACTTTATTGTACCTTCTTCTTTCTTTTTCTATTTATTTTATTCTCTCCCTTTGGCTCCTTATTTCCTTCTATGGGTAATATATATAAAAGGATAATATAACTGGCAGGTATAGTGTTAAATATCCCTTTTTCTCTCCTCCCTTTCCCCCATTTCTTTTCTCTCTCCTTTCTTGGGGGTTCCTTCCCCCCCTCCTTTCCCCTCCCTGCCCCTTTACACTCTCCCCCTTCCCTTTCTGGTTTTAAGCATGAACTGGATTCTCCTATGGCTTTCTGTCATTACATGCAATAGCTTGATAGCTTAATTGATCGTTGAATATAGCTTTAAACCACCTGCCCTGTGGTTCATATATAAAGTGTAATGCACCTGTTAGGATCAGTTATCACGGTGCGGATTCGGGCTGAAAAGAAGTCAGCTTATTGAAGGGAGGGGGTTAATATCTATTATGGACATGTTATCATGTCGGGTAACGAGCATTGATTTAGTCCATATGGGTGAGGTGGGATAGATGCTGTTAATATTAAATAGTAAGATATATGACAATTTATACATTAAGTCTGGTTGAGCCTGGTATAGTAATAATATGTGATTCCCATAGCAAAGGAATGGAATTATAGGGGGAACTTAAGTAGTCACACTGTCTTTAATTAGACAGTGTGGATATACGAGGGATTTAAGATGACAGGTTAATATAGTGTGTGGAGAACCAACGAGGTTGTGGAGGAATATATACTAAAATATAACAAAAAAGGTATGTACACTGAATGTTAACCAGTGAATAATACATCAAACTTTTATAATTTCCTTCACTGTGAGCATATGTGGTACGAATTTCCCGTGAAATGGGAAATATTCTGAAGATGCCTGTATGTGTATATATATATATATATATATATATATATATATATATATATATATATATATTTCTAAATACATGAGATATTTAGTAGCACGTAGCGAGAATATACAATACAAAAATCATCCATATGCGCATGCTTGCCACACAGTAACACTATACTAATATACCGTATATACTCGCGTATAAGCCGAGTTTTTCAGCCCAAAAATTGGGCTGAAAAGTACCCCCTCGGCTTATACGCGAGTCAGTGCTGTATACCGATGTATACATCGGTATACAGCAGCCCCCGCATCCCCAGTAATGCAGGGCCCCCCAGCGTCTCTCCGGTCACCTGTAAAGGAAGCTATACTTATCACAGTGCTCTGTCCGCGCCCGCTCGCACCCGCTGTCAGCAGCCGACCGGATCCTCCATCTTGCGTCTTCTTTCTTCCTGTTTCTGTGCTCGTCGCGGGCAATGACGTCATTCCCTGCGACGAGCACAGGAAACAGGAAGAAAGAAGACGCAAGATGGAGGATCCGGTCGGCTGCTGACAGCGGGTGCGAGCGGGCGCGGACAGAGCACTGTGATAAGTATAGCTTCCTTTACAGGTGACCGGAGAGACGCTGGGGGGGCCCTGCATTACTGGGGATGCCTGTATACTACCGCTGGGGCTGCTATATACCTCTGGGGCCCTGTATACTACCACTGGGGCTGCTATATACCTCTGGGGCCCTGTATACTACCACTGGGGCTGCTATATACCTCTGGGGCCCTGTATACTACCACTGGGGCTGCTATATACCTCTGGGGCCCTGTATACTACCACTGGGGCTGTATATACTACCACTGGGGCTGTATATACTACCACTGGGGCTGTATAAACCACTGGGGCTGTATATACTGCTGGGGCCCTGTATACTACCACTGGGGCTGTATATACTACCACTGGGGCTGTATATACTACCACTGGGGCTGTATAAACCACTGGGGCTGTATATACTGCTGGGGCCCTGTATACTACCACTGGGGCTGTATATACTACCACTGGGGCTGTATATACTACCTCTGGGGCCCTGTATATACCTCTGGGGCCCTGTATACTACCACTGGGGCTGTATAAACCACTGGGGCTGTATATACTGCTGGGGCCCTGTATACTACCACTGGGGCTGTATATACTACCACTGGGGCTGTATATACTACCACTGGGGCTGTATATACCTCTGGGGCCCTGTATACTACCACTGGGGCTGTATATACTGCTGGGGCCCTGTATACTACCACTGGGGCTGTATATACTACCACTGGGGCTGTATATACTACCACTGAGGCTGTATATACCTCTGGGGCCCTGTATACTACCACTGGGGCTGTATATACTGCTGGGGCCCTGTATACTACCACTGGGGCTGTATGTACTACCACTGGGGCTGTATATACTACCACTGGGGCTGTATATACTACCACTGGGGCTGTATATACTACCACTGGGGCTGTATATACCTCTGGGGCCCTGTATACTACCACTGGGGCTGTATAAACCACTGGGGCTGTATATACTGCTGGGGCCCTGTATATACTACCACTGGGGCTGTATATACCTCTGGGGCCCTGTATACTACCACTGGGGCTGTATAAACCACTGGGGCTGTATATACTGCTGGGGCCCTGTATACTACCACTGGGGCTGTATATACTACCACTGGGGCTGTATATACTACCACTGGGGCTGTATAAACCACTGGGGCTGTATATACTGCTGGGGCCCTGTATACTACCACTGGGGCTGTATATACTACCACTGGGGCTGTATATACTACCTCTGGGGCCCTGTATATACCTCTGGGGCCCTGTATACTACCACTGGGGCTGTATAAACCACTGGGGCTGTATATACTGCTGGGGCCCTGTATACTACCACTGGGGCTGTATATACTACCACTGGGGCTGTATATACTACCACTGGGGCTGTATATACCTCTGGGGCCCTGTATACTACCACTGGGGCTGTATATACTGCTGGGGCCCTGTATACTACCACTGGGGCTGTATATACTACCACTGGGGCTGTATATACTACCACTGAGGCTGTATATACCTCTGGGGCTTTGTATACTACCACTGGGGCTGTATATACTGCTGGGGCCCTGTATACTACCACTGGGGCTGTATGTACTACCACTGGGGCTGTATATACTACCACTGGGGCTGTATATACTACCACTGGGGCTGTATATACTACCACTGGGGCTGTATATACCTCTGGGGCCCTGTATACTACCACTGGGGCTGTATAAACCACTGGGGCTGTATATACTGCTGGGGCCCTGTATATACTACCACTGGGGCTGTATATACCTCTGGGGCCCTGTATACTACCACTGGGGCTGTATAAACCACTGGGGCTGTATATACTGCTGGGGCCCTGTATACTACCACTGGGGCTGTATATACTACCACTGGGGCTGTATATACTACCACTGGGGCTGTATATACTACTAGGGCTGCGTCTATACTACCACTGGGGCTGTATAAACCACTGGGGCTGTATATACTGCTGGGACCCTGTATATACTACCACTGGGGCTGTATATACCTCTGGGGCCCTGTATACTACCACTGGGGCTGTATAAACCACTGGGGCTGTATATACTGCTGGGGCCCTGTATACTACCACTGGGGCTGTATATACTACTAGGGCTGCGTCTATACTACCACTGGAGCTGTATATACCACTGGGGCTGTATATACTACTGGGGCTGCGTGTATACTACCACTGGGGCTGCTGTATCTACCTCTGGGACTGGTGTATACCACACTGCTGGGGGCTGTATACTTGTGCTAGGGTCCACCCTCGTCTTATACACGAGTCAATAGATTTTCCCAGGTTTTGGGGGCAAAAGTAGGGGGGTCGGCTTATACACGGGTCGGCTTATACACGAGTATATACGGTACATGTTACTATTAGTGATTTCTCCCACAAAAGAACTAATTATCATTTCTTTATTTGATATGGGAACACATATACGGTATATATAAATATATATATATATATATATATATATATATATATATATATATAATAAAAAAATATAATATAAAAAAGCCAAAAGTAATAATTCTAGTTGAATATAATAATTTGGGTGATATGGGACGTAATAATAAAGAATACAGGAAATAAAAGGAATTAATATGTATACTGAATGAGGAAGGATAAATAAAGAACTATAAATATTATTAATGAAATAAATAAAAACTATAAAGGTAAGAATCAAAAAAAGTATATAAAAAATAAATGTTTGAACGAAATAAAAATTAACTATAAGAACAATAATAAAATTAAGATATGAATGGATTACCGTATATACTCGTGTATAAGCCGAGTTTTTCAGCCCAAAATTTGGGCTGAAAAGTCTCCCCCTCGGCTTATACACGAGTCAATAAGGGTGGGGGCTGTGGAGGCTGGAGGAGGCGGGGGGAGGCTGCTGTATGAGCGGCCCCGTCACGTGGGGCCGCTCATTATATATGCACTGCTTCCCCCTGTCAATCAGCGGCAGGGGGAAGCAGTTCATATATGCCCCCAAATGCTGGCACTCTCCCCCCTTGTAAGGGCCCCCCCCGCTGGTTATATTACTATCCCGGTCTTCTGATCAGCGCCGCTCCTCGGCGCTCCGTCCGTCCAGCTACATCCGGGATCCCGGCCGTCGCAGGCATATGACGTCATCGTGCGACGGCCGGAGATCCCGGATGCAGCGAGGACGGAGGACGAAGCATGAAGAACGGAGCACCGAGGAGCGGCGCTGATCAGAAGACCGGGATGGTAAGATAAGCAGATGGGGGGTGAGTGCCAGCATTTGGGGGCAGCTGTGTACCCCCAGGGGGCTGCTGGGTACCCCCTGGGGGCTGCTGGATACCCCTTGGGGGTTGCTGGGTACCCCCAGGGGGCTGCTGGGTACCCCCTGGGGGCTGCTGGGTACCCCCAGGGGGCTGCTGGATACCCCCTGGGGGCTGCTGGGCACCCACAGGGGGCTGCTGGATACCCCCTGGGGGCTGCTGTATTATCCCTGGGGGCTGCTGTATACCCCCAGGGCTGCTGTATATACTGCTGGGGCCTGTATACCACTGGGGCTGCTGTATACTACTGCTGGGGCTGCTATATACTACCACTGGGGCTGCTATATACTACCACTGGGGCTGCTATATACTACCGCTGGGGCTGCTATATACTACCACTGGGGCTGCTATATACTACCACTGGGACTGCTGGGGCTGCTATATACTACCACTGGGGCTGCTATATACTACCACTGGGACTGCTGGGGCTGCTATATACTACCGCTGGGGCTGCTATATACTACCACTGGGGCTGCTATATACTACCACTGGGACTGCTGGGGCTGCTATATACTACCACTGGGGCTGCTGGGGCTGCTATATACTACTGCTGGGGCTGCTAATATACTACCACTGGGACTGCTGGGGCTGCTATATACTACCGCTGGGGCTGCTATATACTACCACTGGGGCTGCTATATACTACCACTGGGACTGCTGGGGCTGCTATATACTACCACTGGGGCTGCTGGGGCTGCTATATACTACTACTGGGGCTGCTGGGGATGCTATATACTACCACTGGGGCTGCTGGGGCTGCTGTATACTACCACTGGGGCTGCTGTATACTACCACTGGGGAGGCCTGTATACCACTGTGGGGGGCCTGTATACCACACTGCTGGGGGCTGTATACCTGTGCTGGGGTCCACCCTCGGCTTATACACGAGTCAATAGGTTTTTTCCAGATTTTTGGGGCAAAAGTAGGGGGGTCGGCTTATACACGGGTCGGCTTATACACGAGTATATACGGTAATTATAATATTGGGAGGTATTAGTAACTAGGGTAGAGGGGAGAATAGACCTGTTAAGTTGTTATGGGACATGTAAGGGCCCTTTCACATCAGCGTTTTTCGTAATTCGCGGCAGATGCGGTGAAAAAACCGCATCTGCCGCGTTTGCCGCATAACGGTTCCACTTGCGGCACGGTTGCGGTTTTTTCCATAGGAAGTATAGGGGGACTTGCGGCAGATGCGGCAAGTGCGGTATTGCACTTGCCGCAGGTGCGGCAGAGAAAAAAACCGCGGCTTACTGCGGTTTTTTTCTCTGCCGCACCTGCCGCAAGTGCAATACCGCACTTGCCGCATCTGCCGCAAGTGCCCCTATACTTCCTATGGAAAAAACCGCAACCGTGCCGCAAGTGGAACCGTTATGCGGCAAATGCGGCAGATGCGGTTTTTTCACCGCATCTGCCGCGAATTACGAAAAACGCAGATGTGAAAGCACCCTAACAGTGAGGTTCCAGCATAATGAATTTATATTAGACCACATAGAGATGTATGGAATTGTGGAGGGGCCAGCTTTTTATATAATTTTTTGTTCCCTTATCATAGGATTGGTAGAGATGTACAAGGGAAGTCATAGGGAACAAGATATGTTTGTAAAGTGCTATTTGTAATGTCATGTTTATTCTGTCATTACTATTGGATGTAATAACATTTATAAACAGAGTCTTATTTGGAATTTTCATGCCGATGACTAAGGACTGTGTGTCTGAAACGCGTCAACGGCAGGACGTTTTTAAAGTGATGTAAATAAAGGATTTCGTCTCATGGACAAGTGGACCTGAATTCTTCTTCCTTATTTTGCTTGGGGTATGTCTCTATCAATTTTGCACATCAAGAGACTGAAATTCTTGCCCATTCTTTCTTGCAAAACAGCTCGAGCTCAGTGAAGTTGGATGGAGAGCGTTGGTGAACAGCACAAAGGCCAGATGTTTGCAGTGTACGACTGAGTGTTTTACTATGGACAGACTCTCCGACCTCAGATGTAGATCTCTGCAGTTCATCCAGAGTGATCATGGGCCTTTTGGCCGCATCTCTGATCAGTCTTCTCCTTGTTCGAGATGAAAGTTTAGAGGGATGGCCGGGTCTTGGTAGATTTGCAGTGGTCTGATGATACTCCTTCCATTTCAGTATGATTGCTTGCACAGTGCTCGCTCCTTGAGATGTTTAAAACTTGGGAAATCTTTTTGTATCCAAATCTGGCTTTAAACTTCACCACAACAGTATCTTGGACCTGCCTGGTGTGTTCCTTGGTCTTCATGATGCTCTCTGCACTTGAAACAGAACCCTGAGACTATCACAGAGCAAGTGCATTTATATGGAGACTTCATTCCACACAGGTCGATTCTATTTATCAATACCAGTCATTTAGGACAACATTGGATCATTCAGAGATCCTAACTGAACTTCTGGAGTGAGTTTGCTGCACTGAAAGTAAAGGGGCCGAATAATATTGAATGCCCACTTTTCAGTCTTTTATTTGTTAATAAAGTTTAAAATATGCAATAAATTTCGTTCCACTTCACGATTTTGTCCCACTTGTTGATTCTCCACAAAAAAAATTAGAATTTATATCTTTATGTTTGAAGCCTGAAATGCAGGGGCGGACCTACAGTGGTGCAGCTGGTTCAGCTGTACCAGGGCCCCGACCGGCTAGGGGGCCCGTCAAGCACCTGTAGGGGGCCCTGCACAGCCACGCCCTGTGACCCTGTGTCAGAGGAGAGGAGGTTAACTGAAGCTTCCCTTGGCTATTCCCACCCCTCCTCTCCTCTACTGCCCCGCTCCTCACCTCCAACTGCTAGCACCCCCCGGTCCTCCTCAACTACTGCTAGCACCCCCCCCACTGGTCCTCAACTACAACTGCTACCCCCAACCCCCCCCGCTCCTCACCAGCAACTTGAGGGGCTAAAGTATTACTGCTGCACCAGGGCCCCCCAGGCTCAAGTTCCACCACTGCTGAAATGTGGCGAAAGGTTGAAAAGTTCAAGGGGCCAAAACTTTCACAACACACTGTATGTATTGTCATTATCAGATCCATAACATATTAGCACAATGTGGCACCCCTGCAGGGGATTGCCACAGGATCCACCGGTGCAAGGAGGGAATTACACCTTGGTTAGCACAGCACACGCCACCTTCCACCCCAGACCTGAAGGGGAGCTCTACTGGCTGCCTTAAGTCAGTTCCCCTTTAAGAACATCCAGGCATGAGAGGAGGAGTTAGTCAGTCTGGAGTCTGCAGTGAGAGGTAAGGGAGAGGAGACGGAGGAGCTGGTCGCTGGGAGAGATCCAGGACCAGGGACCACTGACCGCTGTGTGCACCCTAGGGAAAGGGTCGGAAGCAATTGGAGAAAGAAGGGAACTAAGAAAAGGGAACCAGTTACTACAGCCCTTTAGTACACCTGGACACCGGAGTCCAACACTGCCAGCATTTAGTGCGACAGCAAAAGCCCGGAAGACTCAGGAGGAGTTCAGCCCTGAGGAGAACAAAGTAAGAGACGCTAAACTGACCAAGTATAGGACCAGGGGCCATAGGAGGAACAGGAATCACGCAGAAGTACCTCATTGCCAGTTTAGGGTAAAGCCCAGAGAGGGAGAAGAAGTGGTGGATTCAGGCTCAGGCAGGACTTACCCCACAGAGCACAAAGACAGAGGAGGCCTCATAACTTTCTAAGGTGGAAGTCCCAAGTTGCACCGGGGACCTGGTTATTTCTCTGGACTGTACCTGTTACCTTGTCACCAGTAAAAGGTACCGAAACAAAAATCCCTGTGTGCCTGTCTAACCGCCGCAATTCACCGCTGTATCAGCAAAGACTTAACTACTACTCCCCTCATCCATCCCCACTGCCCTGAGATAAAGCTCCACCTGTGGGGAGCTATACCACACTCTGCTGCACCCACCATCACCTCAGCGGCCGGCTGCAGTGCTGGTATACCCGTTACCAGGTATCATAGGTGGTGTCACGTTAACAATCCCCTTATCCCCTTATCCCCCACCGTTCCCCGCCATTGAGGGTCCAGAGCACAGGATCGGGGATCGACCAGCCGTGATCCCCCCATCAAAGCCGCCATCAGCCCCGGTTCCCGAGTACCCCATACCTTGTCGACCGCCTCAACAACACAACAACACAACAGGGAAAAGCTTACAATTGCTAACACATAGCTAGCCTGCATTGCTCTGGTTGTTTCCTAAGTTGGGACATCAGGGGAAATGGCTGACCATAAACTGCAACAGGACGTTGATACCATACAGGACATTGTGATACCATCTTGAGTAAATGTTCTTAAACTTGCAAAATGTATTTCATGACAAAAACAATGTAATGATATTGTATGACTAATAATCTGAAACTGTCTGCAAGTAACAGGAAGATGAGGCAATACATATTTCATAACTTGTCTAGAGTACATCCGTGAGAAAAGAGGAAGATAACTGACCACAGAGTTGATAAAGGGAAGTATAGTAATACGGAGATTTTTACAGTGTTTCCTAAGACCAATGATGTGATGTCTAGACCACTGATCCAATCACGAGGGACCCTTGGGGGCAGAGCCCTCCCTGATTGTGATGTATTTTTGGGTATAAAGGACAATGTGTTAAACAATAAAAGGAACTTGCTTTGACCGCCTCTTGTGTCAGAGTCCTTCCTCCATGCACGTAACGTACTAATTGATTTGTCAGAAAGGCATGTAAGCGTGGGCAGTCTTGAGCTGCCACCTAAATTGATATCCATAAGACTGGAAGAAGGTTGCCACCTGTCCCTGGGTACATTGTTCCTCAAAGTGATTACACTTTGGCCCTTGCAACCACTCTTGGGCGAGGGCATCTGAAAGCCTAATTTTTTCCAGAAATGACAAGGGCTACGGTGGTTCATGCCAATAAGGATGACAGGGAAGGGGTAAGGAGCACCACATGGAATTTTTTAAGTCAAAGCTCTCTGCCAGGGGTGCTACACAAGGCAGGACAAAACGGGTTTTCTGCCACTGCTACCTTATCCTCATCCTCATCCTCCTGTATTCATGTTTAATAAGGCCAGGCATTCTGCAGGATCCGATCTCTAACCTGTGGTGATCCCAGCTGGCATACAAAACAGCTGACCTCCAGACTCTGAGCTCCGTTCAGGTGGAACCTATTCAGGAATGTGGGACAAGCACTGGATCTAGCGTGGTCATACTCCAGCTCACGTATGTAGGTATCTTCTTTGTGGGCTGCTCCAGTTGAGGTGAAGCACCTTTGGCTCCTGAGGTGGTAAGGAAAATCAGGTCCTTCAGAGCAGGCATCTTTTGTGGTGGATCTATCAGGTCTCCAAAGTGCGGACTGCAGGCATAAGGTACACTATGTTGCTTGTATGGCAATCCCAAGATGGCACTAACCTCCGTGGTGAAGCATCTTTCCTTTGCCTAGGGTCTCGCCTGACAGGCGATGGGAGCCATAGGCTCCCATTGTACTGCATCACCCCTGGGGTTTAGAGACACACCGGCAGCGATGCCGCCTTTCAGCTCTCCGCTGCATCACTGGAGGTGTCTCCCCGTGTAAAAGGGGGCGGCGACGCTGGCGGGGTGCCAAAAGCCTGCGCGCTCCCGCCAGTCACCGTCGACATCTCCGGCGAGGTGGCACCGTGTGACGGGTCCCTTAGGGCCATTTTGAAATTGTGAACTTCTTTCATGAACAAAGCCACGTTCACCTATTTTTTAGTGAATTGCTTGTTCTCCAATCACGAACCAAATCATCATTGGTCATGCCAAGTTTGAAATTGTCGAACATATTCAGGAAAAGTTTGCTCATCTCTATAAAGGACCATTATTTTCATGTAGCGTGCCAAGGCATAGAGAGTCAATGACTAACCCTCAACATCCGCTCCTCGAGACTCTACCCTAGTACAGCGCTCATGGGGTTAGGGTACTCGACTCTTCAGGGGTTAACAGTTCAGGGATGTCACGGAGGCCTTCCCTGGAAGTCATGGCCGTGACCGGTCGTTGAAAAAGGGAATTTAAAGGGGAAACATTTGTCGTGACACCAACTGAGGTTTCTAGTCAGGGATGACCAACTCTGCATATGGAAGTCCCCAGGTGGTGTAGCAGCTAGTTGGAGAACTACTCTCAGATGGAGTGGGCCCCTGGGGTGTAGTAGTGAAGTAGTGATGATGATGGTGGTGGTTGTAGTAGCTGAAGGTGCAGGGCTGCAGGGAGGCATAGTAAAGCATATACACAAGGTTGTTGAAGCTCTTACTAGTCACCTTTACTTTAGTTCAGTGCAGACATAACCCAGCCGGGGTACCGTGTTCACCAACATTGAAGCCTGGCCAGCTCACAAGTAGTCTGGGTCCACTCTGCTGAGATATAGGGAATAAGGCCTTCCTTGCTGCCTTTTCCTCTCTAAGACTCTGCTACCCCTTGTCCTCCTAGTGTCCTGTGGTTACAAGTGCCAAAGGCCAATGGCCTTTTGACCGTGTACAGTTCCTTCGCCTCTGGTGAGTCCACGATGGTAGTCACTGTACATGCAGCCCAGTGACCTCCAGTTTCTCGGCTGGTCCTGAAGATGTTCAGACCGAATTGGGGATGGTACCCCTGTGCAGCTAGTACTTCTGCGCAACCTGCATGAGCGCCTGCATATTCGGGTCCTCATACCTGGGATTCGCAGCTGACCCACGTGTGTCCTGCTCTGTTCTCAGCTCCTAACTTCTAGAACTTACTCCTAACTCTCTTTGCCTCCCACCTCTAAATTAACTACTCCATCGAGCCAGTAGATGGTAACTGCTCTGAATGTGAGTCTCTTCCACCCAGCATCTTATTGGCCTTGAGTTTAGATAGTGTTGGGTATGTGTTGGTGGGCTCAGCAAAGCTTTTCCTTCTTACCTGCGAGCATGATGCCACACCTATTGGATGGGTGAGGTACCATGGTGGCGACCAAAGTGCAGGGGTGCCACACTAGCACTAGTAAACCCACAAAAAAAAATTACCTAGGCTGAAACTTAACAAAAAATATGTTTTCAATGACTGGAACTGGAGTTAAACAAATTGATCTGATGCACATCAACTTTCAGTCACATTTCATAAATTTGTAGGTCCCAGCAGATTAGAACAATTTATACTATGGGCAGGCTATTGTTGTATTAGCCTGTTTGACTGTCTCGTGTACCTTACCTAATATTTCTGTTTGATTCCATATTTCTCAAGGACCACTTCTAAACAGTACCTTTATACTGAAATGACATGTGGCCAGAGGAGATGGAGGAAATAATTAAAATATCTAGGTTTGTTGGTGATTCTGAGAGACATAGCAGTGGAGGTACTGCCAGTGATAGTGGTTTCCTGAGCATTGGTAAATCTCAAGAAAAACAAATTTGAGAAGTAAGGAGTTCAAGACATTTCCCAGGTGCAACAGGCAAGTCAGGGATGATGATGATGATCAGAATTTTGTGGTAGACACACTTAGGAACCAGATATGAATGCCAATGATGTGATGTCAATCAAGAAGCAGGGTCTCGATCTGATGACCTTTTGCTGTGTGGTTATTTTGCTTCTCTGCTAAGCCACAACATGGTCAGTCTCTGTCCAATTGCTGATGGTTTTATTACTTTTGCTTTGCTGTTAGTCAAAGGTTTCTCATTTTCCTATTTTGTCACTGTCCTATCACATCTTGGGTGGAGCTATTTATATTCAACTTGCAGCAGTCTTTTTTGCTGGCTATAGTTTTATGTGGACCTGTTCCTGGGATCTCTATCTCTTTATATTTGGGATTTTCCTCAGAAGAAAAAACGGTTGAGTGTCTGTTTGTGTGCTTTCCTTCTAGCCCGTTTATCTTTTCACCTTTCTCAGTTTCAGTTTCACTACTTCATCTCCTCTATTAGGCAGTGCTTTGCAGCCTCCCTTCTGGTCCCTCAGGAGGCATGAGAAACCTTTCATTAGCAACCTAAAGAGCCTGGTTTGAAGCTGTGCTATTAGTTGTATGGCTATGGTCTTTAGTCTGTACAGGAATCAGGTGCGGGCGTGCATTCCCTTTTCCTGTTTTACATTCCTGTGAGTGTTATATGTTCATAACATCTGTCAGCAAAGGAATCAAATTAATCTCTTCATTTGAGAGCTAGCCAGTAATCAGAGCAAGCTTATAGTTGTTCTACTTCCCTTTCTTCTTATGCTTTTCTTTCTAGCCAGGATATATCTTAAAGATTTACCTGTTCACTGTCATCATCACCATCAATGCTAAAAAAACACAGACACTCTGTTCTCTTACATACAGTGGAACATGACAGCTCTCTCAATTTATCTTTGAATTTCAAAGTGCACTTTGTCATAGACACCTGGAGCAGCACCTTTGGACCGAGACAATACACGATATTATGGCCTCCTGGCTGAATGCTTTGAGTGGCAGAAATGCACCACTAAAACAAGGACATGTAGTAAAGCCGCTACGGTAGAAAGCTGTGTCTGGTCCCATTGCTGGGTGATGGTTATCTGTCTCTAACAACACTTTCCCTATAGCCACCTCAACAAACATAACTCTATACTCTACACCAACAGGGCACAGTATTCATTACACTCATTGTCACTCTGTTCTACGGTCAATTCAATTCACTCTCTCTCTGGATTCAGGATCACATAATTTTCTGCCTCGGTCTCCTCTCTCATCAGAAACAACCTGATCATGCACACTGTCAACCTTGTCATCTGTCACATCTGCCTATCTATCTCTGGGCACTACTCTTGATCTTCTGGCATTAGTCATCTCCCTTGGGCTAGTCCCAACTCTTAAGGTACCTTTACACGCCGCCACAGGAAGGAAGAAACTGCCAGGCATCGGGGACAATTGTGCCTGTTTCAATGAAATCACTACGAAATGTACGCGTGTAAATCGGGAAATTCCTTCCTGTGCCCTGCAGTTCCTTTGAATACCTGTTTCTAAGCCGTGCTCAAAAACAGGAAGGCACAATACCTATGGTGGTGGCGTGTAATCTGGGCACAGGAAGGTATTTGCGTGGCCTAGCGAATTCCCAGGGGCATGCCACAGCGTCATGGATACCACGCCCCATCAGCGATCATTGGTGGAGGCTCCTGCGTTACGATTGGTTGTCCCCTCACAGGGCGCCATATTTAAAGAGCTATCCATTCACAGTCCACAATTGCAATGCCGTCATGTATTAGCCAGCCTTCCTGCGCAGGCTGGCCAATTATGATGCTATTGCGATGTCCAATCAGTGTACAAGCGTCATGTAATACACATCTCTGTCACGCCTATGTACTTACGGCGTGAAATATGTACGCCCATATTCCTTTGTGGTAGTGGCGTGTAAACCAGGAAAGGTATTCAACAGGCAGTAAGCCGCAGCAGCTGTCGGCACTTCCGGGGAACGCAAATACCTTCAGTGGAGCACGTTGTGGTGGCGTGTATATGCGGCATCAGGGACCGGTATCCACCGTTAAAAACACGCGCGTGCATGTGCGATGGATACCTGTTGCTACCCACTGTGGCAGCATGTAATGGTACCCTTATCTCTATTGATGTATACTCACTGCTGGGCAGCAGAACATGGATTCATCACATGAAAGTACATCACATCACAACTACATACATATCATCTGGGGGAACGTAGGCAAGATGTAGGTAAGAGTTTTAAATGCACAGTTGTACATATTTTTCATACTTTATATCACCACTGAATGAGTACTTCTACTTCTACAAATGTCACTTAGAACTGTTTTCTCCTTTTACTTTACTTGTAATTGATTGTAATTTATTCTTGATTTTCCTGTATTATATGTATTTGTTTTATTATATTAATATGCCTTCCATGGTACTTCTTACCATGATTGTGTTTTTTTTCTGTATTATAGTGTGTCAGGGGAATGTATGGAATTTCAGACCAAAACATCACTAGGTGTTTGATTCAATTCTTTCTATTAAATGTTTCATACCATTATCATCACTTAGAGTGCTAAGCGCCTCTCCACTGCCATTAGCGAACAATGTGGCCTTGTTCTTAAAATTGAGGCAGGTCCAATTAGTTGCAGTGGCAATCACATATATACCATACTCTGGTAAGTGGATACGCCATAAAAGTGCAAGATAGGAATGCTCATCTAAACTAAATTTCTGGTACTTCTAGCTTAGGCCAGGGTCACACAGCTGCATTGGCAGCTTTTAGCGGGACTTTCTCAGTGAAGCGGAGATCTGTCATCCCCGCCGCTTCCTGGTGACGCAGCCCCTGGTTACCCGATGTTGATCGTGGTAACCAGTTCAAACATCAGGCTGCATAGTGTCCACTTAAGCCAAGCGGATAGGGAGATGCTGCATGCAGCATTTCCCTGTCCGCTCGGCTTAAGCGGATGCCAGGCAGCCTGATGTGTAGATGGTTACAACGATCAACATCGGGTAACCAGGGGCTGCATCACCAGGAAGTGGCGGGGATGACAGATCTCCACTTCACTGAGAAAATCTAAGTATTTAGCGGAGTCCCGCTAAAGACTGCTAACTCAGCTGTGTGACCCTGGCCTTAGCAAAGCAACCCAATTGTGCTCTGTTTAACACTTTTAGGCCAGGGTCACACATGCCCATCAGTTTTTTCCCATTTTCCAAACCTGATTTCGTTTTTGAGAAATGCTATTGTTGCATCTAAAAAACGCATGCGTTAACGCATGGTACCTAAAACGGACAAACGGTAAACGGATGCTTTTCCCATAGGGCGCCATATTAAAAAAATGCATGCGTTTTTCTACTGCACCCAAAAACGCTGCTAGCAGCATTTTTAGATGGAGATTCAAAAACGTATTGCGTTTTTGTAGTGCACTTTTAACTATTTTTTTTTTTGCTTTGGAGCCTATGGATCCATTAACGCATGCCTTTTTCACAAAATTGAAAGTTGAAAAACTGTTGCTTTAGTGGATACAGGGCTCGTGTGTGACCCTGGCCTTAAAGAGGACCTGTCACCCCCTGGTGGTATGCTAACTGAATGCAGCGTGTCTGCTACATTCAGGGAAGGGGTCCCCCATGTCTCTAGCCCCCCTATAAGCTATTACAAAGACTTTATAAAGTGCATAGATAAGGAGTCCGGAGGGACTAACTCAGTAATGAGTCCTCGCTGCTCCCGGGTGTCCTCCCTGCCCCCAGCCCTCTCTGTGCCACCTCCAGCCCCCTCAGTAATGCCTCCTTTATGTGTCTTCCCTCCTCGGCCACTCAATGCTGCTCTATGTCTGAAGTCATGCAGACGCAGAGCGAACAATGGGTGGGACCGGGTCCCAGCAGCTGACACGCCTCCTGCCGGTGACGTCAGTGCCGGAGCCCACCTTGCTGTACATGCGGCACCCCTGCGGATCCAGTCGCCACAGAGGTACTGCACCCCTGTTAGGGTGTAGTATCCTACTCACTGGTAAGGGGGTACAGACTGGTGCTGGGACACCCAGATCATACTAGGAACGATTGTAGTGGGGTTAGGTGGTAAAGGATGTAGTTAGAGGGAGCACTTGGGGAGGAGTGAGATCAGGAGGAACACATGTAGAGGACGTGGGACACATGACGAGGGGTTTAAAAGGAGTGGGAAACATCTAGAACACAGGAGACAACAGTAGGACAGCTGAGAGAAAGAGTCAGAAGTGGTAGAACAGCTGAGGCGAGACCATTGAACACCAGGGTTGAGTTGGAGGACAGCTAGAGAACGTATGCCTGAGAACTGTCTAAGGGACTGGAGCAAGTGGGAGCACATCCGGAGGCCAAACCCTAGAGCAGAACATCACCGAAGTGGCTCCAGGAGGAAGAAGGGTTCCCAGAGGCACGGGAAGTGAGCAATCCACCTGTGGGGCTCGTATCCATTGTCAAGTGCAGGCAAGTGGAGGGTCTAGGTTGCAAGGGGCACTGGGAACCCAAAAGACTAGTAGAGAACACCAGGCTCAGTTAGCGACCCGGAGACTGTGTGGCACTTTCATGGTGACAGGGTCAACAACCGTGCACATCTGCTGATAGGGCTAAGGGGAGAAACTGCAGGTTAACCCCTAGGAAAAGCCCACAGTCACTGGCTCAGAGCTCTGTGTGGCAAGGCGCAAGGCAGGACAGCCAAGGCAAGCGCTGTGTGGGACGACCTGGAAAGGACAGAGAAGGGGTGCCAGTTACATACCATCCTATTACTAAGGAGTAGCTGGATCCCTGCCCCCAAGCACCTAGTGCTCAGTGGGCTGCTGCACAAAGACTGTGAGTAAAGAACAGAAGACTGCAGCCCACTGTGTCTGTGAACTTTCTTAATGCGTCTGAAGCACCAGAAACACAACTACCAACTCACTCAGGTATCTCTGACCACCTTAGGGGTCAGCCCTACCCATAGAGGGCTTAAGAACATTACTGCCTCCCAACCATCGGGCCCTAGGAAGACTGTCAAGCAGCAGAGGCCATCTATAGTTGCAACCTGCGTGTGGCGTCATGTATAAATTAACAAGTATCTCCAGGTCCAGTTATCCCTTCCCAGAATGAACCCTCTATGCCAGATTCCTGTCCCAAAGAGAGTGAGCCACCCACACCGAACTTTTAATGACACCGCCAGGGTCACAGAGCCGGGTCTCATTCCCTGTGATCCCCGTGATGAAGCCTCAAAACAGCCCAGTTCCGAGCATCCTAAGGCCCTGTAGAAGTGTGTCATACATACATAATCTGGAGCAGGGTGGGCTCCGCCACTGACGTCACCGGCAGGAGGCGTGTCAGCTACCGGGACCTGGTCCTGCTCATTGTTCACTCTGCGTCTGCGTGACTTCAGACACAGAGCGGCATTGAACGGCTGAGGAGGGGAGACACATGAAGGAGGCGGCACTGAGGGGGCTGGAGGTGGCAAAGAGGGGCCTGGAGGCGAGGAGGACACCAGGACTCCATACGGAGTAAGGCCCTCCGGACTTGTTATCTATACACTTTATAAAGTATTTGTAACAGCTTACAGGGGGGCTAGAGTCATGGGGGACCCCTTCCCTGAATGTAGCAGACACGCTGCATTCAGTGCTGCATTCAGTTAGCATAGCACCAGAGGGGTGACAGGTCCTCTTTAAACATATACATTACCCACACCAAATATTGGAAAAAGACCATGACAAGTGAATCCAGATCAACAAGTCTCCTTTTCAATTCTTTGTTTGTTCTCTTATTTATCAGGATCCACAAAAAAACCATTGTTCCCAGGGAAATGAATCCTGCTTATGTTAATCGTAGAAGCAAATTCTTTTTGCGCTTTTTACATTCCAAAGATGCTATTTATATACAAGTCAAAATCACACAAGCTCAGCTCTTGTTCATCTCCAGCTCGTCATTAATGATCTCACTGTTCATATATGTATATATTTCTTCCCAAAGTCCTAGAATATTCATGCACCAATTTCAATGCACACTTGTGTAGTAGTTCAATAATACAACCTAATCGAGGTTTACAGAATTGAGTATGCTGGGTGAGCTAATATTGGACGGATAGACATCTATGAAGAGAGAAAGGACCAGATAGATGTGAGTATTTCAATATTTACCCTATTGTTATAGTATATTGAAGACTCCAATAAATGATTTCAATATCCACAGAAGTGAAACATTTGCTGTAAGTTCATTCCTTTTGTTTGGTTAGTGTACAGAGAAAATTATGGAAGCTCCCATAGTAATATCTTGTATCTTTACAATGTCAGTGTTGTATGTGTTGAAAATTTTAGCCTCTATGAATAAAATTAGTTGAATTAAAAGAACACAAATAAAAAGGGCAGATTACTTATGACACAAGTGTAATGATAGGCCCCTGAAATTGAAGCATATAAAGCATAGTACAGGTTAAAGGATTTAGCGTATGTTCATTTGCTACTTAGCATAAGCTTATCAATACTAGTAAAAACCTAAGTTATTGATGGTAGTACAATGAATATGTCACCAGGATTCAACAGGAACCCCAGAGATCCAGCAAATCATCTGGTTGTGCTTATAATACTGGCTTTAGCACAGATCCCTTGCTGATGCATCTTACCACATTTTTTTGCATTAATCCTTAAACAGATTAATAAAAACTATGATGATATGATTTGTATGGGAAATTATTACAGAGTTTTTCTCATGAAGTGCTCATAGCCCCCATGTTTTGTTGTTCATTTAGCACCGCCAGTCTTGTGACCCAAATTAAAAGCCTAATATTTGCCTCTGAGGCTGTTTATACGACTATACTGTATAGCTGTAAAGATAACAAAATATGCCTGATATAGAGTTAGGGAACATGCACACTTTATTACTATATTGCGGACATTTCTGCACCAAATCTGCATCCACTGGCAAAAAAATTACCGTATATACTCGCGTATAAGCCGAGTTTTTTCAGCCCAAAAATTGGGCTGAAAAGTACCCCCTCGGCTTATACGCGAGTCACTGTATACTGTATACAATATATACAGTATACAGTGCCCCCATCTATATACAGGCCCCCCGCCGCAATCCTGTAAAGGAATAGATTAGTATATTTATCCATCCGCTGCAGCTGTCCCGCCGTCATCGCGATCCAGCATCTTCCGTCTTCCAGCGTCTCGCGTCTTCTTCCGACGGTGGCAGGCAATGACGTCATTGCCTGTGTGACCGAGGAGGAAACCGGAAGAAGACGCGAGACGCTGGAAGATGCTGGATCGCGATGACGGCGGGACAGCTGCAGCGGATGGATAAGTATACTAATCTATTCCTTTACAGGATTGCGGGGGGGCCTGTATATACATGGGGGGCCTGTATATACCTCTGGGGCATATATATGTGGGGCTGCTGTATACTACCACTGGGGCTGTATTTACCTGTGGGGCTGCTGTATACTACCACTGGGGCTGTATTTACCTGTGGGGCTGCTGTATACTACCACTGGGGCTCTATATACCTGTGGGGCTGCTGTATACTACCACTGGGGCTCTATATACCTGTGGGGCTGCTGTATACTACCACTGGGGCTCTATATACCTCTGGGGCTGCTGTATACTACCACTGGGGCTGTATATACTTCTGGGCTGCTGTATACTACCACTGGGGCTGCTGTATATACCTCTGGGGCTGCTGTATACCACACTGTTGAGGGCTGTATACCTGTGCTGGGGTCCACCCTCGGCTTATACACGAGTCAATAGGTTTTTCCAGATTTTTGGGGCAAAAGTAGGGGGGTCGGCTTATACACGGGTCGGCTTATACACGAGTATATACGGTAGTCAAAAATGCATAAAAAACGCATTAGATGCTTTTTGTAATACGTTTTTCATGCATTTTGGATGGAAAAAGGCTGCAAGAATTTATATGGTGCAGATTTATTTCTGCACCAAATCTGCAAGGGAAAAAAGCAACCTGTGCACAAAACGTCAGAATTCTCCCTGACTTTGCTGCCATAAGGAATTGCTTGCAGTTTGTTGACAAATCTGCACTAAAAAAACGTATAAAAATACATGATAAAAACGCACAGTATGCACAGGGTCTTATGTCAATTTGGTCTGATACAGGACGTTGGCATGTGTTATATAGCCTGGGAGTGCGGGGGTGCTCACGACCATAAATTCTCTTTTATAATGTACTGATACCAGTAAAGGATTTGTTTAATTTATCACATTTCATCTCCTAAATATACACATTCTTCATTTATAGGAAAGGATTGATAGCAATTTCAAAGAATTATGAAGTCTCTAATGATGAAGATCTGAATGATATAAAAAAAAAAGAGTTCAATGAGACACAAAAAAGCTCTTCATTATTATAAAGTGGAAAAAGGGTGTTAATATTGGTGTTGGTTCTGGATTTTATAACAGTTGCATTTCTTGATATGTCTGGAATGAAAGCCTTTAAAGCAGTAAGTATTTACTGGTAAACTCATACAAAGAAGCACATGGCTTCCTGTTGATCAGACATGTGCAGTTTTACATTTTCATACAATACTCTGTAGTCACCAGGGTTTTTTATTTCTTTGTTTTTAAAGCAAATTAGTTTAAAAAAAATCAGGACTTTGTGTTTTTAGTATCTGTGTTTCTTGTTAAAAAGAGAAAAAGCTGCCATTAGCAAAAATACCTGGTGACAGTACTAAAGGCCGCTTTGCACGTTGCAATATTGTTCCGATATCGCATACAATTTCACAGGAGCGCGCACATTTTTGGCACTTGTCCAAAATCGTATAGGAGATGTTACACAGGGAGATATCGGCAGGCAACGCAACTACGATGTTGTACGCCCCTCTTGTACACTGCGTCTGAGCAACTCAGGGAACGACCAATTAACATTGGAGTGAATAGGGGAAGTTGCACTCCAAATCGTAGTTGGGCTGTCACACAGTACGATCCTGCCACATCGCCTAGCCAATATTGCACGGTTGAAGAGCATGCACAATTCACAAACGATATCGTAGTTGCATCGTTTTTGAGTTGCGTTGCCCATTTACACGACACAATGCACGAACGATATCAACTGCAACGCCCCTACCACGTGACTTTTTATCGTAGTTGCGTTGCGATATCGTGACGTGTAAAGCGGCCTTTATACACAATACTGCAGGATGCAGGAAGCCCCCAGCTAAGATAAAGAAGGAGACAGCACAAGTGCAAAATACTGATACAATATCCACTCATACCTCTGTGGCAACCCTGCTGGGGATTGCCACAGGACCCACCGGTGCAAGGAGGGATTTACACTTTGGTACACACAGCACACAACACCTTCCACCCCAGACCTGGAGCGAGAGCTCCACTGGCTGCCTTAGGCCAGATCCCCTATAAAATATCCAGGCCTGAGGGGAGGAGTAAGTTAGTTTCAGTTGAGTTCCAGTTAGTCTGCAGTGAGCAGAGGAGAGAGCAGCGTGAAGGAGCTGGTCGCTGGGATCAAGCCAGGCCCAGGACCAGGAAACACTGACCCAGCTGTGCTGCACCCTAGGGAGAGGGTCGGAGGCCAGTGAAGGTGTAGCAGAGAATTAAAGAAGGGAACATAAGAGGCTTCCCTTTAAATCACCCGGACACTGGAGTCCGACACTGCTAATCATCCATTGCAGCAGGAAAAGCCCAGAAGGACCAGGAGGAGTAATCCCCCTGAGGTGACAAATTAAGAGACACTCAAACCTGACCAAGCACAGGACCAGGGGCCCGAAAGGAGAATAGGGGTTCCCACAGGAGGTCCTCATAGTCGGTTACAGAGTAACACCCTGAGAGGGAGAAGGAGCGGCGAGTTCAATTATAGGCAGAGCTTACCCCAAACCACCATGCACAGTGACAGGAGGCCTCACAACTCTCCAAGGTGAAAGTCCCAAATTGCACCAAGGACCTGGTTACCTTCCTGGACTGTTCTTGTTACCGGACATCAGTAAAAGGTACCGAAACAAAGACTATTGTGTGTGTGTGCCCGTCTCACTGCCGCTGCCCACAGCGTTCACTGCAGAGACGCTACTACGACTCCCCTCATCCATCCCCGCTGCTCTGAGGTAAAGCTCCACCTGTGGGAAGCTGTAACACCCAAGCTGCATCACATCACCTCAGCTGCCGGCCTGCAGTGCTGGTATCTAACGTACCAGGTACCACAGGAAGCGTCGCAACGGCATTCCCTTCTCCCACCACCATCATCATCATTCCCCCCACCATCCCCGCTACTGAGGGTCCAGGGCACGGAACCAGAAACCGACTAGCCTTGATCCCCCATCCAAGTAGTCATCAGTCCCGGTATCCGAGTACCCCCCTACCCTGCTGATCTCCTCACCTCAATACCAATACACCAATCATAAGAGGTCGGTTGCCTTGTTTTCTAAATGCACTCACATAAGATTCCAGTCATCGAGTTAGTTATAAAGTTACATAGGTTGAAAAATACATCAGGCCATCAAGTTCAACCTTCCTCCACCAATCATACAATTTTTGTCATCAAATTATCTATAACCCACAATGTTATATGTACTGAGGAAATCATCCAGCCCATGTATACAAGCTGTTGTAGTGTCTGCTATTACTACCACTTGTGGTGAAGCATTCCACAGTCTGACTACTTTAACTGTGGAGAACCCTTTCCTGTTTAGCTGTCGGAATCTCCTTTCTTCCATCCACAGTGAGTGCTCTCTGGACCTTAGTACTGTCTTTGGAAGGAAAAAGTCATGTGCCACTCCTTTGTATTGACCACACATGTAAATTAGTGCACCATACAGGCTTACAGCCTATTAGCCACAATTATACCATTAGTTGAGGTTGGTTGCGCTTCACAGGGACTATCCTGTATTTCTTGATGGCATTTTTTATTTTATCAGATTTCTTTTTTACATTTAATTTTTCAAATAATTGAAGCAAACACAATAAAACAATGATAACAATTACTGCCCTACCTGCCATCGTATGTGACTCAGCATTGTTTTACACAAGTGGGCAAAAACATAGTGGTCATCATACATATTGATGACCTATCCTAAGATTATACTAATAATACCAGGGGAAGAGAATGGGTTAATCCTCCACTGACCAAGCTAGAGAGGACCATGGACAGATTAAGCAGAAGACACGGATGAATTATATAGCACGGTCTATTTGTCAACGCACTTCAAAGCATCACACTTCTTCCTTGGGATAAACCAGAACTATGCTATATTAGAAAAAGTCAATATACTGTACATGTGTGTATATATATATATATATATATACTCTTTCTGACCTGTCATAGAAGGGTTATATACACATACATATCTATATATCTATATATATATATATATATATATATATATATATACAGATATAAACACATATATACACACACATATATATATATATATATATATATATATATACACACACACAGGGTGGGCCATTTATATGGATGCACCTAAATAAAATGGGAATGGTTGGTGATATCAACCTCCTGTTTGTGGCACATTAATATATGGGAGGGGGAAAACGTTTCCAGATGGGTGGTGACCATAGCGGCCGTTTTGTAGTCGGCCATTTTGGATCCAACTTTATTTTTTTCAATGGGAAGAGGGTCATGTGACACATCAAACTTATTGAGAATTTCATAAGAAAAACAATAGTGTGCTTGGTTTTAAAGAGCACTTGCCACCCCCTGGTGCTTTCAAAATTGAAAGCACTACTGAATGCTGCGTGTATGCTGCATTCAGGGGAGCTGTGTACTAAGGCTCTATCCCCCCTGTACCCCGAAAAAAAACCTTTGCAAACTTCACAGTTAAGAGGTACAGTGGGTCGGGTCTGATTAAGAGGTCCTCGCTGCTGGCACATTCCTGCCACCTCATTGTGTGTTCCGCCCCATCTATGTGTCTCTTCTGGGTCTGCCTTCCTCTTCTACTCCTTGTGACATCACGCAGGCACACAGCGCTTGGGTGATCAGGACTAGCGGCTGTATGCAGCATAAGCATTAGCAGGGCGGCCTCTGGAGTGACGTCACCCGCATGCGCCTTACAGCTGCCTGCCCCAGTCACCCAAGCACTGTGCGCCTGTGTGACATCACAAGGAGCAGAAGCAGAAGAGGAGGGCAGACCCAGAAGAAGAGGAGGCAGCGGCAGACACATAGAGGGGGCGGAACACACAAGGAGAAGGCAGGGAGGACTGTGACAGCAGCGAAGTCCTCTTAATCAGACCCAAACCACACGACCTTTTTACTGTAAAGTGTTTTTTTCGGGGTACAGGGGGGGTAGAGCCTTAGTACACATCTTCCCTGAATGCAGCATACACACTGCATTCAGTGGTGCTTTCTCTTTTGAAAGCACCAGGTTTGTGACAGGTATTCTTTAACGAAACTTTATTTTTTCATGAGTTTTTTACAAGTTTATGACCACTTATAAAATGTGTTTAAAGTGCTGCCCATTGGGTTGGATTATCAATGCAACCCTCTTCTCCCACTCTTGACACACTAATAGCAACACCGCAGAAGAAATGCTAGCACAGGCTTCCAGTATCAGTTGTTTCAGATGCTGCACATCTCGTATCTTCACAGCATAGACAGTTATATTCAGATGAGTGATGAGGCAAACTTTTTTGTGAATGGTGAAGTTAACAATCAAAACTACTTCTATTGGTCTGACACTAACCCACAGTGGATAGATCCCTCCAAGACTGTTGGAACTCAAAAATTGATGGTATGGTGTGGTATATGGGGTACAAAGATAGTGGGGCCATTCTTCATCAATGGAAACCTCAATTACACTGGATATCTGAACCATGTAGTAAAATAAAAAAATACAAATAAAACGGATCTATATATTTTTTTTCTTCTTTTTTTCATTCAAATGAAAAGAAATAGTTTGTGCTAATACTGATGCAACCTGAGCCTGCAGGACAGCTTGAATTTCTTTGGAACTTGTTTGGGGCTGCATACCCACCATGCAGACTATCCTCCAATCGAAAGTTTCATCAATTTTTCACTGTTTATTTCCAGGGAGAATAGACCTCCTTCACACCACGATTTTTTCCTGTCCGTGGGGATACTGCTTTTTGCAGGACCCCACGGACAGGAACAGACAGGATGTGAACTCCAGATACCATTTCTGTGTCAGGATCCGTGATTTTGATGGATCCAGACATAGAAAGAGCTGGGAGGAGCCTAGTGGTGTCAGGGCTGTGATGTCACATGGGGAGGAAGAATCCTGTGTTCCTTCCCCCCGTGTGACATGTCGGGGCTGAAGTTTTGCTTTCCCAGTGTACAAACATACACTATCTACATACACTGGGAAGGCAAATTAAAAGAAAAACATGAATTAAAAATTAAAAATAAATACTTACCTTTCCAACGGCTGTCCGGGACCCGAGAAGACTTCCGAATGCTGCCAGGCCGGTAGCGATCATGTGATATGTGATGTGACATACCACCTGATCGCTATCGGCCAATCACATTTTAACTAAGGTCCTGGCAGCGTCCGGACGTCTTCTCGAGTCCCGGCAGAGAGGTAAGTAATTTTTATTTTTTTTATTTTAATACATTGCTCTATTTAATTTCACTTTAGTAGTGTATGTAGATACACTGCTAAAGTGAAATTACACTGAGCAGAGCAAACGATACAGTTTTTTCCCAGATCCAAGCTCCATAGGCCCCCATGTTATTTGAATCGGACAGCGTCAGATCTGATTCTGTCCGATTGTGTCCGCTGTGTCCAAAATTGGAGCAGTCTCCAATTTTGGGGATGTGAAAACAGTGGACACAATTGGATCCCTGCACACACGGATGGCTATTAAGCACCAATCCGTGCCCATCCATGCCCATAGGGATACATGGGGGCCAAATTGGATCCGTGGCTATCAGTTTTACAATGGATAGCCACGGATTCCAAGATATCGTGGTGTGAAGGGGGCCTTAGCTACAGTGCTATGGCTTGTAAACTTCTTGATTTTGTTGTGCACTGTGGACAAACGATCAACAAGAACTTTGGAGATAACCTTGTAACCTTGAGATTGTTGATATGTTTCAACAATTTTGGTTCAAGTCCTCAGACAGTTCTCTTATCCTCTATTTGTTCTCCAGACACATACAGACACACAATGCAAAGACTGAGACAATTTCTCCCCTTTTTATATGGTTTCTCGGAAGATATTCATATTGCCTACACCTGTTACTTGCCACAGGTGAGTTTGAATCAGTTTCACTTGCTTGAAACAAAGCTGTTTACCCATAATTTTGGAAAGGTGTCAACAAAGTTGTCCAGTCCCATTTTTTGGGTTTTGTGTGAAATTATGTCCAGTTTGCCTTTTATTCCCTGTTTTTATTGTGTTGTTGCAATGTACACGAAATAAATAACCATTAGTGATGAGCGAGCACTAAAATGCTCGGGTGCTCGGTGCTCTGGCCGAGCATCTCAGGATACTCTTGTACTCGGCCGAGCACCGAGCCCAATGTAAGTCAATGAGTGACAGGCTCCGCCCACAGACTTCCGGTTATAAAACGAGTAATTCCGGAAAAGGGCGGGAGGGTGGGCTTTTTCAAATCGCAGCATATAACACCTTGCTGTGGCCCCCAGAGGGATCCTATCAATTAATCTGCTCCCTGTATGGTGCCAGCTCACTGTGTGCACTGAAGGGAGCAGAGTATTTGTGTCAGATTGCTATTTATTACCAAGCAGTCCGAGCATCTCGGCAGTACTCGGTGCTCGCCGAGCACCCCGAGTACCGAGATACTCGTGCGAGTACCGAGTCGCGCCGAGCATACTCGCTCATCACTAATAACCATGTGTGTATAACAAAACGTGTCATTGCAATAATTTTCTAGGAGAAATAGTTCATTTTTTGGAACAATTTCAATGGTGTCAACACTTTCGACCATGACTGTATATATATTTTCAATATATATTTTCATTCACTCATTCCTCCCAGATCGTGAATTTAAATAAGAAAGCTACACTCTATTACTGGGTAATGAATATTATGCTCCCTCATGATGTTTGTTTTTAGGTTCATGTCAGTTTTTGCCAGACTTGACAATATTTTATTTTTTTTGTAGATTTTAAAGGAATTTAATAAGGTTGAATTTGACGCTGACTTTACCAGTGCTGAATGTAAGTAAAACATCTAGAACTTATGTGTATTGTTTGGTGCTGTATAAATATTTTATTCCATTATCATTTACTTTGTTGTTTTCACCTCCTTATACAGTTGTGCAGTCCTCATTGGGTGTGCTACAGTGGTGGACATATCATTTGTGCAACTTGTGCAGCAGCACAGGGGCCCAAGATGTTAGGGGGCCCATTTTCACCTCTGAAATGGATGTTATTATGATGAGCTATTGGACTACAAAGGACCCATACAGAGTTTTGCAGAGTAGCTCTTTATTATTTGGGTCCACCAGTTGTGTCTTATGTGTGGAGAAATTATCTCCAAGAAGATATACTTGTAAGAGAGGAAAACCCTGGATAGAAAATGACATGATCGCTATTTTTCAGGCATTTAAATAAATAGGAAATGGCCTATCTACTGTACATAAAGTTAAGGACCCACGTGCTTGATTAGTTAAAGGGAACCTGTCAGCTACTTTATGTCCCCCCCAGCTATCACTGTCTGTACCTGAAGCTTTATAATACCAGTCTAATCATCCCTGTCGGAGCTCATAGTGTAATGTGAAAGGTGAAAGAAAAGCATTTATACACTTACATTTCAGTCCCCACCTTGGAGGAGGGGACTGTCTGGCAGGATAATAGTTAACTCACTTTTAACTTGGATAGCTAAAGGACCTGTGTGATGTAACGATCATGTAACCATAGTGATTGGAGCTAAGACAGCAAACATATTATGTTCTATGAGAACTTAGCTCCGCCTATTATAGTCACATGGTTGTGACATCACATCAGGTCTCCCAACATGTTCTAGCACAAGGCTGAAATTTTAACTATTAACCTACCAAACAGTTCCCGTCCTCCAAGCTGGGGGCTGACTGCCTCATTACATAAGGAAATGTAAGTGTATAAATGCTTTTTTTTCACCTTTCACATTACACTATGAGCTCAGACAGAGATGATTAGAATAGTACTATGAAGCTGCAGGTACAGACAATGATAACTGGAGAGGCATAAACAGTCTGACAGGTTCCCTTTACTATGCTCCTTGTTCATCAGGGACTATATTGGAAATAAAGCATGCAGTTGCTTACAATACTCATAGGTAGAAATGAATGAATCTGTTGAATTTGTCAGGTTCGACCAATTTTTTGCAGAAGTTCAATTCACAGGGAATTAATTAAACACGGATCACCATTCCATTTGCCCATCTAAGAGCATAGGTTTCTCATGCTTTTATTTGACTAACAAAAAAAGCATTTAGGGCTAAAGTAACATTTTTGTTCTGAAAAATGTATTTCTCCATTTTCATGGCTCAATGTTGTAAAATTCTGAGAAGCGTCTGTGGGATCAAGGCGCTCATCAAACTTCTACATAAATTGCTTTAGAGGTCACTTGTTTGCCATGTTTCGGCACCTCATGGGCTCTACAACATGGTGTCCTCTATCTATTCCATCCAATTTTGCATTGCAAAAGTCAAATGTCGCTCCTTCTGTTAGGAGCCTTGCCGTGCGCCCAAACAGTAACAAATCATTGTAATATATTGAAGCATTCTAGAGTTCTTGCCTTATAAAGAGATGCTGGACAGAATTGACAAATGAGGCTCGGTCATTAACATACAAAGTGGCTCGGTTCTTTACACTTTCATGTCTTATGACGTACCTACCTATACGTCATAAATCGTGTCCCTGCAATCTGAAGCAGGCTCACACACTGAACCCACATCTTTCCCTGTACATGTTGAATAATCTGTTCATTGGAGATCCGCTAGCCACTCTTATCTTGTTAAAGGGAACCTGTCAGCTTGTTTTACCCCCCCTGACCTACCACTACATGTACTTGCACCTTGCTAGCTCATCCCTAACCATCCCTCTCTGACCTAAAACTGCACTATAAAGCTTTAGAAAAACAATTTAGTAAATTACATATTCCTATGGTAATGAGGGCTCTAGTCTCCGTACGTAGACTGACATGGGCAGTCTCCAGGCCTCCATTCTCCTCTTGTCACAGGCTCTTAGCACGTCCTGCTGGGCATCATCATTCCTTCTCTTCTCGCCACCTGTTTTGAAATTCCCACCTCCTCCTCATAATATGACACGGAGACGGAGGTCAGTTCCGGGCCAGTGCATTGTGGTTTCTTAACAGGTGTACGTCCAATCTTCAATATGCCTACTGCACATGCGCTGGAGCCGAACCGTACAGCCCATACACCCACACACTGCGCAGAACCGGAACTGACGTTCCGGCTGCGCATTGTACTATGAGGAGGAGGCGGGATTTTCAAAATAGGAGGCGTGCAGGATAAGCAATGATGACGCCCAGCGGGGCGTGATAAGAGCAGCGAGGGGGAGAATGGAGACCGCACATCTCAGTCTACGGATGTAAACTGGAGCCCTCATTGCATGGGAAAATGTAAGTTAATAAATCGTTTTCTCAAGCATTATATTGCAATTTTAGCTCAGACAGGGATGGTTAGGGATGAACTAGCAATGTGCAGGGATAGGGTACGGGGTAAAAATGAGCTGACAGGTTCCCTCTAAATAATAAAAAAAGTATTTATGTTTCGTATCTATGATCCCATACTAACTTGGGGAATCGTGCTGCTAGGTTAGTTTTATCATATAACGAACACGGTAAATTTAAAATAAATATATAAATAATTTTGGAATTGCACTTTTTTTTTAAATTTCAGATACCACTACACTCAGGGGCGTAACTACAACAGGTGCAGGGGTTGCAATTGCACCCAGGCCCTGAAGCCTAGGGGGCCCCAAAAGTCTGTCTGGCCTACAGAAAAAGGCTATTGCTATTAAAGATTTGCAATAATTGGGGGCCCCGTTGGAGCTTTCGCATTGGGGCCCATGAGCTCCAAGTTATGCCACAGACTACACTATATGGTAAAATTCATGATTTCATTAAAAACTACAACTCGTCCCACAAAAAACAAGCCCCATATGACTATATTAATGGAAAAATAAAAAAGTTTTCGCTCTTGGTGAAGTTAAAAAAAAGCACAAAAAAGGGAGACGTCAAGGTGGTGAAGTGAATAAGAGGTTAGTTGAATCTCTGTATTAGGGTTTGCTCTCACGTGTGTATAAATACGACAGGTGGAATCCGAAAATAAATTGAATTGCACTCAGACCAATGTTATTTAAAGGGAATCTGTAATGTGAAACCGCTATTAACCTGCAGATATGGGGTTAATCTGCAGGTTATTGGCATTCTAAACCTGCCTGGAGCCTGCACTTACCCACTGATGAGAGAAAAATACCTTTTTTCCTCAGTGTAACATTGAAATTGCACTCATGGGGGTGGGTTGGTGCAGGTTCTTTACTTCTATAAATGTCTATATATCAAAGGGGTTCTTGACCAATAGGCCGGCTTCACACCGCGACAGCATCAGGTCCGGGGCTCTGCCATCCGGTTTCCATCTGTCCATCTGCTATATGCCATCCGGTTTCCATCTGTCCGGGAGAATCCGGGTGAATTCGGATTTTCCTCCCGGACACAAAATATTGCTTGCAAAGTTTTTGTGTCCGGGGCGAAATTCTGCCCAAATCAGATCCTCCTGGATCCTGAGCGATTCGGCGCCATAGACTCCCATATTAGAGAGTGCCGGATCGCCCCGACAAAAACATCGAATCCGGGAACCGGACGCCGGCAGCTAAGTTTAGCAGCGAGACTTCAGCACCACCAGCTGTCCCCTGCTGAGCTCCCCGCTAACCGCGATCTTGAAAAATCAGCAGCTGCGATCTTTGGAAGCCGGCTGCAAACTAGACCAGAGGGCATATTTGTCCTCCGGTTCTCTTTGCAAATCGGGTCCGGGGCTGTCCAATTCAGATCGGACAGCCCTGGACCTAATCACACCATGGTGTGAAGCCGTCCATATTGTTTTCTTGTTTTGCTATATGATTAATATCTATCACTCATATTTGTGTCTCACACCTGAATAGGTTCTAACTCTGGTAAATTGAAGAAGAGTGATATTTTTGATAAAGATATTGAAGAATCAAAATTTTTCCCCATGGATGATAATGCTTTTTTACACGTATTGGAGACGCAAGGTTTGGATAATGCGCTAAAGTCTGAACTAGAGACGGTAATCTTATTTAACCCACTTAGTTTTAAATACCTATAGGCCAAATAATTAAGCTCTTACATAATTATTTATGAATAAAAGATAATGCAGACTAATGCACCTGTTACATTTAGCAAAAATTACTTTGGTTTTTAAGGCTTTCTTTACTTCAGATCCTCACTACCTATCAGCACTTATTAGGAGAACCTGTGTCCCATGTTTGCTCCTTTCTTAAGGTACCGTCACACGTTAGGATATAGGTGAACGAGATCGTTAGCTATGTCACGTGACCACGATCCTTTCGACTTCACACCCAAGGATATCATTAACGATCTTACATTTGGCAACGCTCCAGCTACTTGGAGAAGAACTTTTGAACGATTTTACAAAGCGGCAGGAATAGGAGAATTATGAATGATATCGTTCAAAAAGGTGGCACACTGAACGATGTTGCTGATTCCCAGGACGCTAATTGGACGACAAACGATAGATTTGAGGTCAGGATCTCATTTTTTGGATGAACGTTCCAACAATTTATCCTTCCAACATCGTTCGTTTATATGCAACGATGAACAAACAATATTGTTTGAACGATCACAAATCCGTGACGTTGCAACAATATTGTTAATGAGATCCTAGCGTGTGATGATACCATTACTCCAGCTGGTTCCCTAAAAACTATGTAAAAAATAAATAAAAATCCACCGTATGTAACTTTAGGCTGTGCTGCATTATTACCAAGTCAGCACTGCACCATTGGTAAAGAACATAAAAACGAGCACAAAAGAACCAAGCTGATATCTCTTTAAGGCGAATTAAGAAAATAAACATAAAAGGATTACGGAATACTCAGGGGAACAGCAGCAATAAAATAAGAACTAACTGACTATGATGACCAGGCCGAACACTCCCTGCTATCTACCCCCACACAGGGTCCGCAGCCAAAGAATTATTACACACAACGGTCTCAGGGATGACAGATGCTTTTACTTCAGCAGGAACAGGAAAAATAACTTGGAGTAAATAATGAACAGTCTCTCGTGGGTTGTCCACAGCAAATACAGCTTACACTGGGATGCTGAGATGGAGTTGGGGTCCGAAGCTTTAAGAGCACAGGTCAGAGTCTTTTGATAGTTTGTGGAGGAAGGTAGATGCAGTAATGAAATATTACAGACATGTACTCCGGGAATAGTTCACCACAGTTAGTCACGGCACGGCAAAAGTACTTTTAGGTGAATGTAGGAAGTTGCTGCAGATCCGGCCAGAAAGATTTTAGAAAGATGTCTGTTCAGATTAGAGAGGGATCCCAGGCTCTTAGGCCTCCAGGAAATCTTGTAGTAGAAACAGCCTCCACGTGTGTTCTCTTCTCAATGTAGGCCTGGCAAGGCTCCTCCTATTGACCATGTGACTGGGAACTGAACAATAGGATACCAAATTTACATCTCAGCTCCTTACAAAATGAAACAATTACAAGTCATTGTACACTTTCACCATCAGATGGTGTTATAATACTGCAAATGAGATTTACGTTCATAAAACCCATTGGAATGAGGAATACCTGATAATTGGATATTTTAAAGCTCACTAATACTCATGGAGAGGGATTCAAGAAGTGAGCTATAGTGTACAGAAGCTACTCATGGTCCAGGGGTACTTAAAGGGACAGACATTATCTGAACAAGGTCATTACACTGACAATTTTTGACCTGGTGATAAGTTTCCTTTAAGAAAATAAGATGCAAAATACTGTAGCGAAAAATGTGAATAGCTAAAGACTGTCAGGGTATGTGCACACAGTGTCTTTTAAGGTACCTTTACACACAGAGATATATTGCTTGCAATTTACTGGTTGCAGTGAAATCATGGACACATTGTTCCATTTTGTTGCCATGTACAAGTGGAACAATGTGTCCATGATTTCACTGCAACCAGTGAATTGCAAGCAATATATCTCTGTGTGTAAAGGTACCTTTAGGGTACTTCACACACTGGAACATCGCTAGTGATGTCGCTGAAATGTCACAGGTTTTGTGACGTAACAGCGACGTCTCCAGCGATGTTGCAGTGTGTGACACGTAGCAGCCATCAGGCCCCTGCTGTGAGGTCGCTTATCGCTGTAAATCGTTCAGGACCATTTTTTGGTCCTTGGTCTCCCGCTGGTCAGCACGCCTGTGACAGCGAGAGACCAATGACCAGGAACCTCACAGCCAGTGTCCAGCGCCGCACATTAGATGCTGGGCACTGGTAACCAAGGTAAACACCGGGTATCTAGGCAGCGTGCTCTGCTTAGTTACCCGGTGTTTACCCTGGTTATCAGCGATGTCGCTGCTGACTGGTCGCTGGTAAGTCTGCCTATTTGACAGCTCAACTATAATAAAGATAAAGGAGACAACACGAGGCGCAATAGTGCCCTATCAATATGGCACAGATTCCACACACAGGTCACAATGATGGTGCAATCACCTTTTCTAGTTGTGTGCACCCACAACTAGTTTAAATCGCATGAAGTAAAGAAAGCTGCTGCAGGACTTCCATCTCCACGTAACACGTGTAGAAATATCTGGATCCAGGGATGGTGTATCACAGTCCGCGCTGCTTTGAAATGATCACTCAAAGAGTCTTGGATGAAAGACCCCCCTTCTTTATTTTGCCTACATGTTTCAATGCTTCTCCCAGCATCGTCATCAGGGCATTACATTTGACACACAAACTCATCTTAAATATCAGGAAGGACCGGATATACAATCAAATCAGGACGTCACTGATGACTAAGACACAGCATCATCAATGATGGGTGGTGCAACCCATCCTTTGAAAAAAATAAATCATCACATAGTCCATTTTAATCGCTAATCCATTACCATTGATGAAAGTATATTTCTAGCTCTCAGACTCTGTTTCTGGGCATACATCAATGGTAATGGATTAGCGATTAAAATGGACTATGTGATGATTTATTTTTTTCAAAGGATGGGTTGCACCCCCCATCATTGATGATGCTGTGTCTTAGTCATCAGTGACGTCCTGATTTGATTGTATATTCGGTCGTTCCTGATATTTAAGATGAGTTTGTGTGTCAAATGTAATGCCCTGATGACGATGCTGGGAGAAGCATTGAAACGTGTAGGCAAAATAAAGAAGGGGGGTCTTTCATCCAAGACTCTTTGAGTGATCATTTCAAAGCAGTGCGGACTGTGATACACCATCCCTGGATCCAGATATTTGACAGCTCATCAGCGACTGCAGAGGGACTTTCCAGCGATCCCGGCCAGGTCGGATCGCTGCTTGGATCGCTGGAAAGTCTGAGTGTGTAAAGGGGCCCTTAGTTACCAGTGTACTTGTTAACAGATACGAGGATACAAAAACACAGACAACTGAGGAGACAAGGGTAGTTAAAAAAACAATAGAGGCCTTCAACAAAGAATCAAGGAGAATAAACAATGGCAAAGAACAGATTATAGTACAAGATAAATGTAGCAATTCTGATAATCACAATGCTATTTGCACAGTATAGTTCTGTGTTTATCATTAAGCAATGGCTACCATCACTAATTTTTATTCTTAAAGCCCTAACTCAGGAAACGTCAGTGTCACTGCTGTACCATCAACATTGTCACTCCATCCCTTTATAGGCTACATGAAATGTCACACTGTCTTGTGCTGGCATCTGATCAAGAGAGCAGCACAGGACAGTGACATCATCACTACAATGATCAGATGCCAGGACAAGAAGACATGGGGACACCATGGTGCTGCAGGGGGAGCAAAGCGGAGGTGAGACAAATAATTTATTTTTTGTGTGCACCAGGATGGGGGGCCACATACTTGGATGGTTGCCATATACCAGGATGGGGGAGTCATATACCATGTTGAAGGGGGATATATGCCATGATGGGGGCTATGTACCAGGATGGAGGCTATGTATCAGGATGGAGTAGGATATACTAGGATAGGGGCTATTTACAAGAATTTGGGATATGTACCAGGATGGGGGGCATATATTAGGATGGGGGCATGTACCAGGATGGAGGCTATGTACCAGGGTGGGAGATTATATACTAGGATGGGGACTATGTACCAGTATGGTGGGCTATGTACCAGGATGGGGGGCATTTACTAGGATAGGGCCATGTACAAGAATGGAGGTTATGTACCAGGATGGGGGGCTATTTGCCAGGATGGGGGTCATGTACTAGGATGGAGGCCATGTACCAGAATGGGGGATGATATACCAGGATAGAGGCTATGTATCAGGATGCAGGATGATATGCAAGGATGGGGGTTTATATACCAGGATGGGGGCTATGCAGTTGGCTGTAAGATAATATACCAGAGTGAGGGATGACATACCAGGATGAACAAGAAAAAGAGGGGGGGGGACAAGAGGCGCAATAGTGGCCTTATCACTCGACACTAACACGTAAAGTGGTGAAAAAGGCAATTCACTCACCTACTCCAGTTGTGTGACCCACAACTGGTTTGAAGGCTCATAGAACAATATCCTGATGGCTGCTGCAGGACTCCCACCGGCTCCACGCATGTGGAGATGTACCAAGAATCCAGGGAAAATCGGTGTTGTTCGGTCCGCGCTGCCAGGTTCAATCACATCAAAGACAAGCCAGTAATCGATATTTGATCCAAACCTTCCTTTATTCTCCTCCTACGCGTTTCAGTGCCCACCTGGCACCTTCATCAGGGATCTCTGATCTCTGATGAAGGTGCCAGGTGGGCACTGAAACGCGTAGGAGGAGAATAAAGGAAGGTTTGGATCAAATATCAATTACTGGCTTGTCTTTGATGTGATTGAACCTGGCAGCGCGGACCGAACAACACCGATTTTCCCTGGATTCTTGATACCAGGATGAAGGATGATATACCAGAATGGGGGGGCTATATACCAGGATGGGGGGCTGCTGCATTTCCCGCCCTCGGCTTATATTCGAGTCAATACATTTTCACAGTTTTTTGTGGTAAAATTAGGGGCCTCGGCTTATATTCGGGTCGGCTTATAACTCAAGTATATATGGTAATAATGATAATCATTTTCATATGAAGGTTGAAACACAGTCAATGTCTAAAACTGAAAAAGCTGCATTTGAGGCTTAAAGCTGGGCGAGGAATAGTCAAACTGCTACAAAGGTCTCCCCAGGCAAACAATTTTTTAAAGCAGACTGGGATTTCAAGATATGCTCTGGGTTGCCACTGTCCAGAAATTCTAGGACATTTTTTTTCCGCAGCCATAAAAAAATGTAAGGAAGTTGTGATTACAAAGCCTTTATAACACTTTTGAGTTAGAGACAGGACATATAAAAATTAACTTTGGAAGTCTACACCAAAAAGTAGTACTTCTGCATGTTAAAGTATAGAAAAAATCCCCTTGTGGTGCAATCAGTCCAGTTATTTATTACATGTTTGGCATTTCAATACTACATCTTACTACAATACTTTATAATTTTTTAGGAACCTGAGCAAATGTTGTTCACACAGGATGTTACCAATGGAACTAGCAACGTTAATGAACATGTGGTAAGTGGAAAATCAATATATTTTGGACAGGTAAAAAATGTTTGTATCGTTTTAGCCAGTAGATAGAAAAATAGAATCTGAGAGTCCTCAGTGGTTGATACCTTTTAATGACTAACTGAAAAGATGGTAAACATAGCAAGCTTTCGAGACACTATGGCCTCTTCATCAGGCTAATAATGACACAAATTCTGAAGACAAACACGTACCGTATATGCACTGTGTGCAGAATTATTATGCAAATTGTATTTTAGAGGATTATTTTTATTATTGATCAACAACTATGTTCTCAATCAACCCAAAAGACTCATAAATATCAAAGCTTAATATTTTTGGAAGTTGGAGTGTTTTTTTTTTATATTTGGCTATCTTAGGAGGATATCTGTTTGTGCAGGTAACTATTACTGTACAGAATTATTAGGCAACTTAATAAAAACCAAATATATTCCCATCTCACTTGTTTATTTTCACCAGGTAAACCAATGTAACTGCACAAAATTTAGAAATAAACATTTCTGACATGCAAAAAACAAAACCCCCAAAAAATTAGTGACCAATATAGCCACCTTTCTTTATGATGACACTCAACAGCCTTCCATCCATAGATTCTGTAAGTTGCTTGATCTGTTTACGATTGCGTGCAGCAGTCACCACAGCCTCCCAGACACTGTTTCGAGAGGTGTGCTGTTCTCCCTCTTTGTAGACCTCACATTTTAGGAGGGACCACAGGTTCTCTATGGTGTTCAGATCAGGTGAACAAGGGGGGCCATGTCATTATTTTTCTTCTTTTAGACCTTTACTGGCCAGCCACGCTGTGGAGTAGTTGAATGCATGTGATGGAGCATTGTCCTGCATGAAAATCATGTTTTTCTTTAATGATACCGACTTCTTCCTGTACCACTGCTTGAAGAAGTTGTCTTCCAGAAACTGGCAGTAGGTCTGGGAGTTGAGCTTCACTCCATCCTCAACCCAAAAAGGTCCCACAAGTTCATCTTTGATGATACCAGCCCATACCAGAACCCCACCTCCACCTTGCTGGTGTCTGAGTCACAGTGGAGCTCTCTGCCCTTTACTGATCCAGCCTCTGGCCCATCCATCTGGCCCATCAAGAGTCACTCTCATTTCATCAGTCCATAAAACCTTTGAAAAATCAGTCTTAAGATATTTCTTCCCCCAGTCTTGACGTTTTATCTCATGTTTTTTGTTCAAAGGCGGTCGTTTTTCAGCCTTCCTTACCTTGGCCATGTCCCTGAGTATCGCACACCTTGTGCTTTTTGATACTCCAGCAACGTTGCAGCTCTGAAATATGGCAAAACTGGCGGCAAATGGCATCTTGGCAGCTTCACGCTTGATTTTCCTCAATTCATGGGCAATTATTTTGTGCATTTTTTGCCCAACATGCTTCTTGCGACCCTGTTGGTTTTTGCCATGAAACGCTTGATTGTTCGGTGATCACGCTACAAAGGTTTGGCAATTTCAAGACTGCTGCATCCCTCTGGAAGACATCTCACAATTTTGGACTTTTCAGAGCCCGTTAAATCTCTCTTCTGACCCATTTTGCCTAAGGAAAGGCATTTGCCTAATAATTAAGCACACCTTATATAGGGTGTTGATGTCATTACACCACACCCCTCCTCATGACAGAGATGCACATCACCTGATTTACTTAATTGGCAGTTGGCTCTCAAGCCTATACAGCTTGAAGTAGGACAACATGTACAGTTAGGGCCAGAAATATTTGGACAGTGACAAAATTTTCGCGAGTTGGGCTCTGCATGCCACCACATTGGATTTGAAATGAAACCTCTACAATAGAATTCAAGTGCAGATTGTAACGTTTAATTTGAAGGGTTGAACAAAAATATCTGATAGAAAATGTAGGAATTGTACACATTTCTTTACAAACACTTCACATTTTAGGAGGTCAAAAGTAATTGGACAAATAAACATAACCCAAACAAAATATTTTTATTTTCAATATTTTGTTGCGAATCCTTTGGAGGCAATCACTGCCTTAAGTCTGGAACCCATGGACATCACCAAACGCTGGGTTTCCTCCTTCTAAATGCTTTGCCAGGCCTTTACAGCAGCAGCCTTCAGGTCTTGCTTGTTTGTGGGTCTTTCCGTCTTAAGTCTGCATTTCAGCAAGTGAAATGCTTGCTCAATTGGGTTAAGATCTGGTGACTGACTTGGCCATTGCAGAATGTTCCACTTTTTTGCACTCATGAACTCCTGGGTAGCTTTGGCTGTATGCTTGGGATCATTGTCCATCTGTACCATGAAGCGCCGTCCAATCAACTTTGCAGCATTTGGCTGAATCTGGGCTGAAAGTATATCCCGGTACACTTTAGAATTCATCCGGCTACTCTTGTCTGCTGTTATGTCATCAATAAACACAAGTGACCCAGTGCCATTGAAAGCCATGCATGCCCATGCCATCACGTTGCCTCCACCATGTTTTACAGAGGATGTGGTGTGCCTTGGATCATGTGCCGTTCCCTTTCTTCTCCAAACTTTTTTCTTCCCATCATTCTGGTACAGGTTGATCTTTGTCTCATCTGTCCATAGAATACTTTTCCAGAACTGAGCTGGCTTCTTCAGGTGTTTTTCAGCAAATTTAACTCTGGCCTGTCTATTTTTGGAATTGATGAATGGTTTGCATCTAGATGTGAACCCTTTGTATTTACTGTCATGGAGTCTTCTCTTTACTGTTGACTTAGAGACAGATACACCTACTTCACTGAGAGTGTTCTGGACTTCAGTTGATGTTGTGAACGGGTTCTTCTTCACCAAATAAAGTATGCGGCGATCATCCACCACTGTTGTCATCCGTTGACGCCCAGGCCTTTTAGAGTTCCCAAGCTCACCAGTCAATTCCTTTTTTCTCAGAATGTACCCAACTGTTGACTTTGCTACTCCAAGCATGTCTGCTATCTCTCTGATGGATTTTTTCTTTTTTTTCAGCCTCAGGATGTTCTGCTTCACCTCAATTGAGAGTTCCTTTGACCGCATGTTGTCTGGTCACAGCAACAGCTTCCAAATGCAAAACCACACACCTGGAATCCACCCCTGACCTTTTAACTACTTCATTGATTACAGGTTAACGAGGGAGACGCCTTCAGAGTTAATTGCAGCCCTTAGAGTCCATTGTCCAATTACTTTTGGTCCCTTGAAAAAGAGGAGGCTATGCATTACAGAGCTATAATTCCTAAACCCTTTCTCCGATTTGGATGTGGAAACTCTCATATTGCAGCTGGGAGTGTGCACTTTCACCCCATATTATATATATAATTGTATTTCTGAACATGTTTTTGTAAACAGCTAAAATAACAAAACTTGTGTCACTGTCCAAATATTTCTGGCCCTAACTGTATAAAAAGTATCATGTGATCAAAATACTCATTTGCCTAATAATTCTGCACACAGTGTACATATGCAGGGTGGGATGATGCAGTAAATACGACAGGTGACATAAAGCAGAAAATAATAGTCAGTCTTGGGAGGGTTAGAGGAGCTGCGGAGGTAAAATAAAAGTTTCAAGATAAGAGGCACAGATTGTATTATTGTTCTATGATTAGTGGTCGGTCAAGACATTCTACATTCACTGAGGGATTTTCAGGTCTCGACCAACCACTAATCATAGAACAATAATACAATCTGTGCCTCTTAATTCGGAACTTTGATTTTACCTCCCCATCTCCTTTCCCCCGCACAAGACTGACTACTATTTTCTGCTTTACGTCACCTGTCATATTTACTGCATCATCCTACCCTGCATATGTATATATGTATGTATCTTCAGAATTTGTTTGATTAGTCTGATGAAGAGGCCCTTGTGTCTCGAAAGCTTGCTTTGTTTTTTTCTTACCATCTTTTCAGTTAGCCATTAAAAGGTATCAACCACTGAGGACTCTCAGATTCTAATATTATTCTATATTATGCACATAATTTTCACACATTTTTGGAATTTGGATGTTAATTTAACATTAGAGGAGGTCTACCCCTTAACAACCTGTAGAGATTTTTATCTGAGGCTATGTGCGGATTGTATGGAGTCGGCTTGGGAGCTGAGCCCACCCTATACTGGAATAACACTACAAGTTACACACATCATCTGCCTGCAACAGCAGTGATAGGATCTAGTTCAGAGTGAAGCTGTGTTGCAAATTATATGTTTGCAAATGTGCACTCCCCACAAAAAAATCCAAAAAATTAAAGTCATATTTACTTATACAATCTTTTGTTTATATATATGAGAGCTCAGTGTCGAAAAAAGAGGTGCTCAGGTGGTGTCATTGAAAGCAAACGATACAGGTGTCAGAAAATGGTGACAAAATAAATTTGAGGAAGCCATCTCAAGTAGACATGGAGGCTTCTTTCCCATATGATGTTTTTTCCATGAGTCAATTTGTCTGTTGACTATGTAAGTGGAACTTTATTGCATACTAGATGGTGGCCCGATTCTAACACATCGGGAATTCTAGAATATAGAAATAGGGATTGCATGGGGAAGGCGGTGAGGGCTGAATAGGGAGGGACTTTGAGGACGGAGCGGTGAGGGGAGGACGGCGTGGCAGGGGGGAGGAGGATGGAGCAAGGAGCGACACAGGTAGGGGGAGGACGGAGTGGCGGGGGGAGGAGGATGGAGGACAGAGGAGGTAGAGGCGGGGTGGAGGAGGATGGAGCGGCACAGGCTGAGGGAGGATGGAGGATGGAGGGGCAGAGGGGAGAAGGACAATCAGAAGCGGCACGCGCCAAGGCGCACAATGTATTTTAAACATGGCGCCTTGACACACGCCGCTCCTCTGATTGGTCGGCGCTGAACAAGGCGACCAATGAGAGAAGCGGCGCATGGTTTGAATGCCGCATCTCTGATTGGTCAGCGCTCAGGGCGGATGAGAGCCGCGGCGACCAATGAGAGGGCGGCATTCAAACCGCTCGCAGCAGTTGTGCCCCGCGCGGGATTCAAACCACGCGCGGTAATGCCGCGCGGGATTCAAACCGTGCGCCAAGCTGCGGTACTATTCTGATTGGTGGCGCGGCTCGCCGCATTCAAACTGCGCGCGGTTTGACGGGTCATCTGCCGGCTGGTGAGCCACTGACCTCTGTGCAACAGTAGCTCAGCCGCTAGTACAGATGTGGAGAATGATATTGTCAAGTTAATTTTAATACACCTTGAATGTTGTAAAATGAAAGAAAAAAAATACATAGCAGAATTGTTTATTTCTCACTATCTCACTCTTCTTGAAATATTTTCCTGCTTTTAGTACTTTATATTTTAAGCTAAATGGTGTCATTTAAAACTACAACTTGTCACCAAAAAAACAAGCCCTCACGTAGCTATAATTTAGAGCCAGAGAGGACAATATTTCAAAGGCTGAAGGCACACTGTCGTGCATCAAACACGGAGTGTGTTTGATACACGACAGTGATGTGAGTAAAATGCATGTTTTTGGGTGAGTGTGGTGCGAGTGTTTTGAGTGTGCATGGCTGTATGCATGGGAGTGCGCTGCAAGTGTGAGGTGTGAGTGCGTGTGTGCTGCATGTGAGAGTGATGCTGTCCTGAAGGACAGCGGACAGCATTTTTCGGGGAAATTTTAACTCTGCGGCTGTCAAAGCCCCGAAGTTTGAATTTCCCGCTGTGCTGTACAGTAACAAAACATCTTGTACCGCTGTGACAGCAGTGGTACAAGATGTTTAGTTCAAACTTCAGGTAGACTATATGATCTTTTTGACTTTTTAAGGGCTGTAAGTTGATCATTAAGGGTGCCATACTTATACTGGTTCCCATTTTTTACCTTGAGAGACATTGTATTTTTGTATGGGTTTAGTGTTGTATTGCTATTACTCTGTATTGAAAAAGGATTTATACTGTACTATGTAATTTTCCCTTTGGGAATTAGCTCTGATGAGATTTTATTTATTTTGATAATAAAGATTGCAATTTTTTAGCACTTTTTGATTATAGTTGTGAAATCATTCCTTGATTGAGACTTTGGTCTTTTTCAGTTGATATTAGTTCAAACACTGATGAATAGTTAAATGTTTCTGTGGCTATTAACCGAATCAGCAGCCTCTGCGCAGCATGTCTGCACAGAGGCTGCCAATGCGGCTCATAAGCCGGTGTTCGAAGTGTTAATAGGATGCTGGTGTGGTGGCAGCATGTGTCTACAGAGTGTCCTCACTCTCTGGACGCATGGTGTCATCACACCATGTGTCTGCAGGGGTTAATTCCTATGTAAAATAATGGCTGCTAATTGTCGGGTTTGTATTTGAACTGTTAAAGCCGGCGGTGGGTTAGTACACAATTTGCGTACTGTACAGACTCGGCATCTACTGCCATGAGCTGTCCGAGGTCCTGTAAGCTCATTTCATTACAGTATCAGCCGCTATGTTGAATGTAAATGCGGAACTGTCCCCCGCCTAAGTGTTCAGCACCAGGGCAGCAGGGACGGCTCCGCATTTACATTAAACATAGCGGCAGATACTGTAATCAATGAGCTTACAGGTAGATGCCAGGTCTGTACTTTACGCCATTTGCGTTCTATCCCACCGCCAGCTTTAACAGTTAAATTATAAACCCGACAATTAGCAGCTATTATTTTACATAGGAATTAACCCCTGCAGACACAAGGTGTGATGACACCATGTGTCCAGAGAGTGAAGCCATGTGACTTCCCTCAATTCCCCTCACCTGATTCTGTAGTGTGTCCTATAAATTTAGTTCATTCCTAAGGGGTACATGTGTGGGGGGCTTACACGTGTGGCATCTCATGCAAAGTGGCATTGAATGCTAACTGGATGCAGTTACTTCATGGCAGTTAGAAGGTAAAAAAACTATAAGCGGTCTAATTGGAGGTGCTCAGGCACAAAGGCAGCAGGCACTGGGATGTTTTTTTTATTCAGGCTCCCCTCCTACTCCACAACATGTTTCGATAGATTCTCTATCTTCCTCAGCTGGTGAGAATCTATCGAAACATGTTGTGGAGTAGGAGGGAAGCCTGAATAAAGTTCTGTTGAAAAAACATCCCAGTGCCTGCTGCCTTTGTGCCTGAGCGCCTCCAATTAGACCGCTTATAGTTTTTTTACCTTCTAATATAAATCCCTCTCTGAGGGTAAAGCGGTGGGGAGCAGCTAGGCGCAGAGTGCAGCTTAACGTGAGGACCTGGTGTCGCCTGGCAACAGGAGCTTTAACTTAAGGACCTGCGGTGACGTGACCGGATGCTCGGAGCCCCCGGAGCACGTGGTGTGCGGATGAGCTAGAGCCTGTGAAGGGCGCCTTATCAAATGTATTACCAGGTTGTGCGGGGACAGCACAACCCGATAAGGTGAGTGGCCACCTATTAGTACGCCACGCTAAAAAAAGCCCCCTGGTAACCGCACTATTGCGCCCCTTTCTCTTTCTTTTCTCCTACTTCATGGCAGTTAGGCATGGCAGGAGTCAGGTAAGCCACTCTATTTAAAAGGGAGAAGAGGAGGGGAGGGGAAAAAGAAAAAAGAAAAAAGGATTTTTTTTCTTTTTTCTTTTCCCTATCACCATGTCCTTTACTTCAATATCTATTGTTCTTTGTGCTTTTGCACTTTACCTTCACCGCCCCATCCCCCCTCCATCACCCCACATCCACATAAACCCCTCTCTCTTTCCTTCTACTTTATTGAACTCCCATACTCTGTTCACCATAGTGAATAATCTCGACCACCATGCTCCAGGGTATTGCACCAAAAACAAAGTAACCATCACAAAAACTGTTTGCCTTTCCTCTTTTTACTGCTGCTTCTGTCAGGGGACATCTCTCCAAATCCTGGTCCACCCTCCAACAACTTCTACCCCTCTCCCACCACACATAGAAACCCCACCAACCTTATAAACATTACCTACACACCTTCATTGCCCTCTTTTAATTGTGCTCTCTGGAATCCACGGTCTGTTTGTAACAAACTTCCACTCATTCATAACTACTTTCTCACTAACTCCCTTAATCTGCTGGCCCTCACTGAAACCTGGATCCAGGATTCAGACACAGTGTCCCTGGCCACTATTTCTTATGGTGGCTTGCATTTCTCTCATTCCCCAAGACCTGGGAACAGACATGGTGGTGGAGTTGGCTTACTCCTGTCCCCACAATGTACTTACCAGGTCATCCCTTTAGCTCCATCACTCTCATTCCCCTCTTTTGAGGTTCACACAATTAGGCTCTTACATCCCCTCCCCCTTAGAGTAGCGGTGGTATACCGCCCCCCAGGGTCACTCACCCAATTCCTCGACCATTTCTCCGCATGGCTGACGCATTTCATGTCCTCAGAATTACCAACCCTTATTCTGGGAGACTTCAACATCCCCACAAACAGCCCCATCTCCTCATCTGCATTTCAGCTCCTATCTCTAACCACATCTCTTGGCCTCTCTCAGCACTCAACCTAGATGACACACAAGGATGGTAACACCCTTGACCTGATTTTTGTCCGGCTCTGCTCAACCTCCTTCTTAGATAATTCAGAACTTCCCCTCTCTGACCACAACATTCTCTCCTTCACACTCACTAACCCTCACCCACCCAAGCACATTCCTACATCCCAGATTCAGAAATCTACAGGTCATAAGCCCTCACACATTCACAGACTCTCTACACTCATCACTGTCCCCAATCTCCTCATTCTCCTGTCCCGATCTGGCAGTCAATCACTTAAATGACTCTCTCAGAAGGACCCTGGACCAAATAGTACCCCTCACCCTCAAAACCCCCAAACACAGAGTAAAACAGCCCTGGCTCACATCACAAACTCGATTCCTCCAGCGATGCTCTAGGAGTGCTGAACGTCTATGGAGGAAAAGTCGCACTCCAGAAAACTTCATTCACTATAAATTTATGCTGAGAACTTACAATTCTGCCCTTCACCTTGCCAAAAAAACTACTTCACCACTTTGATCTCCTCACTATCCAACAACCCAAAAAAACTCTTTGACACCTTTCACTCTCTCCTCAGTCCTAAAGTGCAGGCCCCTATCACTGACCTCTGTGCTGATGACCTGGCTTCCCACTTCACAGAGAAAATAGAAAACATCCGTCAGGAAATCAACTCCCAACCTCAAATTGCTGTTACCCCTACCTCTCCCCACATTTTCTCCGGCTCACTCTCTACTTTTGACCCGGCCACAGAAGAAGAAGTCTCCAGGCTCCTCTCTTCCTCTCTTCCCACCACATGCACTGCTGACCCCATCCCCTCACACCTACTCCAGTCTCTCTCTCCGGTGGTCACCACTCACCTAACCAAAATCTTCAATCTCTCCCTCTCTTCTGGCGTCTTCCCCTCCTCCTTCAAATACTCTATCATCACTCCTTTATTAAAGAAATCTTCTCTCAACCCTTCCTGCACAAACAACTACAGACCAGTTTCCAATCTCCCCTTCATCTCTAAACTCCTGGAGCGCCTGGTCTACTCCCGCCTCACTCATTACCTCTCCACTCACTCTCTTCTAGACCCATTACAGTCTGGTTTCTGCCCCCTACATTCTACAGAAACTGCTCTCACCAAAGTAACCAATGCCCTTCTGATGGCAAAACGAAATGGTCACCACTCTCTGCTTATCCTTCTTGATCTCTCTGCAGCCTTTGACACTGTTGACCACCATCTCCTACCCTCCATGCTGCACTCCATCGGCATCAAGGACACTGCTCTCTCCTGGTTCTCTTCCTATCTTTCTGACCGCTCTTTCAGTGTATCAATTTGCTAGCTCCCCTTCCTCCCTTTTCCTCTCACTATTGGAGTCCCTCAGGGTTCAGTCCTTGGACCTCTTCTCTTCTCACTCTACACAGCCCCCATTGGACAGACCATCAGCAGATTTGGCTTTCAGTACCATCTTTATGCTGATGACACACAACTATACACGTCTTCCCCTGACCTTACTCCCGCTCTAATAAAGGACACCAAAGACTGTCTAACCGCAGTTTCCAATATCATGTCCGCTCTCTACCTGAAACTTAATCTTTCCAAAACTGAACTACTTCTGGTCCCGCCCTCCACTAACCTCCCTAAATATGACATCTCTCTCTCAGTGTGCGGCACCACAATAATGCCTAGTCAGCAGGCTCGCTGTCTGGGTGTTATGTTTGACTCTGATCTTTCCTTCACCCCATATATACAATCTGTCGCCCACTCTTGCCGCTTGCACCTGAAGAACATCTTCAGAATTCGCCCCTTTCTCACCTTTGAAACCACAAAAACCCTCACTGTGGCCCTGATTCACTCCCGCCTTGACTATTGTAATTCTCTCTTAGTTGGCCTCCCCTGCACTAGACTGTCCCCTCTCCAGTCCATCCTTAATGCAGCAGCCAGGATTACCTATCTAGCTAATCGTTACTCAGACGCTTCTGCTCTATGCCAGTCATTACACTGGCTGCCTATACACTATAGGATCCATTTCAAACTGCTTGTTCTCACCCACAAAGCTCTTCACAGTACAGCACCCCCATACATCTCCTCCCTCATCTCTGTCTATCACCCCACCCATTCTCTTCGCTCTGGAAGTGACTTTAGACTCACTTCCGCATTAATCCGAACCTCCCACTCCCGGCTCCAAGACTTCTCCCGAGCTGCACCAATTCTTTGGAATGCTCTACCCCAAGAAATTAGGTGTATCCACAACTTAGATAGTTTTAGGCGATCCCTAAAAACATATCTTTTTAGGGCGGCCTATCATGATCCCTAGTCAGTCATCTAGCCTATCTGCACCGTCTCAAGTGGATCACAAATAATGGGTTGTGGCCACTTATTCTGCTCCTATATGTTCCCCATCTCCTCAAGTTGACTATACCATCATTGTAAATAAGCACCTGTACCTTGTCACCCCCACCTCATTGTTAGATTGTAAGCTCTTATGAGCAGGGTTGCCATTTTTTGCTCTAATTATTGTGTTATATTATGCTTTGTATTGTATTGTTTTTGGCATTGTATTGTATTTTCTAATTGTTTCTTATGATTGTTTAAATGTGAACTTTGTATTGTGAAGCGCTGTGGAATATGTTGGCGCTATATAAATAAAAATTATTATTATTATTAGGACACTCTGTAGACACATGCTGCCACCACACTAGCATCCTATTAACCCTTTGAACACCGGGTTATGAGCCGCATCGGCAGCCTCTGTCCAGGCATGCCGGGCAGAGGCTGCTGATGGGGTAATACCCACAGAAACCCCAGATTCTTAACATTTAACTATTCATCAGTGTTTCAACTAAACATCTTGTACCGCTGCTGTCACAGCGGTACAAGATGCTTGGTTACTGTACAGCACAGCGGGAAATTTAAAACACGAGTATGAGTATCGCACCGTGTGGTGTATGGGTGCGAGTTTGACTCGCACCCATATACATTTAATGCCCACTTGCGCGTGCAATCACAGCATGCTGCCATTGCACTCGCATTTCCATCGCAAGTGTAATGCGAGAAAATCACATTGATGTATAAGCTAAGAAACTATTGGATCAGTTTTTTCATTAGTAGAAATGAGCAAACTCTCCCCGAACTTGTTCGCCAATTTCAAATTTGTCACAAATATTGCAGATTCAGTTCGGGATCAGAAATCCAAACAATTTCCCAAAGTACCAGCGAATGTGGCTTTGTTTGGAAAATAAGTTTCAAATTTAAAATGGCCTTAAAACTTTATCTGTTTGTTTGGGGCCAAAATGCCCACTGGAAGACCCGTTGGCCAGGAAAAACACCTAACCTTAAGGTTGGGAGTGTTCCTGTCATCGGGTCTACCGGTGTGTGTCAAACTGAAGAATTTTTGGAGCTTTAAAATCATTTTTTTTAAGATTCATAGCATTTGCAAATGTTTTGACACCTCCATGCTGTCAATTTTGTAAACAGTGCCAGATGTAGAAGCAATTGTGAAGACTAGGAAGCTTTATAATGTCCTTAAAACATCCATTTAAAAGAGCTTAACATTTATTAGGGAATTTTTTTAAACTCTTTTATTTCTTTTTATTTTATTTTGTACATTTTTGGGGGGTGGGGGTGGGAGAGAGCAAATCTTTATTATTGAAGAGGGTCAGCCGTCTGCGAGATCATCTCTTCTACACTTATGTGATAGGAATTCATAGAAAAATAGCATATGTGCATTATATGCTTCACACACATGTTGTTATAGTTGTGTTCATGTTCACACTTGAGAAACACCATACTATGGATATTGCTTCTTGAAAATGTGCAATCGCTATTTCATGTGATTCCATACGTTTACTAAACACATTTTTGGCAAGTGCACAAATGTGTTATCATTAGCCCTCCAAATGAATTAGTGAACTGAATAAAGTTATTTGTTTTCATCATTATGTCTCCTACAAATATGTCAATCTTTTTTATTATATACAATTATTGCACATGCTACCCGGGCAGCCCAGTTTTTACTTCGGGAATTGGTTGTGTGAGTGTCGTTATTTCTGCAGTCCACCACATTGAAGGATTAATGAGGGAAACTAGGTAACAAGGTTGTGAAAACAGTAATATCATAGTAATTATGTCTGACTCAGTCCTGGCAGTGGAAAAGGTGAAAAAGCAAATAGGTGTCACCCTAGAGTTCAGCATGTTAGCACCATTTTATCACTGCAGCCCAAACCAGCTACTTTGTGCTACACCATGATGTACCTGCTGCCGTGTGCCATATTTTACACTGTTTGGGGATAGATCCCCCTCAAGACATGCCTGATCTGAAGGAGGTAATCTACATCACCACTCCAGGGGCAGAAGGTGCATTAGAACCAGACCCAGAGTGGTATATACCAGAGGACAACATGGACACATATGTGACCAGGAGCACCACCCCGCTACCTACATTTTGGCCTCCTGTGCAGCGAAGTGTGGATATAATGCTGGACTCTGAAACCAGAGGAAGACCTGAGCTCACAATTAGGTAGTGGCCTGTTCCCCATGCCATCCAGGATCACCACATGTCATGCTACAGAGGACCTTGCAGCATGCCTGGCTGTATTCAGCCTGCACCCAGTGCCACAGCTACTGGCTAACCAATACCTCTAAAACCACTAGTATGATGTGGAGCCCGAGGAGGAACCCAAGGGGGAGGTCGAGGAAGAGGCTGAGCTAGAAGAGACAGAAAACTCACTTTCCCAGCCGTGTGTATCACGCCTACCAGAGGCCTTCAACTGGGAAAATGCAATGTGGGGACCCCTACCACCTCCAAGCAACTATCCAGTATGGCAAAACCACCCCATCCTGTCTCCTTTACTGACGAGATTCAGTTTGTGGATGCCATCACACGAGAGTAGTTGCATGGACCTAAGGCCAATCACTTCGATAACCAGTGTATCCGAGGCAAGGTGGTGGCATTCTTGCAGGATAAGGGGTTTGGCTTCCTAGTGGAACAAGCTACTGGGCATAGTGCTACATCAACCAGCCCATCTTCCCAAAAAGGGTGGTTTGCAGTTGGCGTATGTTGGGTTGCCACTGGCGCCGAATTTGAGAATTGTAAGGGTGAGGCCAACCAGGAGAGAATGTGGTGTCGGATGGAGGACAGGCCTCTTTTGGTTAGCCAGCCAGCTGCACCCAAACCCACAGGTCATGTCAGTGTTCAATAAGTTGCTCCTGCCTCTCCTATAAGGGGTGGTCATCCCCCAGTTCCTTCATTGTCTTCACCAGCAGTGACCATGATGAAGTGTGCTGGGGGCAGGTGGTGGCGAAGAATGCCCCTGCATGAGTAGCCCCTGTGACCCCCCTGAGACCATCTGGCAGCACACACACTCCTGTACAACAGGGCTGGCCAAGTGAAGTCCACAAGGGCCGCAAACAGTGCATGTTTTTAGGCTTTACTTAGCGTTGCACAAGGTCTTGGAATCATCACCCCTGCAGGTGATTAAATTAGCACCTGTGCAATGCTAAGGAAATCCTGAAAACTTCCACTGTTTTCAGACCTTGAGGACAGTAGTGCCCCACCCCTGCCTTAGAAATCTCTGTGAAAGTAGCCAGGGGGCAAGAGGAATCCTCCTGCCCTTTTACCACAACTGCAGCTCGCCCTGGACCCTCATAGGCCCTGTGACCATGGTGTGAGGTTTGAGAATCTGCATCAAAATGTGCATGTCTATCCTGAGGTGAGTAAAGTCTATGACAGGTCTGCTCACATTGTTTTTTCTTTCCCTTGCACATGTAGTTCAGATTTCTTTTTTTCTGCCCAAAAATCTGCACCAAATCTGGAAGGGAAAAAAAACAAGTTGGCACAGCACTTCTGAACTCTCATAGACTTTGTTGGCTTCAGGATAGACATGCAGATTTTGATGTAGATGATCAAAATCTGCTTCAAAAGAAGCACCAACAAAGTACCATGGGCACAGGGCCTTACAAAAATATGGTGGGGTCACATTCACTGAAAGCATCCCCCATAGACTGTGAGAGCAGGCACACATAAGAGTGTGACAAGCAGTACCATCACAAACATTACTGAACCTCAGACTCAAGGAGTGCAAATTTGAACTGTGCTGCATTCCCTAACATCACTGCATCTCACACACGCTGTCTCACAATACTGCCGAGATATGGCAGCTCTCATGACACAGCTAGTCATACAAGAACTAACGCTACTGAGGTTATCTCAAGTCACACAGTGGGATTCCCTGCTGTGTGATACCCGCTGGGTAAGCTTAGACAACCTCAGGGAAGTCATGAGGATTTTGAGGTTCATGAGCGACCTTGGAAGCATGATGAGTGGGACAGCGGCACTGAAGCTTGCTAATTAATAGTGTAGGAAGCTAATGTCTGTGCCAAAACAGCAGGGTTCCACTATAAAATGGTTTGAGCTGTGTTTGGCTGCTTTTGTGCCTCTTTGAAGGTGTTTTCTAGGCCCTTGATTTTGCCTCCCATTGATGTTAAAGGGGTTTTGGATGTTCAGCAATCTGTTTGGCGAACATTGCCCATTTGGTGGGCCAAACCTAATCCAAACTTTAAAAAGTTCGCTCTTGTCTAGTCATTAGTTTACTTCCACCATTTTGGTACTACAAAGGATCATTGATGCAGGGCCACACACATAATGAAGAGGGATTTCCAAGTTGTCTTAATTCTTATTATACTTTTTATTTTCTAATAATTTTTGTCTTTTAGGAGGCCTCTGAGACTAAATTCTGATATATTGATGGTACCATCTCAATGAAGGGCAATGTTTCACCTTCAGTCCAGAAATATGAATGACATGTTTGGAGAAACCAGCTGCTTTTTTATCTGCTCTCATTTACTGGAAATATGACCTGCGAAAACCACTGTTCTTGTAATAATCATTGAATAAATATATAATTTCTTTTGCCTGTGATAAGAATGTGTATTTCCAGATTTCAGTTGTCCATATTGTCCATCCCTTAACACAATTTAATTGGAATTAATAAATATTCTTAATAATTTTTTTCTTTTAGTAATTAGAGATGAGTGAACTTTCCCTGAACATGTTCGCCAATTTCAAATTGGGCTTGAACATGGACAATTTAGTTTGCGATCAATAACTCAAGCAATTTACACAAAAATTGCTGAATGCAGCTTTGCTTGGGGAAAAGATAGAAATTTTAAAATGGCCCTAAACAATATTAAAATCTGAGAGTCCTCAGTGGTTGTTACCTTTCGATGGCGGACTGAAAAGATGGTAATAAATAGCAAGTGTTCAAGACTATAAGGCCTCTTCATCAGGTTAATAATAACACAAATTCTGAAGACACACCAGTGACGTGAAGCAGAACATAGAATGATCAGCGTTGGGAGGGGGGAAGAGCAGCTGGGGCAGTAAGTATCAGCGTTCAAAGATGAGAAGTGTGATAGCTTTATTTCCCTTTGATTGGTGGTCTGGTCCTAGATTTGAAGATCCTTCAATGATGTAAAAAGACATAAATCCATGCAACACGTTCATTCCTGCTCTGAATGTGTCAAAGGTCATCATCAATTTGTATTCCAAGACTCTTCTATCTCTTTTTGGCATTTAAAATGACCTTTCAATACCACTAACTTCAGAGGGTGTAGAGAGAGCACCCAGGAGGGCAGAGAGAGTACCCAGGTGGGTAGAGAGAGCACATAGGGAGCAAAGACAGTGCACATGGAAAAGAGACAGAATACATAGGGGGGCAGAGAGCACGCAGCAGGAAGATATAATTCACAGGGGGCAGATACAATGCACAGAAGGTCGGAGAAAATGCACAGGGGGAGATGGAGAATTTATAGGGGGGGGCAGAGAGAGCACCCAGGGGGCAAAGACAGAGAATGCATAGGGGGGCAGAGAGCACACAGCGGGAAGAGAGAGTGCACAGGGGGGCTAAGACCAGGTTCAGGGGGCAGAGACCATGCACAGGGGGCAAAGACCACACACAGGAGGTCAGAGACAACGCACAGGAGCAGAGACAGCATACGAAGGGGAAGAGAGCAGACAGCGGGAAGAAAGAGCGCACAGGGGGTAAAGACAGTGCACAGGGGAAAGATAGAATGTATAGGGGCAGAGAGGGCACAGGAGTGTAGAGAGAGTGCACAAGGAGGGAGATACGGTGCACTGCAGTCAGAGAGAGGGCACGGGGAGAGAGCACACAAGGGGAAGAGGGAGCGCACTGGGAGGGTGAAAGAGCACACAGAGGGAGACAGCTCAAAGTAGACAGCACATGTGGCGTGAAGACAGCACGGGGGGAGAGAGACAGCATGCAGGGGGCAGAGACAGCTCAAAGGAGAGACCACAGAGGGGAGAAGATAGCACATGGAGGGATAGAGACAGCCGCTGTCCAGAGCGCCACAGATCCAACCCCATTGTGATTTCTTTGCCCTCTTGATGGAATAGCATCGGGCACCCATTTAGTAAAATATAATGGCCCAAATAAAATTTTCATGTGTCTCCATTAGGCTCGATCCACACGTAAGTAGTGTAAGGCATTTTAAGTCTAAGTTCATGTAAGTTTTAAAAATATCAGTTTTATCCAGAAAACTCAGACAATTTCTTTTCACTTATCTTACATTTAAAATTTGTGGGCAATCTTTTTAATACAGTATCAGTTATTAAAAATGTACAAGTCGCAATACAGTTTCTATTGTTAAAGAATATCAATGTATCTGTTAAAAAACAGATGCTATAGTACTGAATGGCATCCTATTCTTTTCCTGCACACCAACAGACTTGAATGGTTCTCATCTCACACACAAAAGAAACTTTTACATGGCGCATTTTTTTACACTCAAATTTGGCCAGCGAAAAATTTCTGCCCCATTGAATAACATTGGTATTAGTGCAGTCTTGTGAACTTGGCCTATCAGAATCTTTTATTCCACTCAAATGAAAGTGCCTTTTAAAATTTAAAATATAGAAAATTGCTAATTTATAAGCCTTTTTAAGACTTGAAAAGCAACAGGAAAATTTCATCTACAAAATGATGCAAAATGAAAAACGCTGCAAAGGGGTCACTCACAAGAGCATATAACAAGGCAGAGTGCTGTCCAATGTTTTATCGGATAGCATTCAGTCCAGTGTTAGACTATGATGAAGCACACCTCCAATTTCAACAATTATATACAGTAACTTTATTCGGAAGATGCATAATCTCAATCATTTAAAAACAGGAAGCAAAAAAAACAGTGGAACAAATCACTTGCATATCACAAAATGTATAGGTAAATATCAAATAGTGTGTAGCTGGAAAAGATGTCAATAGAGACACAATATCAATAGATGAAACACACAGATATGCATCCTGCACTAAACCATACATGTCAATCTGGGTGGACCAGATAAATAGGGTCCTTGGTATGTGCAAAAAATCACCGAAGTAGGACATAACACTTTAAAGAAAAAACTCACCAAAATTTAGCCAGGTAAAATATCCATTGCACCTAGCAGAGGGCTGCCAGCTCCACTGGTAGGCAACACAAGTGTAAGAACACCGGTGCTCAATCCCCTGCAACCCAAGCATGAGAGCGGCTGTGGCGCCTGCGTCCAGCAATGCTGACAAGGAGGAGACTGGTGCCATTCATGGACACAAGGTTACCAACAGGACATCAGCCACACAGGTCTAAGTGAAGCAAAGTGTCAGAGCACAGCCTGTTGGTCACGTCCAACTATTAGATCAGGCGGGCTGCACCGCACTTGTATATGCATCACAAATGACCGACGCCCCCCAGAGGGCTCAGCCACATACTTCAAAAGATAAAAAGATGCATTACACACTAAAGATAAAAATGTGAGGTTTTAGTGGATATTTGGCCAAATACGTAAGCTCGTAACCCACCCCAAGGGTCCTCACGCTTACAAGTCCTAACCATATGCCTGACCATATGTTTGTTTGGTGGGCAAGCCACCAAACATTGAAAAAAATCGCCGAAGTAGGACATAACACTTTAAAGAAAAGCCCTCTGCTAGGTGCAATGGATATTTTACCTGGCTAAATTTTGGTGACTTTTTTCTTTAAAGTGTTATGTCCGCAGCAACAAGGCGCTTGCACGCCTGTCTTTTACACTTCCCCCGTGCCCACCTCACCGGTAACCCGGGAAGTGGATATGACCTCACTTCTGGGTCGGAGCGCAGAGAGCCACTGCGGATGTGCACTGGCCCAACCCGGAAGCGCGGCCGCGCGCCACGCACCGCTCCCACCACCCAGACCCGCCGGAGGTGCCTGCGGGACAGCAGGCGCCGACACCAGTGCCCACCCGAACACAGCGCCCCTGCGTGCCCCAGGATGAGCCGCCAGAGGCACATATGGGACAGAAGATGCCGTCACCAGTGCCCAACTCACCACAGCGCCCCCGCGTGCCATAGTAGGAGCCCGGCGACCTACAGCTCTCCTGCGTTCCCCATGCTTCAGGGTGGCCTCCCCCAGCACTGACAGGGTGGCATTCCTCAGACAAAGGGAGAGCCTGAAACAGGACTTCCCAACACTGCATCTGAAGCCCCAGGCCCTGCCGTTCCCACAGACACTGCACAGAGGCTGATTGGACCCAGGTAAGCACATCTGTATGCTTGCTGTAGGTTCCCATCAGGGACAGGAAACCAACTGAGGAGACGAGGGGGACAGCCCCTTTTTATCTGTAAGTTTCCTGTCCCTGGGGGCGGATCCCCTCTCTTTGTGGGTGCTGTCGTGGCGATGGGAAAAAAATGCCTTAAGATTCAATATCTGCTAAAAAAAATATTTAAATTTCACATTCACTTTGATTTAGTGAAGAACTCAAAGGGTTAACAGGCTTCTTGAATTCTATTTTAAATACTTTGAGATGTGTAGTTCTTTAATTGGGTAATTTATGGAGTGTCTTTAGCATACAAGCCAGGAACGAATGGGGACAAAAAATCAACCCTTGGACACAAGTCCAACAAGCCCACAAACTATACCGTTGCCTCTCAACCATCCCCGATCAAGGCGCAATGCTCAGTTCAGTGAATTTTGCTCTACTCGCCCCTCACCACTGCCTGACCTTCTTCTCACTGAGCCCAATTTCAAGTGATGCACTGGAAGCGGGAAAAAAAATCCAAGTGCATTAAAGTTGCAAAAAAAGAAAGTGTTTTGGGGGACTTTTTATTTACCCTTTTCACTATACAATACACCTAACCATACTTGTACAGGCCTGATTCCCCAGCTCAGTATGATTTTGCAGACACCAGATATGTATTTTTTTTTTAAGTGGTGAAAAAAAAAAATTAGAAATGTACAAAAAAAAAATTTTTTCTTGTGTTCCTGTTTTCCAACACCTGAAACATATTCAGTTGTCAGCATATGGGACTGCGTGAAGGTTTTTATTTCCACTCTGAGCTGACATTTTTACTGACTCCATTTTTCAAGTACATATAATGTTTTGGTCTAATTGCATTTTATTGCAATGTTACTCCAGCCAAAATAACGTAACTCTGGTGTTTTATTTCTTTTCTCAGTACATTGTTTACTGACTGGGTTAATTTATTTTATATCTTGAAAGAGCAGACTCTTACAAACACAGCAATTCCAAATTTAGGCCCCTTTCACATCAGCGGTAAACGCTGATCGCAGCAGTTGCGGTGAAAAAAACGCAACTACCGCGATTATCACATAACGGCCGCACTTGCGGTTCACTTGCGGAAAGCCCCATGCTATGTCAATGGGGCTTGCGACAGGTACGGCAAGTGTGCTATAGTTGCGGTTTCTGCACTTGCGGCAGATGCGGCCGCGAAAAAAACGCGATTTTTTTGGGCTGCCGCTTCTGCCGCAAGTGCTGAAACCGCACCTGCCGCACACTTCCCGCAAGCCCCATAGACATTGCATGGGGCTTGCCGCAAGTGAACCGCAAGTGCGGCCGTTATGCGGTAATCGCGGCAGTTGCGTTTTTTTCACCGCAACTGCTGCGATCAGCGTTTACTGATGTGAAAGGGGCCTTACATGGGAAAAGCTTGGTGATTTTAATATAGATATGGCCAAATATACCTGAAGGCCAATAAAGGCATTTGGATTGAAGATTAGGAGTGCGGCAGTCATTTTGTTTATTGTATACCAGTGAGGAGGAAGAGAAACTGGACTGATTTGCACCCAAACAGAACTGTGCTGCTTGTTTCTTTGCTATGTGTATATATATATATATCGTATATACTCGTGTATACGCCAACCCGTGTATAAGCCGACCCCCCTACTTTTGCCCCCAAAACCTGGGAAAACCTATTGACTCGTGTATAAGCCGAGTGTGGACCCCAGCACAGGTATACAGCCCCCAGCAGTGTGGTATACAGGCCCTCCAGTGGTATACAGGCCTCCCCAGTGGTAGTATACAGCAGCTTCCCCAGTGGTATATACAGGCCCCAGCAGTATATACCTCAGCCCCAGTGGTATACAGCAGCCCCAGTAGTATATAGCATCCCCAGTGGTATACAGCAGCCCCAGTGGTATACAGCAGCCCCAGTAGTATATAGCAGCCCCAGTGGTATATAGCAGTCCCAGTGGTATACAGCAGCCCCAGTGGTGTGGTATACAGCAACCCCAGTGGTATATAGCAGCCCCAGTGGTATATAAACTCAGAAATCTTCACCATGGAAGTGTATTCCAATTACCAGATACATCAAAAAAGACCCCTAAGGGACTAAGCAATAGCTTTAAAAATCACCAATTTATTAAAGAGCTTTTCTTAAAAGCAATGCAATAGAAAATTCTATGTACAAAATCACAAGAATACAATATGGACTCACAATGAAAACATATAATACAATCAAGTCTGGAAATTATTAGGAGGTTACAATGACATTTTTAAATGTTACCATGTCTGAATTTAACCCAATGTGGGCTGAGATTAACAGTGAATAGGGGGAGATAAACAGTGTACAGGGTAGGGTGAGTGGAGTTTAGTGTTAATACATTTGAGCTGCACAAACCACGACCTCCTATATCACCAATGGGAGGGTATTGTAGGTGTGGTACACTGATTGTCTCTAATACTGGATATTAATTCATTGTATTGCACTGCCTGTACTTTTGGATTGATGGATCTTATATGGTGTCACTATTGTGAGGGTTGATTCTGACTCCTTGATATCCCTGCATCGTGTATCTCCTAGTGCCATGAGGTACTTAAAAATGTCATTGTAACCTCCTAAAATTTTCCAGACTTGATTGTATTATATGTTTTCATTGTGAGTCCATATTGTATTCTTGTGATTTTGTACATAGAATTTTCTATTGCATTGCTTTTAAGAAAAGCTCTTTAATAAATTGGTGATTTTTAAAGCTATTCCTTAGTCCCTTAGGGGTCTTTTTTGATGTATCCAGTGGTATATAGCAGTCCCAGTGGCATATAGGCCCCCAAATGCTGACACTCGCCCCTCCCTCTGTTGTAAGGCCCCCCACCACTCCTTAACTTACCACCCCCGGTCTTCTGCACCGCGCCGGTCTTCTGTGCTCCGTCCTCCATGCTCCCGTCCGGCTGCATCCGGGGTCCCCGGCCGTCGCACGATGACGTCATTGTTACTGCGACGGCCGGGGATGCCGGATGCAGCCGGACGGGAGCATAGAGGACGGAGCACAGAACACCGGCGGTGCAGAAGACCGAGGATGGTAAGTCAAGCAGCGGGGGGGCCCTTACAACAGAGGGGGGGGGCGAGTGCCAGCATTTGGGGGTGACCAAGTACCGTATTGACCCGTGTATAAGCCGAGGGGGGGACTTTTCAGCCCAATTTTTGGACTGAAAAACTCGGCTTATGCACGAGTATATACGGTATATATATATACTGTATAAATGCAAAGTGAAGCTGCAAAGTCCATATTTTTCTGAATACTTTTGGAGTGCTGCCTGATTTTTGATATATAGTTTTATGTATTTTTTTCCTCATATTTTTGAAACATGCATTTTGTCACTCTGTACCGTATTTTTAATTCACTTCGGGCTCCTGAGCCTTTTAAAACACTTCTATATATAGAAAAATTCACGGTCTTCTATACTAGCGATTAAAATTAGACAAAAATGTATGATCATTAGATTTTTTCAGACAAAATGTAATCTACATTGATCAACATTTAAAGGTTTTTGTGTAAAGGGTATATGCCACTATAACAGTGTTTTCCAAAATAACCAACTTAAAACCTATATCTTATTCAAAACATGATGATCATGATTAGAGAACAGCAACGACTGTAGCACAGAGAAAGATTAAAACTAATTTTGTGAAGGTTACAACAGTCACCAATCAGGAAGAAGTGTCCAGGCCTTTGCTTTGTACCGGCCTTTGCTTTGAATGACTTCAGTACATTTGAAGACACAGGGCATCACTAGTCTCTCACATTGCTCTGGTGTGATTTTGGTCCACTCTTCTTCCAGTCTCTTCCACAGATCTGTTGTGGTTTCTTGGCCATAACTTTGTCACCAGGGATTTTCCAGAGGTTTTCTATTGGGTTTAGATCAGGACTATGGGCTGGCCATTTAATTGTTTCAATGTTTTCTGATTCAAGGAACTGCTTTACCCATCATTTTGCTGTGTGACAGTGGACATTGGCTGCATAAATGATTGCTGATTGAGGCTGAATACAAATAAGGAACGTTGTATTGTTAAATAAAGTTCTGCTATAGACTTACATTCACTCTGCCATATACTGTATGAAAGGTCCAATCCTTGCAGCAGAAAACATTCCCCAAATCATAACACTTCCTCCACCACTTTTCACTGACTTTTTTACACACTTTGGTTTCAGTCTTTCCCCAGTTTGTCAACAAACATAATGTTTCCCATCAGACCCAAATAAATTAAACTTGCTTTCATCAATAAAACAAACTGTGGACACTTCTCCTTTGTCCATATCATATGCTCCTTACCAAAGGTGAGTTTATCCTTTCGTTTCTTTCTGCTAATGAGAGGTTTGGTCACTGCACAGTGGGTTTCAGTCCAAATGCTCTTGTGGCTGCCCTGCCAGGTAAGCTGCCACCAGAGGTACTGCACTCCTAAGGTTAGGGAGTGTAGTGCCCCTGTTCTTCAGGTGCTGGGATGGTGCAGTTGAACCTGCAAAACACACATGCAGTAACAGGCCCTGGGACAGGGGGAGGACCCAGAGGGAGGGCCTAGGTCACAAAAAGGGGGAACAGGAAGTGACAGAGAGCAGAGTCAGTAGTAGGAGATCGGAGGGAAACATCATATAGCGAGGAGTGGTAGTAGAAGTGCAGAGGTGGTGTGGTGCCAACTCCCGTGGCTGAAGCTATTCCACTCTGCTTGCCCATGGGAGGGAGAGAACTGACCGGCAGAGAGAAGAACCCTTGGGGTGCGGAGAAGACAACGACAACCAGTATGCTCGAATCTGACGAGACAGAGGTGTTGGTGGAAGACAGGGACCACCCTGTAGACGTGCGGAAGTTGAAGCCCGATCCGAAACCAGAGGCCTCAGACTTCTAATGGAGCTGTGGCCGAACACCCGACACAACTTGGGGAAGGTGGCGTACTAGAGAGCAGTGCTTGGGAGGGATCCTAATGGTGTCCGGGACACAAATAAGCATTCGTGGCTACCGGTACCTGAGCTCTGTGCTGCGGAGAGCGTTGGAAGCCTGGAAAGCAGAACGATGACACGCTCACCTCAGATAGTAACTACACCCTTAGCGCTGAGAGACAAACCCACCAGACACTGGACCTAGAGGGGGAAGGAAGGGACACCAACCTGGCTTGACTGCACTAACCCGGCTCTGGAGAAAAAACTGTACTGGAGAGTGGTCAGAAACGTACCCAGTGGCCATGTTTTAATACCCAATTAAAATAATGGAACTGCAGCTGTGGTGTCTCTGTGACTTTCTTGAGCGGCGACCACCAGCACAGAGGCTGCCGAAACACCGAGGGTACTGTTGACAGAGCAAACATCTGATAAGGTATGAGCGGGGGGGAACCACTCCACTGCCCAGGGGAATGCACTCCGCCTGCGGGGATCAGGACTATATAAGCTGCAGTCATCTCCCCAGAGGTTCTGCAGCTGTGGTGGCCGTCCTGGCCACATACCACAGGTGGTGTCACGAATACCCCTTATCCCCTCAGACTTTCCCTGTCATCATTCCCCATTTATTTTAAATGACACCACCAGGGTCAGGGACCGCTCTCGGCCCCTGTCTGTCCCGTGAAAGAACCAAAGAGAGGTGAACAGAACAACGAGTAACCACCCGAGTCTTCCCTGGCCCTGGAGTGGGATTGTCACTCTTAAACATCATGACACTGTATGATGAAACAGAACTTTTCCCTGCTCAGTGCTGAACGGCGAGTATTCCAGCTGCAGTGTTGAAATGATTACCCATGGAGATTCTTAGCATTATCCTGCCCTTTCTTGTATTTGTCCTTTGAGGGCAAAGCCTTCTTGAGGGACTTGAAAAAAGTTTATGATGTGTGTAAAAATGCAATATTCTAGAAATCACAGACTTGGAACTTCCAACTTCTGTTGCTATGGCTATAGGGTGACCCCTTTCACCTTCATCTGGACAACCTGTGCCGTAGGGTTTCAGTCACTTTGGAACGGCACACCATTTTTGCAAAGTGAGTGCAAACTGGAAAGTTAGGCTGACAGTTTAATAGGGTTTGTCAGATAATTAAGGAAAGTAGCACCAGGTGCCAGATTAACACCAATAATTTACATGTACTAATATGTGTATAGTCGAGTTTTTTCATACCAAATATTTGGGTCTGAAAAGTTCCCCTCGGCTTATACAAGGTGCTAATACTGGGGCCCATGTGTGGTGGTGTGGTGCGGCTGTGGAGCTGCAATAGGCGGGGTGTGTCTGCTTTGATGCGGCATTACGTGGGTAACCGCTCATTTATATACACTGCTTCCCTGTCACATCTGTGCAGGGAAGCATGCTATAGCCCCAAAAATGCTGGCACTCGCCCGACCTTGTAAGGCCCCCACCGCTGGTTTTATTACCATCCGGTCTTTGATCAACGCGCTCTCGGTGACCTCATGCTGCCGTCCAGTTCTCTGCTGCATCGAGATCTCGGCCGTACGCTGGAAATGAGTCATCGGTGAAGGCCGGAGATCGGATGTAGCAGGACGGGAGAGAGAGGACGGAAGCGCGAGGAGCAGGTGATCGAAGACGGGATGGTAAGAAGCGGGGGGAGGCCTTGCAAAGGGACGATGGGAGAGTGTTAGATAATTGGGGCTAGTGAGTCATTGCCCGCATATGGGTGCTGGTCATGGACCACTGTGATTTTACCCAAGGGGCCTGTACCCCCTGGGTGCTACTGGACCCAGGGGCACTGGTACCACATGGGGTCTGCTGGATTCCCCAGGGGTGCTGTGTACCCCAGGGGGCTGCTGGGACCCCCTGGGGGCTGCTGGGGTACCCCCAGGGGTCTGCTGGGACCCCCTGGGGGCTGCTGGGTACCCCCTGGGGGCTGCTGGGTACCCCCTGGGGGCTGCTGGTACCCCTGGGGGCTGCTGGTACCCCTGGGGGCTGCTGGGTACCTCCAGGGGGCTGCTGGGTACCTCCAGGGGGCCTGCTGGGTAACCACTGGGGCTGCTGTATACTACCACTGGGGCTGCTGTATACTACCACTGGGGCTGCTGTATACTACCACTGGGGCTGCTATATACTACCACTGGGGCTGCTGTATACTACCACTGGGGCTGCTGTATACTACCATTGGGGCTGCTATATACTACCACTGGGGCTGCTTATACTACCACTGGGGCTGCTGTATACTACCACTGGGAGGCCTGTTATACCACTGGGCTGGGGGGGGGGCCTGTATACCACACTGCTGGGGGCTGTATACCTGTGCTGGGGTCCACCCTCGGCTTATACACGAGTCAATAGGTTTTTCCAGTTTTTGGGGCAAAAGTAGGGGGGTCGGCTTATACACGGGTCGGCTTATACACGAGTATATACGGTATCTGAAAGTGTTCTCTAATTTTGATCAGCGTTCTTTTTCATTTATCTCATTTACATTTATATTCTGTGCTTTAGAATATATTCCATTTATGAAATAAGCTTAAAATACTGCTAATTTACTAATATACTCATGTTAGGATATTTTCACTTAGGACAACACAATGACTTTAACATTAAGGAAATTGTGTGTTGTTCTCTAATTTTGATTGCCAGTGTATGTAAGCTAAACACTGTTTTTTTTTATAACATTGTCTTTATTGCACATTTTCAAAATATAAAAACATTTGAATACATCACGTGATATATCAAAAAAACCATGTCACAGTACTTTTCATTCATTAAGATTATTTGTTTACATCTAAGAGCCGTAATGTTTAGTAAGTTTTTACATAAGTGTAGGAAGAGTGGAAATCAGTGAAGAGGGAAGATGGGTTCAGAGGTTAAAAAGACAAAAACAACTAATGAAGAGTATGAACATGGAAGAGGGGGAATGATGTTGATGGGACCAGATGGGAGCATGTTTGTTAGATAACTTATGGTCTAAGTATCTCACATTGCCCTTTGCATTATGTAGTCTGGTCATGACAACTATGATTTTTAAAGAGGACCTGTCACCTCCCTAGTGCTATGCTAACTGAATGCAGCACTGAATACAGCATGTCAGCTGCATTCAGAGAAGGGGTCCTCCATGTCTCTTGCCCCCCTGTAAGTTGTACAAAAGACTTTATAAAGTTTATAGATAAGGAGTCCAGAAGGACTTACTCAGTAATGAGTCATCGCCTTTGTATGGTGTCCTCCTCGCCTCCAGCCCTCTCTGTGCCACCTCCAGCCCTCTCTTGTTAAGCCTCCTTTATGTGTCTCCACTCCGCAGAGCGAGAAATGGGCGGGAGCTGTCCCAGCAGCTGAAATGACTCCTGCCAGTGACATCAGCGCCAGAGCCCACCCTGCTACAGATTATGTATGTTCAGCAGGGCAGGCTCCGGCGCTGACGTCACCGGCAGGAGGCGTTTCAGCTGCTGGGAACGCTTCCGCCCATTGTTCGCTCTGTGGAGGGGAGACATAAAGGAGGATGAACAAGAGAGGGCTGGAGGTGGACCAGAGAGGGCTGGATGTGGAGAGGACACCAGCAGCAGTGATGACACATACAGGAGGCTGAACAAGAGAGGGCTGGAGGTGGCACAGAGAGGGCTGGAGGCGGGCAGGACACCATACAACAGCGATGACTCATTACTAAATAAGTCCCTCTGGACTCCTTATCCATAAACTTTATAATGTCTTTTGTACAACTTACAGGGAGCCAAAGAGACATGGTGCACCCCTTCTGACTCGCTGCATTCAGTGCTGCATTCAGTTAGCATAGCACCAGGGGGGTGACAGGTCATCTTTAAGGTGTTCAGTAATTAAGTTTTCTCTGGTATTTTGTATATTCCTAGGGCCCCGCCCAGATCTTCCAAGCAGTACCATTCTGTATGGTGAAACGGGCAGACTAAGCTTAATATCTCATCTGTATAATGTAAGGCAATGAAGTTCCTCCAATTTGGGAACACATTTCTGGCTTGTTTTTCTTTGTGTCTTACTGCTTCCAGCAGTTCAATAGTCAGCTAACGTTTCATTTGCATGACCAGCATTTGTAGAGATGGTGTGGTTTTCTTGAGCCATTCATTGAGTACACAACTCAGTGCCACTGATAGGTAATTGTGTATGTTTTTTCCAATTTTTTTTATTTGCCCTCTTGTTACTCATCAGATAGGGACAGATGGTGAAATAACATGGATTGGGGTGAAATCTCTACATGGATTTTCCAACATATAACTATGTGATCTCTCACCATCTCCTAAAATGCGTTAATAGCCCGACAGGTCCACAACCCATGCCAAAGAAGTTTGTTTCACTATTTTTCTATGTTTCAATTTCTAGGTGGTGTGAACACTGCCCTACAGAGTTGTTCATTGTGTGCTTGGCTCACTATTTTATTTCTTCCATGCCAAAGATTAGTCTAGGGGGTGTTGCATTTTGAGCAAGCTGTCAACCCATCAGGGCATCTCGGCGAGGACAGGATATTAAAACCGTAGATTGCAGTGTGCATTACTTTAAAATAGGTTTCCCTCCACCTCTCTTTTGGAATCGTTTTCCTCACTATACCCCAGCCCTAAATAGTTTCTGTTATGTTCGTGTTCCCGTCCATTTGTCCCACCTTGCAAAAATTTTGTCAGTCAGAACTATAACTCGTCCTACAAAAAAACAAGCCCTAATATATCTACAGTATGTTGGTGCAATCATTAAAAACGTTTGTCTATGTGAAAAAGGAGAGAAAAATTGAAAAGGCAAGAACAAAAACTGGCTGTTTAAGCAGTTAATAGTCCATTATGTTTATTTCATTTTCGAAAATCAGGCTATTTACAAATAATTTAATTTTGCATTAAGAAGGCACATAATGAATAAAAAAATTACAGTCAAGGTGTCCATTTTTTTTTCTTCAACCGGCTTCCATCATGTTAAAATACCATTTAAAGATTATTTTAACATTTATGGAACTGTACTTCCTGGTGACTTAAAAAAAATTATAGAATTACACTATTTGTGCCCATTTTATGATTAATAGCAGTTTTCCCTCTGCATAAGGCCCCTTCACATCACAATTTTTTCCTGTCCGTGGGGATCCTGTTTTTTGCAGGACCGCACGGACAAGAACGGACAGGCCCGGATGTGAACTTCAGATGCCATTTCTGTGTCCGGATCCGGGATTTTGACGGATCCGAACACAGAAAGAGCTGGGAGGAGCCGAGCCTGCAAACTGCAGGCAAGTGGTGTCAGCGCTATGATGTCACACGGGGGGAGGAAGACTCCTGTGTTCCTCCCTCGTGTGACATGTCGGGCTGAAGTCTTGTTTTCCCAGTGTATCCACATACACCGTGAAAGCAAAATAAAAGAGAAAAAAATGTAATAAAAAAATTTTTAAAAAATTCTCCTCTCTACCAGCGGTCCGGGACCCGAAGAGAAGATGTCAGATTGTTGCCAGTACCGTAAAGATCTGTGATTGGCTGGCAGCAATCATGTGATAGGTGACGTGACATACCACCTGATCACTACTGGCCAATCACATTTTAAGGTGCTGGCAGCATCCGGACGTCCTCATCTCAGGTCCCGGACAGCCGGCGGAGGGAGGTGAACATATATTTTTTATATTTTTAACACATTGCTTTATTTCATTTCACTTTAGCAGTGTATGTAGATAGTGTATGTAGATACACTGCTAAAGTGAAATTACACTGAGCAGAACTGTTTTCGTGTACTGAGCATGCTCAGTACACTAAAACTGGATCCAGGAAATGATCCTGTTTTTTTCCTGGATCCGAGCTCCATAAACCCCCATGTAATTTGAATCGGACAGCTTCGGATCTGAAGCAGTCTGATTGTGTCCACTGTGCCCAAAATTGGAGCAGTTTCCGATTTTGGGGATGTGAAAAAAGTGGACACAATCGGATCCCTGCACAATCGGATGGCTATTAAGGACCAATTTGTGCCCAAATCAGATCTGTGTCTATCAGTTTTACAATGGATAGCCATGGACCCAAAAAAATTGTGATGTGAAGGGGGCCATAGAAACCTAGGCGTTTCTTGTGTGCTCTGCCTTTTTCTCCCTCTGGCTTGTCCACGTCCACAGGGTTTTTATAGGCACTGCAGGCAGATTTGTTGAGAGTACAAAGCAGAAGACATACTAGTGCATCTCAATGAATCAGAATATCATCAAAAAATTAATTTATTTCAGTAATACAAAAAGTGAAAAGCATACATTATAGAGTCATTACAAACAAAGTGATCTATTTCAAGTGTTTATTTCGGTTAATGTTGATGATTATGGCTTACAGCTAATGAAAGCTCAAAATTCATTACTTCAGAAAATCAAAGTAGGGAGGATGAAGGGTTAGAAACTGCGCTACCATATTCCACAATACATCAATGGATGAATATAATATTGATTTATTAGTCGATGTGTTCCAGTGCTCCCAGATACAATCTGAAACATGGCAATATGACATAGATTTTTTATGATATTCTAGTTCATTGAGATGCAGTAGTAAATAATAAGTAGAGAAATAAGCTTGTTCCTCTGATAAGATAAAATACAAAGTTTCTTATCTTCACTTATAATATTCATTTATCAAAAAAAGTGTCGTTACTATTTAAAGAGAATCTGTCATCAGGTTTTTGCTAGGTAATCTGAGGACTTTGTGAGGTGGGGGTAAAAATACCGAAATCAGTGATGTGTCACTTATCACAGCTGGTTTTAATTGTATATAGAGGCATACAAACCCACACATACAGCATTACACCACAAGAGAGGCACACGGTTAGGACCCGATATAATGAGAAAGACCGTGTCGTGGTTATTGGGCTCTTGACGCAGCGGCCGCTGCTTTAAGCTAAGATTTCTCCATTTTCCTTAGATTCACAAGCAGTTCCTGCCATGTTTTTTTTCCTATTTCTTTGTTAGCTGTGCAGACAGCCCTGCTATTCACATACAGCCATTATGCTATTCCTTATACATATACTGTCTAGTGTTGCAGCGGATTTTCACTTTAAATTACTTATCAGGATGTCTGGTGTTGGTTAATTTATAATGAGGTTTTCATCACCAGGAAATTATCACAGCCAGGACTACAGGGCTCATGAGTCCAACCAAGTCCCTAGCAGTAATAAATAGCTCACTGTCAATAGACAATGTACAGAAAGTGCTGTGGGATGGACGTGCTTAGCTCTGCTACATCTAAGAACTTTTATTGTGTCACAACTGCTGCACCCAGTAAACTAAGTGATATATCATTGGAATCAGGGGCTCTTTTCCTACATTATCCAGTGCTCAGATAAGGTAGAAAATAAACTGGTGACAGATTCCCTTTAAGCACATGATCTGCAACAGTAATACAGTTGCCTAAAAGCCATTTCTTTTTTTATGCAATCAGAAATTCAGCATGCTATATATAACAAACCTTAGGTAACATATATCAATACAGATTAATGACAAACAAATCAGGTCAAACTTAATTCCTTACAGTTTTCTGCCATTGGAGAATGGAACAAAAATGGTTCGAGCCAACTTACTCCCATAAAAATGAATGATCATAAATTAATCTTTCTGTCATGATAGATACTAAAGTGTTGAAGGTTGCGGAATAATTTATGAGTAAATTACTTATATAATATGTAATTAAGATTAGGGTTTTATGATCTATGGAAAATTCATCTGTCCATTCATTAAAAAGTTTCAAACATATTTCACTATATTGAAGAAATGATTTTTCCTTGACTTACACCCTATTTGACGCTTGTGAACTAACATTATGACAATTGCTACGTTCTTATATTCGCACTACATCTGAGGCTATATGCCGCAACACATAGGTTTAGCTAATTCTAGGTGGTTTTGCTTTTAATACTATTTTAAATCCAATAAATGTGAAGACTACATTTTTTATGACTAAGGGTGACTCTAAATGGCAGAAATGCGTCAGGTTTCCCTGTTCAGCATGGTGTTTTTAATATGTTCTTGAACTAAAGTATCCTGCTTTTAAAGCTTTTCATTCTGGACTGTATGTGCCTCAATTGTCTCTCTTTAAGTACTTTATAATAACATTTACCGTCCCATCATTAGAGGTCTCGTTTCCTAAATTTTGGCATGCAATGAGATGTAACACGCTTCACAAATACGCAGAAGGAGAGAACCCTTGGACAGAGATCTTCTCACCGAATTTAACCCAATAGGCCATATTGACATGACATAACCCACCACTAACACTCCAAAAGTAATTACACACAGTATATATAAACTTAAATCTCAATAATATGCTGCCCTCAGGAAAGAGTCGATTTAATCAACCCCACCGCTTAATACCTGTTGGCATAATGCATATTGATCTGTATGTATTGCAACAACTATTGTTTGTTTAATATGATGTGATTTTATGTCTGCATGCATATTGTTCAGATGTCAACAAAGTTAAAAAAAAAAAAGGGTCCTCAGTCAGAGACAGGATGTCCCTCCCCCTGCTCCCTGCATGCACATTCTAGTGTGGAGCTGAAGCTGAAGATCACAGCAGATTTACTCTCCCTCTCCAGAAACCAGATTGATCCTATTCTCATGTTATAAGCTGGATTTTGTTAATTCTCAATAAATGAACATTCTCTGTTGCTCGCTGTGGACATCATGCTGATTAACGCGCTGCTAACAATACCTTATATGATGGTTGGATGACCCCCTACCCCCATGTTGCCATGTTGAGTCTCAACAAAGAATCAAGATTTTGTTAGTATACGTTCTCGTATTTTATATATTTTTTTTTTTCTTGTCTGTACACCCCCATATATCTTTGTATGCACCATTTCACAACTAACTCCCCTCCTTCCTTATTTGTAATTGTTTCTTGCTTTTGTGTTTGTTACCAAAATACCCTCAATAAAATTCTTTTGAAACTCACCTGGGCGTCTCCATGGGCGACTCCTCACTCAAGTGTTGGAGAACTGACTCTCCTTCCCACATTTCCTCACGTTTATTACATTTAATGATATTGTGTGGGTATGTGGCTAAATCGGTACACGACTATATAACTATTTAACAACTTTTCTTTAAGAAGGATATATCTGCACATTTAATTCCCACTCTATATCCAGCCATCACAAAGTGACAAAAACATAAATACAAACTTGTCACAAAAGAACATAATTATATTCTATACCATAAAAACAAAGGTTCAACATAAAAACAGAATTTATATTCAAAGAACCTAAATAAATGTATATATTATGGGTTTTGATAGGCGCTTAGTTCAGGGGCCCAGAAGTGCATTGTCCTATATCTCCAATTAGTTTTTTGTTTATCTGTATGTTGTTTTTATTTTACATTAAATAAATGTTATTTTCTATGCACTGACTGCACAGAGTATGCACAGATGTAGCGTTATACCTGACACAGCCCTACATGGTAGATCCGTGTGAATACCTCTATAGCTCCTCCTCAATGCTCCTTCTTTTTGGTGCCAATTATAGCAGATTATATGATACACATAAATATATCTTAATAATGAAACATGATTTTCTTTTGAAGATTAAGTCTGGTTTGACAAGTGCCAAGATTATGCATCCAAAAAGCTTCCCATTTTAGAAGTCGTCTTCTGATGGCTCCTCCCCTCAAAGACTTCACAACCCTTTCAATACCTAAGACACTGAAGAAAGTCATAATTTATGGTAATTAATGAAATGTTTTGATGCATGTGAAACACTTCTTTAGAGCTGGTAGAAGAGATAATATCATGTAAATTTCAGAAATTCGCACCTTAATATTTCTAGATGTAAATCTCACATATAGGTGCATCTTAATAAAGTAGAATATCATCAAAAAGTGAATTTATTTTGGTAATTCAATACATAAAGTGAAATGCATATATTATATAGAAAAATATTAAAATTTAGAGTTCTCGGTGGTTGATACCTTTGATGGCTAACTGAAAAGATGGTAAAAAATAGCAAGCTTTCGAGACGCTATGGCCTTTTCATCAGGCTTAATAATATTATGTAGAGTCATTACAAACAGAGTGATCTATTTCATATGTTTATTTCTGTAAATGTTGATGATTATGACTTACAGGCAAAGAAAACCCAAAGGTCATTATCTCAGAAAATTAAAGTAGGGCGAATGAAGGGCCTGAAAGATAAACTATTGCCTAAATAGGTCTCACAACCACTATGAAAGCATATCACAGCTGCTGCAGTCCTCAGCAAGATGCATATAGAGTAGGGAGGATGAAAGGTTAAAAACCAAGCTGCGTATTTCATGAGACATCAAAGGGTGAATATAATATTGAATTATTAGTCAATTAGCTATCAGGTTCCCTAACCCCTTCCTCAGGATTATTAAAAGTCATATTGCCATTTTTCAGGGCATTTCAGGAATCCAATATATATTCACTCTTTGATGTCTCATGGAATACGGCAGCACAGTTTTTAACCCTTCAATCCTCCCTACATTATTTTTCTGAGAAAGTGAACTCTGGGTTTTCATTGGCTGTAAGCCATAATCATCAACATTTACAGAAATAAACCTTTGAAATAGATCACTCTGTTTGTAATGACTCTATATAATATATGTGTTGCACTTTATGTATTGAATAACTGACATAAATACTTTTTGATGATTATCTAATTCAATGAGATGTAACCTGTACATGTTATAACAGATAGAACATAATATAATATAAAATAGACAATACGGAGAACTTTCCCAAAACATTTTGCCAATTTCAAATTCTGCACGAACATTGCAGATTGAGTTCATGATCGGAAACCCAAGCAATTTACTAAAATCTCGCCAAACACAGCTTTGTTCGCGGAAAAAAGTTTGAAGTATAAAATGACCATAAAACTTTCCCTGATTGTTTGGAGCCAAACGCTTGCCAGAAGACCCACTGACTGGGAACAACACCTAACCATTATGGTGAGGATGTTCCAACCATCTGGTCTACCTTTTTCTTTCAACCTGTAGAATTTTTTGGAGCTTTAAAATAACTTTTTTAAGCTTCCTGGAGTCTGCAGGTGTTTTTGGCACCTGTAGGGTGTGAATTTTGGAAACAGGCTCAGATGTGGCAGCAGCTGTGAAGTCTGGAACCTTACAATGTCCTGTAACCTCCCTGGCGTTATCAATAGGTCAGGAATTTTGTGCTAAAAGCGGGCTTACCCGCAGTTGCGGCAGATGCGGTGAAAAAACCGCATCTGCCGCACTTGCCGCATAGCCGCCGCACTTGCGGCGCGGTTGCGGCGCGGTTGCGGTAATCGCCATAGTAAGTATAGGGGGACTTGCGGCAGATGCGGCAAGTGCAGTTTTGCACTTGCGGCAGGTGCGGCAAGTGCGGTTTTTTCGCGGCCGCACCTGCCGCAAGTGCAAAACCGCACTTGCCGCATCTGCCGCAAGTCCCCCTATACTTACTATGGCGATTACCGCAACCGCGCCGCAACCGCGCCGCAAGTGCGGCGGCTATGCGGCAAGTGCGGCAGATGCGGTTTTTTCACCGCATCTGCCGCGACCACGGGTAAGCCCGAGCAGGACTCGAGATTACCGCTTCTAGCAGTAACTTTTAACGCCGAGGCAGGCTCGGGAATACCGCTAGGCAGGTTAAACATCCGTGTAAGAAAGCTTTATATTTTTTTCAATTTTTTATAATTATTATTATTTTTTTTTTTTTTTTTTTTATAGCAAACCATTATTATTGCAGAGGGTCAGCAGCATGTGAGTCCACCCTTTAAACAGTTATCTGCTAGCCATTCAAATAAAAATAGCATATGTCCATTTTTTTTTTCTGCACAGATGGGGCTTCATCTTTGGCACGAGCACAGACGGTTTGGAATTTTGTCTGAGGAAGGAGCAAGTTTAAGCCCTGAAATGCGTAACATAATAAATCACTTTCATTTTTATTGGATCTGGATCATTGCCTCCAGACAGCACGGCATATACACCATTCTATCCTCTATTTTATTTTCATTTCCTCAAGGTGGCTGTAGCGGTCTGGGGTACATATATCTATGGTTGGTTGTGGCTTTCACAACCCATACAGGTGAGCCACTGATCATCGTTTTCACCATAACTTGTCGTGGATAAGACCCTATTTGCTCCTTTCTCTTCCAGCCCATCTTTATATTGTGTTGGGACAGATGGCTGAAGACATCCATACTTTTCATTATGAAGCTCCCTTAAAGGGAACCAATCATCAGGATTTTAACGTATAAAGTTAAGGCAGCACCATACAGGCGCTAACATGGTGAATGAAATCATACCTTCATTTTTCTGATTGTATATTTGATTGCAGAAATAAGTTTTATCAAGTTGCAGCATTGATTGATGTGTGCAGCAGGGGTGGGACTATGCGGGTTGGGCCCTCTCATATGGATTTCTCCTCCTGCCTCCTCATGCATATACCATAATCTCTGAAGCCATTTCACTGAGGAGACTTTGGAGATGATTATAAGTAGCAGGGGAACGTGTGCAGATGACAAAAAAATGAAATCTGTGCATGCGCCAATGCCAGTCATATTCTTCTCCACAGTGTTCCCAGCAAAACAGTGCCAGAGATCGTGATATATGCATGCACTGACTCCGGCGCCATTTTAATGACAACACCATTACAAAAGCAATGCGCACGCCTTGCCAGCAGTGGTAATGGCAGCGAAGCACAAAATTTAAATAAAGGGGGGGCACGGCAGGAGGAGGAATCTGTATGAGAGGTCCCGACCCACATAGTCCTGTCCCTGCTACACATGTCAATCAATGCTGCACACAGCTCTGCAACTTTGAGAAAACATTTTTCTGCAATCAAACATCCAATCAGAAAAGTGAAGGTATGATTTCATTCACCATCCTAGTGCCTATATGGTGTTTCCTTTACTTTACACATTAAAATCCTGGTGGTTGGTTCCCTGTATGTGTCCGGGATTCAAAGGTGATTGTGATTTTCACTATATAGTGCAATGCTATGTCCTTGCTGTATGTAGCACAAGTGATCAGACGAATGCAGGTCATAGGCCAAGGTCACACATACCATCCGTTTTTGCTTAAATCTATTTTTGGGATTATTTTTCTCATTTTTTTTTCAAAGTCCAAAAGCACATATGCGTTAACACATGTGTGTGCGCGTTTTTCAAAAACATTTTTTTTCAAAAGCCTTTTTTTTAACTTGCGGCCCTATGGGAAACGCATGCGTAAACGCATGGTACATATAGGCACCATGCGTTAACGCATGCATTTTTGCATGCGTTTTTTGGGAAAAAATGACTGAGTCCAAAAAATTCCAAAAAACTTCCGGGACCTCAGGGGACGTTATTGGCACACTTAAAAAAACGTATCCGTTTTTCTAAGGGCTTAAAAAAGTGCATGGGCATGTGTGACCCTGGTCATAGTCCTCTATGGGAACTTACCACCACAGTGAAAGGTAAAAAAAAAAAAAAAAAGCATAAAGTTCAAGTCACTCCACTTTTCCCCCATTAAAAATAGACATAATTTAAAAAAAAAAATACACATATGCGGAATCAATAAGTCTGAAAACAAGATAAAAATACACAATTAATGGAAAAAATTCAAGAACACCAAAATATAAGGTACCATCACACGGTTCCACTTTGCCGGCAACATCTCTGGCAACTACGCGCACTTTTTGGCCGCACTCCAACATCGCTGATGAGCTGTCAGACGAGGAGATATCGATGGCAACTCATCACCAATGTTGCATTGCGGGCAACTATCGCTGCCAGGGTTAAACTCAACCCTGGCAGCGATCCTTAACATGGGAGTCTATGGAGGAAGTTGCCGGCAACATCGCTGTTGCAATGTCAAACAGGGCGATTCAGGCAGATCACCTGAGCAACATCACCTGGTTTCAGGACATTGTCCTGAAACCTGGCAATGTTGCTGAAGCAACTATCGCCGTTGAAATCACCCTGTTACATGGGGCAACTCTCCAGTGATGTTGCCGCAACTTGGCCACGCCCCTGAGTTGCCGGCGATGTGGCCAGAGATGTTGCCCCGTGTGACAGTACCTTAAGGGTTTCTTGGTTGCTACAATACAGTGCATTGTTTAGCTGCTGGGAATTTTTTTTAATCTACAGCATGTCAATTCTATCAGCATTTTTGCCGCATTTTTCAACATTTCTACTGAAAGGAAAAATGTTAAAGAATGTGTATGGAAATGGACATATTGTCCATGTTCCCCCTTGAAGACATCAGTGTTGTTGTGAAATAGTGTAATGTTTAATGTAAGTGTTGGTAATGTGCAATGTGAATTGTGACATGTGTTGGTGTTCTTGTATTGAGTTATGATGACAGTAAGATAAGAAGTAATTTTTGAGACTACACCAGGGTGGGAGGGGCTAGTGAAAAAGGACAGTGTACAGATTCCTGTAGGGCGACATGGTGGCTCAGTGGTTAGCACTGCAGCTTTGCAGCACTGGGGTTCTGGCTTCAAATACCACCAAGGGCAACATCTGCAAGGAGTTTGTATGTTCTCCCCATGTTTGTGTGGGTTTCCTCTTGGCACATTTCAAAGACATACTGATAGGATGTTTAGATTGTGAGCTCCAATAGGGACAGTGTTGCAAATGTATGTAAAGCGCTATGGACTTAATAGTGCTATATAAATGAATAAATATTATAAAAATATATTATAAATTCTAGATGGGGCCCAGCATTACATAGACACAAATCTAAGGTCTGGCTAGCAGCAAGCCACATGACGTGTGTGTCTCTAGATCGAGAGTGACTGAGATTGAGATTACAGCTAGCAAGATCTACAGTACTGAGAAGAGAAAGTGATCGAGTCATAGAGTCATTTCTTGGAGTTGGGTAAGAAAACTGACATAGAAACTAAGTGACTGAGTCGAGACAGGTCTGGAGACAGGACACCTATCAGGATGCCCCAGAGTTTTCAGCTCTTACAATAAAAAGCCATTGGAAGAGAAAATTACTCACTGCACAGTGGTACTGAGCTGAGCAGTGGTGAAACAAGTGAAAATATTGGAGGCAGGAACAAATGAGGCTAAAGAAGTATTGAGACTGTGTACAAAGATGCTCTGTGCTCCTAAAGTAATGTATGAGAAATGATATGCCTGCTATCTTGGGTATATAGTTGCAATCAAGTTGTTGTACTTTAAAACATTGGTTTTATAGAGCTGGTGGTCTACCTCAATGACTCAGTTAGCTTCTTGTCCTGGCCACTCAAAGCCATCAGCATCATTCAGCTTGCAAAGACATATTGCCTCACTGATACAAGTACACACACTCAGCCTGGACCTCCACCTTCATTTAGCATGCCGAACTGCAACAGTGAACTACCTCATCCATGTATAAAGAAAAAAGAGTGGGAAGTGCTCCCTTTGAGAAATATCCAGTGGTCTAGTGGGGTATATTAGCACAAGTGGGGGGATTTGCCTCTCACCTGCACAACCTCGGCGAAGTATGCTGCTTTGTTGAAGCCGCTGCTTGCCCGGCGCCACTCCACTGCCGTTCTTCCTGGTGCCAGTCACGTGTGGCGTTGGCCGGTCAGTTGATGCAGACGTCACCAGAAACCACGTCAGAGCAGGTCCTTCACTCTCAGACATAAAAAATAAAAATATATAGTATAAAATATATTTATATTATATATTTGTATTTTTTATCACTCTATATACTTGTGTTGTTATCTGTATCAATTTCTGTTGTAGTACCACAAAAAAGTTTCCAGCAGTCCATCAGTATTTGAGGGTTAAATGACATCACTAATTGTCAGGCATCGATTGTTCTCAATTGTATTTAATGTGTCTGATGAAGACAGCAGACCGCTGTTGAAACGCATCGTGGTACAAACAAATAAAGAGGTTCATTTATCATCTTAATTATCCTCTGTTTTGTGTGCCCAGTGCTCCGGTTATTGACCACAACATTTCTCTCATCACCACACAGGTACCTTATCCATAGCTACTGCTCCGCTCCACATTACAATTGAGCAGAAAATAACAAGCAAAAATGTATGTATGTCTTTATGCAGCATTTTTCCTGCCAACACTGCAGAAACAAAAAGGCCGCAAAAATGCCACATGTCAACTTACCCTTAGTCTGTCATTGCTAGATTATCATTCCAAGTGAAAGAACAGGCATGAAAACATGTTGGATAACCTAATGTCTTAATCACATCCTGGTATTTACTTACGATTCATTTTTACAATTATTATGGCTGTGAAGCAATGGATCAAGACCTCATGAGTCACAATGTGCTTTTTATTTCCCCTTGATTCTGATACAACCTTCTGTTTTTAAATAGGCAATAATGTCAGTGTCATAAAAAAAAGTACCTATTGCCTATTAGATCAGAGGTCTTTCTCTTCTTTCCATCACCTGGGTAAAGAATTCCGTTTAGCCCCCTTCCCCTAATTAGTTTGAGTAGTTACCATGTGATCAATCATTCATATGCAATTTTCATACTAACAATCACATGCCAATGAGCTATTCTTCCTATTTCTCTCAATATTCAGTGGAAAACTGAGAAAAGCAGGAAGAAAAACCAGTTGGCACATGACCATAAGCATCAAAAGCACATATGAGTAGAGTGGCCATGTGATGAATGCTAAAACCAGCAAGCAGAGCTGAATCCTAACAGTGAATATATTACACACTATTATGATTGAGCATGTTACAGTGCTTAATTTTATAATTAAAGGATTTGTCTAGGTTTGAGATCAAAATCTACAGTTACTATAGGTGAAAGCAGGCTTCTGATTTCTCGCAGTGCATCCATAGCACAATTTTAGAATTGATCCGTGCCAGTGGCTAGAGTGAACAGTCATGTGAGTGGAAGGGTGTGATTTGTATACTTCTTGCCACATTACAACTAGACGTTTCTGGCCTCAATCAATTGTGTGTGGTTTTGTGACCTCCCACTCTCACAGCCAGCATCAGAAACTCCTGACAGTGTGCAGTGTGTAAGCAGTGAGAAATCAGAAGTCACAAACTTGAATAACCCATTTAATGCTCCTAATATATCACACTCACGGTTTTGAAGATTAGGATGGGGTCTGCTCCTAATATATAACAAAATAAATAAGCCTTAACTTGTCAAATGGCACAACACTATTAACATAGCCATGTATAATGTAATCTTATCATTTATGAATTGTTACTCGTGTACAAGATCAGCACCAATAACAGCACAAGAATACATAATCAGAAACACAGCATCACAGCCCTCATCAGTATAGCAATATATCACCAGAGCTAGACGCCCCATCAGTACAGAAACATAGCATCACCACCCTTATCAGTACAGGAATACATCACCAGAACCACCAGCAGCACAGAAATACATAACTAGAACCCTCACCAATTCAGAAAAACAGTATCATCATTAGATATAAGCCAACCTTGAAGTTCGGGTACAGCACTGTTCACTGTTCACTGAATTGGCATATGTTTACGAAATAGATTGGTGAACAGTTGACCGAACTTCTGAGCCCTATTCAAATCAATGGGAGGCAAAATCAAGCGTCTACTAAACACCTTCAAAGGGGCCCAAAAGCTGCTAAACACAGCTCATTCCATTTTACAGTGGAGCCTCACTGTTTTGGTACAGACATTAGCTTGCTAGAGTATAATTTACCAAGTTTCAGTGCTGCTGTCACCCTGCTTCTGAGCCTGCTCATGAACCTAAGACCTATTAACTGTTTTCACCCTTCATTGGTTAAAGTCAAACTTAGCCCCGCCCACCCTCTATGCAGGCATATGTGATTGGTTGCCAGTATAGCAACCAAACTGACAGTGGATTACTATAAAACAAAATAAATAATTGTATAAATGGGCGTGCGCTTCCCCGTATTTTTGATTGCCTGCCAAGGTAACGTAGGCAGCTGGAAGTTGGAATTCTCCACTGCACTTGTTGTCCAATATACACAAAGGCAGGCCATGAACAAAATGAAGAGATTGGTCTCTTCTTCTCCTCACCTGTGCTCACTCATGAGAGAATCAGAGCATAGTAGAATGACACATGTCTCACACTCACAGTAAAATTTGAGACCAGTGTTGTTAGCATATCGCATCGGATGCTATACGCTAGTGTGAGCGGACCCTTATCGTGTGATAGCAATTAGTCCGACATTCCGACAATTGGCTTTCATATGTACTTGAACTCATTTCTTTTTCAAATTTTAACCTTTGTAAACAAGTATTTTTCCATTAACTTACAAAAAGTAGAGATTTTGAAAAAGGCAAGAATTCAAAACAAAGTACGGTATGTTAAAAAGTTACATAACTGTTAATTTGGTTTCCAGCAAAATTTTGTTACCAGTTCTAATAGCACCCTTTTTACAGTAGGAACAACTATGAAGTTCAAAAGATGAACATTTTGACCAAGATTGAACACCTTGCATTATTGTTCATCTTTTTTTACAGAACACAGCAGCATAGTCTGAAATACATTATCTGGTATTAAGATGTAATCCACCCAATGAAGATCACAGTCCACATTCCTATTGTCAATGCAGATAAACCAATATTTACATAAATTTGTAAAGTAACCAAAAGCTTTCTTAAAGGGATTTCCCATGGGAGGCGTGTTCTTGTTGGAGGAGACTGATGGACTTGTCTGTTCACATGTTCTTCCTCCAGCAGTCATTATATGGACAGAAATATTCATAAGTTTGATTTCCATTCATTTTTATTATAATTATTTGAAGACATAACAGCAAAAAAGGGTAAAATAAACAAGAATATACAAATACATATTGCGGTGGTCCCTGCCGATGGAACAGCTAGAGGACACACTTGGCTGCCTAGTGGGGGAATATAGCCTTCCTGAGGCCTGCAGGGGAGAGGCTCGCAGCAGTGTCGGCTGTGGGCAGGAGAGCTAAATAATGATACCACACATCCCGGAGGGGAGGAAGAATACATCAGTGCTACCAGCATGCAGTAGGTGGCCCAGAGAATATATTCTGTGGTCACATGCCAAGGATTTGGATGCGTGTGGGACACAGTGCAGTGACCAGCGGTGTGGCTTTCCTGCAGTCGGAAGGGGGGCGGAGCATGGAGATACAGGCGTGGGGTATGGATCCCCATGCAATTGCTGATGGGTCTGGGATCTGTGGTGGTGAGACGCCATGGAGGCCAGCTGGGAGCCAGGCACGGTCGAGAAAAAGAAGAAATGTGACTGCTCTCCTGGTTGTGGTGGCCGAGGGGGTTGATAGCCGGCAATTGCTGGTGTTCGTCCCGGAGGTGCCCCCTGACCACACCAGTAGCCCAGAGCCCAGTGGCAAGGACGACGGGCTCATGGAGGAAGAGGAGCAACTCCTGGAAGATTCAGTTATGGCTGATCCAAGACCAGCTCCGAAGCAGCCAGGTAAGAGATCTTTGATTGCAGTTGATAACATGTCTGGACTTAGTTGCGCCAGTAATGTCTTGGGGTCGGGTAGTGCTGGATTAATGGCTAGTGATGATCAGGCCATGGGAGTGGATTTTTTAGGTCAGTTGCTTGGTGTTTTAAAAGGGTTAGCAGGTGAATTATTGCTAGCAGGGGTGACAGGGTCACTGGTGGCGGCTTGGGTAGGTCCGGCTTGTAGGGGCCGATGGTAGCAGAATCATAGAAAGGCAGTGGTAGTGCAGCCAACGGTTGTGAATAAGGTGGTGACAGATATTACAGAAAGTGGGAAGGAAAAGAAGAAGGAGGACAAGTTGGTGCGGCTCAATGACAGGGCGAGGAGGGAGGTGTATGTGTGTTTTGAAGGCCCGTTAGGGGTACATTTGAAGAAGGAAGTAAGGGAAAAAATATGGAAACAGGAGTACGTGGAAATTTTTTCACTTCTTCCATTGTAAAAATTTAACTCAGATAGGGTCAAGCCTAGCAAGAATAAGAAAGAGAAGGATGAGGATGAAAAACAAAGGTATAGACTGATACCTAGAACCTTCAATTATTGGCTGCAGGCATTTGCAATATTAGCTAGTGTGATAGGGGAGAAGGACCTGGAGCATAACTCTGCGTTGTTCGGGTATATGAGTTTTATAGGGGAAGCGCCCCCCATGCTAAAGAATAGCAGCCTGCAGCTGCCCCTGAAAAAGGCGCATTCATCGCAGCGCCATTTACAGGTACTTTACCTGGTTCATTTAGCGGTCCTGATGGTGGTGGTGGCATGCTGTGTAATTAGGGTTGAATTCCAGCTTTGTATTGCCAGCTGGCATTAAACCCAAAATTCTTAATGTCGGACAAAGTTTGACCTGGTCATAAGAATTTCAAGTAAATAGTACAGAAGGAATAAAAACACAAAGACATTTTGGAACTCCATCTTCTTATTTGGAACACCTTCTTATCGGAGCTTGCTAGAGTGATGTGTGTGGTCAGCTGATCTGGTCACCATAGTAACCAAGTCAGGTGACCAGATCAGCTGACACAATTGCTATAGCAATCGCGTCAGCTGATCTGATCACCATAGTAATCACGTCACGATCAACTGACACAATCTGGTCACGTAAGTCCATAGTAATTTTGTCAGCTGATCTGGTCACTTGACTTGGTTACTATGGTGACCAGATCAGCTGACCACACACATCACTCTAGCAAGCTTCGATAAGAAGGTGTGGTGACTCACTGAGGTTATCTGGTTAAGGTAATCATGGTGGCTGCTATGATGAACAGCCACCATGCTTACCTGAAGAGTGACCTCAGTGAGTAACCACACATCCTAACTGGAGCTCGCAGCTAGTTCATTCAGTGACTGGAGGCTGCTATGAGGATGCTGTATTCTTCATCGAAGCCTAAATTGAAGAAGACGTCACAGAGGATCATAGAGGGTATGAGGGTTGAGGGGTTAATAAAGATGGAGTCCCTAAATGTCTTTGTGTTTTTATTTCTAATAGAATACTTTATTTATTTGTTGTGTCTTCTTTTCTATTTACTTGAAATTCTAACTTGGCCTGACATTAAGAACTTTGGGCTTAATGACACTTGGCAATACAAAGTTTGTATTAACCCCTTATTACCCAGGGTGCCACCACCACCAGGACCGCTGGATGAATTGGGTAAAGCAACTGATTTTTACGATGAACTCCCCATTTTCAGGGGTGGCTGCAGGCTCCTAAAATGATGAGCCTTCACCCTGCTGAGAATACTAGCCCTCAACTGCCTGGTTTTACCCTAGCTATCAATTAAAAATAGGGTAGAGCCCTATGCATTTTTTTTGCCAGCCAAGGTAAAAATAGGTAGCTGAGGATGGCAGCTCACAGCTGTCCGCTTTATCTGTGCTGAGACGGAAAAATAGAGTGGAGCCCTACGCATTTTTTTACTATTATTTATTTATTTAAACCCTATGACATCAGATTGGTTGCCATACACTAATGTGAATGACAATGAAGCACAGCCACCATTCAGAGTGTGAAACTGCAGTCTAATTGCAATAGCCAATCACAGACGCTCTTACATAGCATGAGCATCTTTGATTAGCTGTTGCCAGTCAGTGAAGTGAATATGCAGAAAGTTTAATGGGTGGGACTGGAAGTAAGTGAGAGGGAGCGTAGGAGAGCGGACCCAGAAGCAAGCAAGCAGTGGGAGACTGGTAAGATTATCTGTGTGTGTCTCTGTGTATGTGCATGTAGAATAACATAGAACAGAAGCATTAGTGTTGGGACGGCAAGTGGATCATTTAAAGGCGGTGTGTTTCTCGACTTATAATGTAAAGTTATTTTCGGTTATGTTTGTTTTGGCTTTCTTTGGAGCATTTCGAATCAGTGAAATAGGTGAGCCCCATGAAAGGGACGGTGGGTGGGCTATTTTTGGGTGATGTTTGTGAGGCTAACACAGGGTGGAATGCTGGTTATGGCAGTCCAAAATTAGATCAAGTGGGCTGGGGTGATTGGTTGTGGTATTCAAAATTCCAGGTCATTGACTTTGTCCTGTCGGTATAGTATGGAGTTTCATAAGAAGATGGGAGGCATTCTAGTTCATTATTGAGGCACAAGAGTGGGTGGCAAAGAATTGCTGTTAGTGATGGTTATGGAATGTATTGGTTTTATTTGTGGGTGTTAATAGTCTTACTTTTTTATAGGTGCATATGTGCCGCCCTGCCATTACAGGTAGTAGGTCCATGTCTCCTTCCCTGAGGAAGGAGCTCGGTAGGAGGCTCCGAAACGCATCGAAAATAAAGGCTGTAGCTGATCCAGACATTCCTGTGTCTGTGTTTCTTTGGTCTCGGAGCAGCAGCGCGGACACTGAGGTTATATCATAGGTCACCTTCTAGTGTTGTATAGTGATATATCCCTATATGTCCCTGGTAGAGGATTACTGTGTGATATCTTGCTGGTACTTATCTGCTGAGAATCTCCTCTACATTCCTTATGAGCTATTGTTGTTTAATGTCTTGTTATTTTGTATCAATATATCCTAACCCTAGGTGATATTGTCGCTGAGTCACCATCTAATCTCTATCAACCCAATGGACTGCACCAGGGCATCGGGAAGAGCCATATAAAGTGCTAGGAATTGGCACTTCTAATGAATGGGTCAATCTCGGGTGCAGCTACTGGCTGCTATTGTTTAGCTTGGGGCCCAATAGCTGCCTGGGTTTTACCTTGGCTGACAATCAAAAATAGGTCGAAGCCCACTGATTTTTTTTATTTATTTATTTGAACAATTTTTTAAAAAACGGGCTTTCCTGTATTTTGATTGCCAGCCAAGGTAAAGCAAGGCAGTTTGGGGTGGCAGCCCATAGCTGTCCGTTTTATCTGCCCTTAGAATAAAAAATATAGCAAACTTCTTTTTTATTTTTTTTTAATTATTAATTTTGACACTACTATGATGTCAGTCAATGGGTGAGCGTCACAACAACCAATCACAGGCGCTATCACGAGAGTGGGCATCTGTGATCAGCTGTTGGTGTAACCTGGAAAAAGCCCATACATTTTAGTATCTACCCTGCACGGTAGATGCTAAAATGTATGGGCTATTTCTAGGTTACTCCAACTGCTAATCACAGATGCCCACTCTCTGTGACAGTTTCTGTGTTTGGCTGTTGTGCCTCTCGCCAGTGAATAATCCGGAAGTTAATGAGCGGTCCCAGAAGTACAATGGTAGGTATGAGCTGATATTTAATCACTATTTTGTTTACTTTTACAGCCCGAATATGAACCCAAACTGTAACACAGACTTTACAGTTTGAGTTCACCCATCCCTAATTACAAATAACATGGACATATTTAGTGTCCCTGTAATCGTAATGATTTGCACAACTTGAGATCAGATTATTTATGGTGATTGGAAAATGGCACTAAAACATAGCATGATTAATTATATTTCTCGTTAAGCCCATAACAGAATGTAACAAAAATGTAACGCTAGGGTTGTTTTTCCACAATAGCATAAATGCTGCATTTTTTCGACTGCTTTTTTTCTGTAAGTGTCCGCACCACACAATGCATTATTAATCTTCTCTGATTATTGCTCATTTGCTGAATATATTTTATGCTTTTTAATCCTTATTTGATGCATTTTTATACGGATGTGAATCCGTGCTTTTCATACATTTTTATGCTACAGAAAATTTTTATTTCTGAGCTTAAAAATTTCATTTTTTTTAACCTGATTTTTTTTTAGGTTTCACATAGACTGTCATAGAGAAAAAAAGCCCCAAACTGCAGGAGATTCTTTAGCCTCATAGCGAGTGGAGATTTCATGAAATCCATCAAATAAGAGCGAAAACGCATAAAGATGCAGTAAAAATGCAATAACCAGAGTAGAGTATTAATGTGTAATTTGGTGCAGACACCTGTAGAAACAAAAACATTTGTAACATGTAATATGTGAACACGACCTTACAGACAACAAAAAGACTTCACATTTAGTACAATAAACCTCATTTTAATCCTGAAATATTAAACTGTGTTCATCTTATTAATAATCACACTGAAATAGTGTTGCTAAAAACCAATTTAAACAAAAAAAATTGAGTAAGATTAAGAGGGTGCAACTTTTCATATGACTGTAAAAATGATGGAAAATCCTGCTGCTATCATTGAGGGAGAATGAAAATAGAATCCATACTTCCAGCTCTGGAGATGAGTATGACACACATGTACATTCATCAGTCCTGATATCAAAAGCGCGTTGGAATGCAGGAAGGTAAGAGAATCGGGGCCTCCACCCTCGAGTCATCAGGGATCACTAGACCTAGAACTGGAGCAGAGTTTCTTGAATCAATCTGCTTCTTGGCTAGTCACAACCGTCCTCGGACCAGTTAGTAACCAGATTTAGGTCTACGCCCTGCAGTCTCCTGCAACTGCTCCTCTGACATCTCCTTCTAGCAGCATATAAGGAAATGTTAAATGGGTGTGGCTAGGAGCATCATCTATAATTTGTTCTTCTTTCTATTCTTCCAAAGTTGGGAGGTATGCAACAACCTTCATATATGAACAGTGGCTGGCACAATACACTATATTTACGATGTACAGACAAATACCTCAAATTTCATATATCAAACTACTCAATATATTGTTACATTGGAAAATAGGTACATTTGTCAATGAGGGACAGGTAATATTGCAGCTGGCCCCCAGAATCGATGTCTCAGGTGGGCTCTTTGCAACCCAGTCTGACACTGCTGGCCGGATGCCTAATATCTCTTGCACAATATTTTAGGCTTTGATCTGTGGCAAAGCAGAGGACAATTATTAGGATTCCAGTTGCACATCATTGACTTCTCACAATAAAATCATGGGAAGATGAAGTTGCTATGGCAATCAGAGATCAAACAATGACCATGCAGTCATGGCCAAAGTGTTGTCACTCTTGAAATTGTTCCAGAAAATGTAGTATTCCTCCCAGGAAACTATTGCACTTACAGATGTTTTGTTATATATGTCTATTTCCTTTTGTGTGTATTGGAACATCACAAAAATAACTGAGGAAAAAAAAGGCTAATTGGACATAATTTTACACAAAACTCCAAAAGTTCGCAGGACAACATTGTTAGCACCCTCAACTTAATATTTAATTCCACACCATTTGGATTAAATAACTGCAATCAATCACTTCATATAACTATCAGCAAGCTTCTTACACCTCTTATCTGGAATTTTGGGCCACTCTTCTTTTACAAACTGTTTCAGGTCTCTTTTATTTGAAGGGGCGCCTTCTCCAAAGAGCAATTGTAACATCTTTCCACAGGCGTTCAATTGTATTTAGACAAGGACTCATTAGTGCACACTCCAATCCACCAATAAATTGCATGCCACAGTATAGCATCCGATTATTACAGATACATTACAATTCTGTAACATAGGAAACAGTAAATGGTCCTGAAAATTATTAAAAGCGGATAATGTAAAAAAAATGGATTGCTCACAGATGACAAGTAAGAAAAAAATCCTACTGCTTTTCTGGATGGAAATCAGACTGATTTTTTTTAATATACACTTGTATGAACCTAAACTACCTAATGGGTGAATTTCATCTGATTTCCAGAGTAAAGTTGTGTTTGCTGCTAATTGTTTCACACACAGATTAAGTGAAAAAAATCAGTCATCTGGCCTGCTTTCCTGAAAAACATTGGTTTAAATGCAGTCCTTTTTTTTAAAAAGACAGCATTCGGACTGAAAAAACATGGTCAGGTCCCACTAGTGAGAGACACACGTGCAGTGGCGGATTATAATGAGGTCAATATGGGCTTTTGCCCCGGGCCCAATGGTGTCTAGGGGCCCGCAGCCCGGGGGATAAATTGCCCCATTATAATCCGCCACGGCGCCATCACACAGCACTGTGCACGCAGGGCTGCAGCGTCCATGAGGTGACGAGCCCTGCTAGTTGAGGGGCGGCATCTGCAGGGCGCCCGGTGGTGTTATGTCTCCCTGCTGATTCCGCTCTCTCCTACAGTCCCGGCCGCCGCCGCGTTACACTTACACCCCCACCCAGCAGTGTGAGCCCACCTGTAGAGCCGCACAGGATGAAAGACCTGTGCTTACAGGACCTGTGATGATGTCATAGAGGGGAGGAGTCAGGGGTCACATGATCAGCTCCTCGTTGTGCAGTCCTCCACTGTGCTGGATGTCATGGTGCTGGATAAGGTGAAGGAGAGGATGAGATGAAAGTTATGTGTGGGGTCAGGAGATTTACAGTGTGGATGTAGCAGAGCCGAGTGTGTACGAGGTGTATGGAGCGGAGCCGTGTGTGTACGTGGTGTATGGAGCGGAGCCGTGTGTGTACGTGGTGTATGGAGCGGAGCCGTGTGTGTACGTGGTGTATGGAGCAGAGCCGCTTGTGTAACTAGGTGTATGGAGCGGAGCCGCATGTGTATGAGATGTACGGAGCAGAGCTGAGTGTGTACGAAGCAGAGCCGCGTGTACAAGGTGTACGGAGCAGAGACGCGTGTGTACTAGGTGTACGGAGCGGAGCCGTGTGTGTATGAGGTGTATGGAGCGGAGCCACATGTGTACGAGGTGTATGGAGCGGAGCCGTGTGTGTACGAGGTGTATGGAGCGGAGCCGTGTGTGTACGAGGTGTATGGAGCGGAGCCGTGTGTGTATGAGGTGTATGGAGCGGAGCCGCGTGTGTATGAGATGTACAGAGCAGAGCTGAGTGTGTACGAAGCAGAGCTGCATGTACAAGGTGTACGGAGCGGAGCCACGTGTGTACGAGGTGTATGGAGCGGAGCCGAGTGTGTACGAGGTGTATGGAGCGGAGCCGAGTGTGTACAGGGTGTATGGAGCAGAGCCGCGTGTGTACGAGGTGTACAGAGCCAAGCCGCATGTGTACGAGGTGTACAGAGCCAAGCCGCATGTGTACGAGGTGTATGGAGCGGAGCCATGTGTGTACAAGGTGTATGGAGCGGAGCCGTGTGTGTACGAGGTGTATGGAGCTGAGCCGATTGTGTACAGGGTGTATGGAGCAGAGCCGCATGTGTACGAGGTGTACGGAGCGGAGCCATTTGTAAACAATGTTTACGGAGTGGAGTTACATGTGTATGAGGTGTACGGAGCGGAGCCACATGTGTACGAGGTGTACGGAGCAGAGCCGAGTGTGTACGGAGCAGAGCCGTGTGTGTACGAGGTGTACGGAGCGGAGCCGTGTGTACGAGGTGTACGGAGTGGAGCCGCATGTGTACAAGGTGTATAGAGCAGAGCCGTGGGTGTATGAGGTGTACGGAGTGGAGCCGCGTGTGTACGAGGTGTATGGAGCTGAGCCGAGTGTGTACAGGGTGTATGGAGCAGAGCCGCATGTGTACAAGGTGTACGGAGTGGAGCCACGTGTGTATGAGGTGTACAGAGCAGAGCCGCGTGTGTACGAGGTGTACGGAGCGGAGCGGAGTGTGTTCGGAGCAGAGCCGTGTGTGTATGAGGTGTACGGAGTGGAGCCAGATGTGTATGAGGTGTACGTAGCAGAGCCGCGTGTGTACGGAGCAGAGCCGTGTGTGTACAAGGTGTACGGAGTGGAGTTGCATGTGTACAAGGTGTACAGAGCAGAGCTGCGTGTGTACGAGGTGTACGGAGCCGAGCCGCATGTGTACAAGGTGTATGGAGCAGAGCCGCATGTGTACGAGGTGTATGGAGCGGAGCCGCGTGTGTTACTAGGTGTATGGAGCGGAGCCGCATGTGTATGGAGCCGAGCGTGTACGAGGTGTTCAGAGCAGAGCCGAGTGTGTATGAGGTGTACGGAGCGAAGCCGAGTGTGTATGAGGTGTATGGAGCGGAGCCGCGTGTGTACTAGGTGTATGGAGCGGAGCCGCATGTGTATGGAGCCGAGCGTGTACGAGGTGTTCAGAGCAGAGCCGAGTGTGTATAAGGTGTACGGAGCGAAGCCGAGTGTGTATGAGGTGTATGGAGCGGAGCCGAGTGTGTACGAGGTGTATGGAGCAGAGCCGTATGCGTACAAGGTGTACAGAGCAAAGCCAAGTGTGTACGAGGTGTACGGAGCTGAGCCATGTGTACGAGGTGTATGGAGAAGAGTTGAGTGTGTACTAGGTGTACGGAGCGGAGCCATGTATGTATGGAGAATGTGGAGCTGTGTGCTTACAAGGTGTGCGTACCGGTGGTAGCTGCCTGCGGATGTTGCTCCCACTCCTATAGTCCCAGCGGCCTCTGCTGGCAGCATTGTTCTCCCGAGTCCCGGCTGCCGCTGTCCGCCCTGCTATGCTGATTCTGCCGGGCCCGACCGGGCTTTGCTGAATCCTCCTACTCTAGGAGGACCCAGACCCAGGCAGGCAGCTGATCTCGACTGAGGCTGAGCAGACTCCTCCGTCCTCCTGACTAAGTCTGTGTCTCACCCGCCGACCGCCGTCCACCACCTCCTGGGTCGCCGCCCAGAAGAGAGGGAGTCTGAGGAGAGGGTCTGTCACCTAATGCCGACAAAGAGCACAGAGAGGACGTGCCTGTGTGACAGAGAGGTGAGTGATATGTCCACTCCTGACTCCTGCCCTGCTGCTGCAGCTGCTGCCTGTGGCTGTGCTCTGTGTGTGCACTGCCAGCCAGACCTGGTGGCTGCTGCATTGCAGGGAGGACTCAGTCAGTGTAAAGAAAGAATGTAAGCAGTAATTAAATGATTTGTGTACTAAGGCCCCTTTCACATCTTTTTTTTTTTTCAGATTGTGGCAGATCCGGCAGATTTACCGCATCTGCCGACTAACGGCCGCACTTGTGGCACACTTGCGGCAAGCCCCATGCATTGTTTATGGGGCTTGCGGTTTGGTGCGGCAAGTGCGGTTCTGCTGGGTGCGGCAAGTCCGGCATTTGCGGCGGTGGAAAAAAAAAACGCCGCTGACCGCGTTGTCATCCATCGTCGCAACGGCTGTTAGGCAGCAAATGTGGTAAATCTGCTGGATCTGACGCAATTTGAAAGACACGGTGATGTGAAAGGGGCCTAACGAACGCTGCTTTCACATCAGTGTTTAGCTGATGTTTGGGCCGTTCCAGCAGGTGGCGCCGCATGTGCCGGATCGTCCGCCTAACAGCCGACTTGCGGCCCGGATGCGGCAAGCTCCATGCATTGTCTATCACAAGTGCAGTTCTGCTGAGTGCGGCAGATCAGGCACTTGTGGCCGCGAAAAAAAAACTCTACAAGTGGTGTTTTTTTTTCGCAGCCGCAAGTGTCGAATCTGCCGCACTCAGCAGAACCGCACTTGCCGCACCGGACCGCAAGCCACATAGACAATGCATAGGGCTTGCCGCATCTGGACCGCAAGTCGGCCATTAGACGGCTGATCCGGCGCCACCTGCCGAATCGGTCGCACATCAGCAAAACCGCTGATGTGAAAGGCCCCTTAATCACTGGAGTGGTGTGCCCCACCATCTTGGATAATACAGAAACATGTGAAATGGATATACATAGTGTATCATGTGCCCCTCTAATAAGTGGCTATCTTGCTTGGATCATGTACGTATGGAGTCCATGCATTCATGATTCAAGAAAAATATCCACATAGAGGGGCACATACAACATGTAGAGGTATTTCACATGTCTATCCAAGGTGGAGGGGTAGTGGGTGCGCACATTGTGTATTTTGTGAGTTTTTACCTCAGTTTTTGTAAGGCCTCGTGCACACGCTGAGTATTTGGTCAGTTTTTTCCTCAGTATTTGTAAGGCCTCGTGCACATGCTGAGCATTTGGTGGGTTTTTTACCTCAGTATCCGTAAGGCCTCGTGCACACACTGAGTATTTGGTGAGTTTTTACCTCAGTATTTGTAAGGCCTCGTGCACACGCTGAGTATTTGGTGAGTTTTTACCTCAGTTTTTGTAAGGCCTCGTGCACAAGCTGAGTATTTGGTCAGTTTTTTCCTCAGTATTTGTAAGGCCTCGTGCACATGCTGAGTATTTGGTGGGTTTTTACCTCAGTATCCGTAAGGCCTCGTGCACACGCTGAGTATTTGGTGAGTTTTTACCTAGTAATTGTAAGGTCTCGTGCACAGGCTGATTATTTGGTAAGTTTTTCCTCAGTATCTGTAAGGCCTTGTGCACACGCTGAGTATTTGGTGAGTTTTTACCTCAGTATCTGTAAGGCCTCGTGCACACACTGAGTATTTGGTGAGTTTTTCCCTCAGTATCTGTAAGGCCTTGTGCACACGCTGAGTATTTGGTGAGTTTTTACCTCAGTATCTGTAAGGCCTCGTGCACACGCTGAGTATTTGGTGAGTTTTTACCTCAGTATCTGTAAGGCCTCGTGCACACACTGAGTATTTGGTGAGTTTTTTACCTCAGTATCTGTAAGGCCTTGTGCACACACTGAGTATTTGGTGAGTTATTACCTCAGTATCTGTAAGGCCTTGTGCACACACTGAGTATTTGGTCAGTTTTTCCCTTAGTATATGTAAGGCCTCGTGCACACGCTGAGTATTTGGGGAGTTTTTACCTCAGTATCTGTAAGGCCTCGTGCACATGCTGAGTATTTGGTGAGTTGTTACCTCAGTATCTGTAAGGCCTCGTGCACACGCTGAGTATTTGGTGATTTTTTTTCCCTCAGTATCTGTAAGGCCACGTGCACACGCTGATGCTGCATGATAAGAAACAGGCTATTATGCCCTGAATGCCCCTGTACACAGAATAAATAACTTATAAAAATCTAGCACCCTGTATTCTAACCTATTACCAGTCCAAAATTCTTGCTTGCAGATTGGTCCATTCAGCCTCTCCTCGCCATCTGACAGCCTCTTCTTCTGAATGATATGGATCACGCCTTCGTTATCCACATCCCACTTTCCCATCTCACGTCTGTGCAGATGCCTCTCCAGCTTGCGCAAACGCACCGTGCTCTGCCCTACTGCAGCTACAATGTAAAACTCATCTTCTCATGCGCGAACCGCAGGGGTCTCTGCACATGGCTCCAGGCTCCCAGTCTTCTGCGTGTAATGTATGGTGACATCACTGAGGGATTTAAACTTATAGGATAATCCCATGATGGAGCACAGTGTACCTGCACAAGCCGGAGAGGTATGGGCGTAGCATAGGCAATGGAAAAATTGGACGTGGTCACGTGGATAACGCAGGTGACAGGAGGCGTTATCTACATCATTCAGAAGAGGACGCTGTCGGACCGCGAGGAGGCGGGACGGACCAATCTGCAAGCAAGTCCATTGGACCAGTAACAGGTGATTATCATACAGGGTGCACACTGTTCGAGATATTTATAAGTTATTTATTCTGAGTACAGGGGCAGTCAGGGCATAATAGCCTCCTTCTAATGGACTGCTCAATACTATGGCTTAAAGTGTTTTTTTTCCCTCCTAACTGAAGGGTAAATTGACTAGGATCAATGGATGTTTGAAAGGTTAGAGTTTCACTCAGCAACTATTTTTCTGGAATAATCTATTTCAGGTATATGATAACCTCCGTCACATGACTCCCGCGACCCCGTCACATGACCCGTCACATGACCCCTGTGACCCCGTCACATGACCCCCATGACCCCGTCACATGACCCCCATCACATGACCCGGGGGGGGGGGGCCCACAGAGTCTGAACAGCCTCGGGCCCTGGCTACCCTTAATCCACCCTGCACACGTGAGACATGCAAGAGACTCGAGCAAGTGTTGCGTCGCATCACCCATCATGACGGACGCTCTTCTGTCAGGACCTTGTCAGCCGTATAGAAATATCCTATCCGGCGAGTGGCCAGCCGTGCCAGGTATTGCAATGCAAGACTTGTGTGAGTCTCTCGCATGTCGCACTCCAGTGGGACTGCGGCCTTAGTCATACATAACCCTGGGATCACAATCATGGAGTGAGTAGACACTGACTTTTCATGTACTAATGGAAATTACCACATCTTCTAGTATGTAATACCCAGATATGAGCCAATATGTGGTTAATCAATATCAGTTTGTTGAGCACAAGGACTACATGTTAGAATATAGTTTAAAGCTTTTCAGATAGCATATTACACTTTAGAGCGTCAAGACGGATATATTGTTATGATACCTTCTAGACATTTCCCCACACTTTTCATTTCCTATCAATTCTACTGTCAATGGTCAAGGCCATTTGAGATCTGAAAGATCTTGTAAAAGTTAATACATGTTAATTATTACAAAGGGGTGATAAGACATCCTACTGATGCATCCTCGGTGAATAAATGTCAAAGATTTCAGTTTAAGCACTTAAAGGACTAAGATACCACTAACAGACACTTAGAGGGCAACTCCAAACAAATCATTTAATACATGGGTAAGTTTTAGAGTGAGCAGTAGATACTTAGGAATGTATTATGTGACAAGAATCTATACAATATAGCTACTTATTAGCAGCAAAGATTTATGACATATGGAATAAGATGCAGTTTATTACATTGATGTATGCATTTTATCAGTGCAGGTGATAACTAAAGCAATTTAGCTGTTTAAATCTAACTGTTTACATGGTTTAATAGTAAAATACAACCTTACACCTGACACCATGACTAGGTTATAATGAACTTGTACATTAAATGATTATATTTGAGCTATAATTAGTAAATTGTACACTATTAGTAAATTAGGAAGTGTGAAATATAAGTTATTTCAGCAATTTTGAGATGTATGTTGTTCCAAAAAATAAGTTGTAAAGATCTTTCTTTTCATGGCCTGATGATTCTTCAAGTCTGTATGAATACAGTAATAGCAATGTTGGACACTTTATTTTTCTGAGACCGACCCATAACTTCTTGATTATTTTTTATCGCTGAGGCTGTTTGAGAGCTTGTTTTTATGCATAACAAGATGTCGTTTTTATTGCTACCATTTTGGAGTAAATACAATGCTTTGAGAGCTTTAGGTTGCATTTTTTGAGGGATGTGCAGCAACCAAAAAATGCCATTTTGATTTTTTTATGTTTAGCCTACAGGTTATATAATTCTATTTCAGTTGTTAAATACCGGTGATTGGAGCAAACTGTCATTTATGCTGTTAAAGGCCAGTGATGGCTGTATTATTTATTTCAGGTTTTCATTAGTTCAAGCAGGATAGATTTTTATAATGTTCTGTAAGACCCAGACAAAACAATCTTGTTGCTACTGTGTTATAACTGCCGCTGTAATATTGTATAAAGTGGCCAGAAAACTTAGTATGGTCCCAAAAATCAGAAAGCTATAAGGGTTAGTTCACAAAGGCTCATTTTCTAGTACAGATTTTGTTACTTGAAAGATTTTTTGCACTTTGATTTCATGGCAAAATCTTAGCTCATGGTGCTACTGTAATATGCTCTGGATTATTTAGTAGCTATGAAGTACTGATTTCTGATAGGACGCTAGCTTTTGACACAACAAGCTACGAGTGTAGAGAATCGAGACATGGCACAGAAGCCAAATTGTGTTTTACTAAATTTAAAATATTTAAAGAGGACCTGTCACCCCTTGCTGCATGGCAATCTAAATGCAGCACTGAATGCAGCATGTCTGCTGCATTCAGGGAAGGGGTCCCCCATATATTTGTGTGCTGTGTACCCCTAGATATAGCCTTAGTGAAACTCACTGTTAGAAGCCATAAGGGCATTCCCTGGTGCAGGAGCCAGCTCAATTGACTGGGGCCATTCCCTCCCCCTCTGCCTCTCTGTGCTGCTTCTGCTGTGCTAGCTCTGCCCTCCTCCTCTCTGTCACTCATCCTGCTTCACACAGCATGCAAATCATTTGTCCTGATGTCAGCTCCAGATTCCTGCCCTGCTGTCTGAACAAAGCATAAACAGCACAGCAGGAGGCGGCACAGACAGGCAGAGGGGGAGGGAATGGCCCCTGTCAATGAAGCTGGCTCCTGCACCAGGGACTGCCTCCTTGGCTTCTAACAGTGAGTTTTAATAAGGCTATATCTCGGGTACAAGCACACAGACACATGGGGGACCCATTCCCTGAATGCAGCAGACATGCTGCATTCAGTGCTGAATTTAGATTGCCATGCAGCAGGGGGGTGACAGGTCCTCTTTAAACCATTTGTTATTAAACATATTATGGTTATAATGTATTCTGATATAATCTAAAAGTATTTCACACACAGTTTATATTTAAATGCACTTGAGATGATCCCGGTAGGCTTTGTATGGGAGCCTAAAGGCGTTATCCCACAAACAAAGTACATTTTAAATAATTAAACTTAGCATAATAATACGTTCTCCAATTACATGTGTTAAAAAGTTCCTATCCTGAGATAATCTTGTAAATGAAACTGCTATATGCTGTGTAATGGCTGTGTCTGACCATGCAGAGCTACTCCAGTTTATGATCGGCACATACCACAGCTCGTGTCAAGGGAATGAAACTTAAGTCACTTATGATAAGGGAGTATAGAGATGAAAAAGCAGAAGTTCACAGCTGCTAAATTCTCAGAGAACACTTTTTCCCTGCCTGTTTTATCACAGCCCTCTGAGCAACTGGGGCTCCTATATCACTGTCTTGCTTTATAGTAAGCTCAGAGGGTTGGAGATACAGCTGAAACACTCACTCCTGTGATAAAATAGGGAGGAAAATGTGTTACATTGTAGCAGATGTGAACCTCTGATGTTTCATCTTTATACTATCTTAAGCTTCCTTTCCTGGCCAGGAGCTGTGGTATGCGCCAATCATGAACTGGAGAAACTACATGGTCAGACAGATCTAATAACAGTACATTGTAAATACACATGCTTTACAAGGTTGCACATAGTAAATTACAGTATACATACAAAGGAACACTACATGAGCTCACATAAATGAGACCTAGCGTTCTTCCACATTGAGACAGAGTCACATCTCAACCACTATGTGGAACCTTCCCTATAGCCTGTATTAAAGAATTATTTATATTGCAGTCTATTTAATGTCTATTGTAATTGTACAGAAAAATGATTCTGCAGAATAACTATTGTCATTTTCCATTTGCCCATGCATAAAATAAATTGTTTCCTAAATACTATATATATAGCAAAGTTTACAATAAGAAAAATGCATTATTTTGATAACTTGCCACACAAAGTCTCATGTAAAAGGATTAGATTAAATGACTTAAAGAATCACTTCTAGTAACTTTTTTACTCAATAAATGTGTGTATATGTGCATGTAATGTAGTGTGAGTATGATAATATACTCACCTACCACCGATGTCTCCAGTGTCCAATGCCATTCTTCTCTGCTTCTCACTGATGTCACTGCTGACCGAGTCACGCTGCACTCTACATGACCCGTAAGTCTCATTTACAATGTAAGTCTATGAAGCGTCAGAATGAGGCTCCATAGACTTTCATTGTTAAATTGACTTCCATAGTGCATAGAATGAGTCAGCTGGTCAGAATTGTGGTAACGTCTCAGAGAAACAAAGAATGGTGCTGGACACCAAGGAAAGAGGAGAAAGCCAAGCATATTATCACACTCACAGGACATTACATGCTCTTTTTTCCATATTGATGTCAAGTATACTTGTGGTCCAAGGGGGCATTTCAGAAACTATTCTCTTGGAGCATGTAGTCCTCCCCCTCTGTACAATCAATTCTCACCAGCATCTGAATGTGGTTAAACAGTGAGAAGTCACAAGATCTTCCTGCTTATTTTCAGTCTGCAGTGGGATCTTGTAAAAACAAGGATATCTCGTGAATTTCAGATGCTGCCAAGTGGCAATTGGGCAGCATCATAGAAGGAGAGGCGTACACACCTCAAGAGAAAACTTTCTGAAACACCCTCAAAAAAAGGCATATCCCCACAATGGAGGGACAACTTAAATCTGGAAAGCAATGGCAGATTTAGGGCAACACAATGAAATCAATATTAGGGTAATTAAATATTTTTTTCTGGTCACGTAACAGGTTATCTTTAAGTGACTTTAATATAAGAAAATTAAATAATTACAGTTTACTAATTTGTTAATTTACCTCTGTACATGTTCTATAAATATGTAAAACATTTTATACTGACCATATTTATCTTGTTTAATTAGTGTTTATTGATTTGTATTTCTTTGCTACCCCTAATTCACAAATTACTTAGAAGACCAAGATCAATAACTCAAAACAATGTACGAGACAGTGGGAAACCAGTATGTGGTGTCCAGAGCCATATACTCTGAAAACACCTTCCAGACTGAGAATGAAAAATTGGACAGATACCACAAAACATTCCTGGATCATCTACGTGTATTATTTGGGTATGTGCCACATCCTTTTTTTACAATGTAACTGGCTATTATAACACAATACAATTATTCATATACATCTTGAGTTCAGATACAGTTGATTTGAAAGCAGCACTCCAGCTTTTTTTTTCCAACACTGGAGTGGTGTCTTAAATATAAGCCCCCTGCCCTCTGTCATATACTCAACTTCTGGCAGCGTCACCGTTTTTCTCACCGCTCTGGTCGTGTGACTGAAACTTCTGACTGGCCGTAAGTCGGAAGTTACATCACAAGCTCTCAAAATAACTCAATGAGAGCTAAAACGAGGCACTCAGAGTTACATTCATTTGTGACCTCTGGCGCACTCCAGCAATCTCTTGACTGGTTATAAATCACAGGAGACCGACCAAAGCAATGCTGGAAAAGATGGAGATGGCAGGAGGATAGTAAAAGACTAAAAGACAGGAATTTATAAGTAATTTGCATATATGGTTAAGTTGGAAACCACAACATTATGTTAGATCCATGATATGATGAACACTGGTGGCATTTATTGCCTCTTATTGACTTATATAGGGTTCATGGAGTCCATTTAGGTGTCCTTCATTTTGATATTGGAAATGCCATTAACATTTATAAAAACATAGTTAACATAAAAACTAATCAAAAATAATACATTATTTTCTGATTTCTATTTAATAAGCCCTTGTCTGCTAAAACAGACTGGTCAATAGAGCTGACAAGTGCTTATTAAATAGAAATCAGAAAATAATGTATTATTTTTGATTAGTTTTTATGTTAACTATGTTTTTAGAAATGTTAATGGCATTTCCAATATCAAAAAGAGATTCACTTACTGATCACTTTCACTTTGATCATTGAACCTAATAAAGGACTTACACTTTCCACTCTGTATATGACATTTTCCAGTAGTCATTTTGTTATCTTTACAGGCAATTACAGATAACACCTATACATAGATAATGCAAAAATCACACTATTCATAAGATGCATGGTGTAAAGAACAATATGTATGTGTGTATATATACAGTGAAGAAAAAAAATTACTTGATCCCTTGTTGATTTTGCAAGTTTGCCCACTGACAAAGACATGAGCAGTCTATAATTTTAAGGGTAGGTTAATTTTAACAGTGAGAGATAGAATATGAAAAATAAAATCCAGAATATCACATTATCTATATTATATAAATGTATTTGCATATTGAAAAAATAAGACAGAAATAAGTATTTGATCCCCTACCAACCATCAGGAGTTCTGGCTCATACAGACCAGTTAGATACTCCTAATCAACTCGTTACCTGCATTAACAATAGCTGTCTTAAATTGTCACCTGTATAAAAGACTTCTATCTACACACTTAAGTAATCAGTCAGACTCTAACCTTTACAAGATGGACAAGACCAAAGAGCTTTCTAAGGATGTCAGAGAAAAGATCCTAGACCTGCACAAGGCTGTAATGGGCTGCAAAACCATAAGTAAGACGCTGGGTGAGAAGGAGACTACTGTTGGTGCAATAGTAAGAAAATGGGAGAAATACAAAACGAGTGTCAATTGACATCGATCTGAGCTCCATGCAAAATCTTTCCTCGTGAGGTATCCGGGATCATGAGGAAAGTGAGAGATCAGCCTAAAACTACACTGGGGAACTTGTTAATGATCTCAAGGCAGCTGTGGCTACTGTCACCAAGAAAACCATTGGTAACCCATAAAACCATAATGAATTAAAATCCTGCAGTGCCCACAAAGTCCCACTGCTCAAGAAGGCACATGTACAGGCCCATCTGAAGGTTGCCAATGAACACCCTGGTGATTCTAAGAGTGATCGGGAGAAGGTGCTGTGGTCAGATGAGACTAAGATTGAGTTCTTTGGCATTAACTCAACTCGCCGTGTTTGGAAGAAGAGAAATGCTTCCTATAACCCAAAGAACACCATCCCTACAGTCAAGAATAGTGGTGGAAACATGTTTTGAGGTTGTTTTTCTGCTAAGGGCACAGGACTACTTTACTTTCCTCAATCAGACAATGGATGGAGCCATGTACCATAAAATTCTGAGCGACAACCTCCTTCCCTCTGAAAAGACATTAAAAATGGGTTGTGGCTTGGTCTTCCAACAGAACAATGACCCAAAACATACAGCCAAGTCAACAAAGGAGTGGTTCAAAAAGAAGCACATTACGGTCATGGAGTGGCCTAGCCAGTCTCCAGGCCTTAATCCCATAGAAAATTTATGGAGGCAGCGGAAGCTCTGAGTTGCCAAGCGACAGCCTCAAAACCTTAATGATTTAGAGATCATCTGCAAAGAAGAGTGAACCAAAATGATTCCTGACATGCGCAAACCTCATTATCAACTACAAAAAAGTCTCTCTGCTGTGCTTGCCAACAAGGGTTTTGCCATTAAGTATTAAGTTTTGTTTGCCAGAGGGATGAAATGCTTACTTCTCTTTGCAAAATGCAAATAACTTTATATAATTTAGATAATGTGATTTTCTGGATTTTATTTTTGATATTCTATCTCTCACTGTTCAAATTAACCTACCCTTACAATTATAGACTGTCCATGTCTTTATCAGTGGGCAAACTCTATTCTAGTGAAATAAAAAAAGCATGAGAGCATGTCACAAAATCGCCAGGGCACAAGACACTTAGGAGCTGTCCAGTGGTGAATCATTTTAACATTCATATATCATTTTTATATTTTACTTACATTTACTGAAAAATATATGCACACTTCTGTATGGAAGTAAAAAAAAATATTCGGCTCATCCTCCTATCGGCCATCTATTGTAGGAAACACGGTGCACGGGGACACAGAGTCAATCCCACACAAAAGGTTCAAAGGTAGCAAGGGAACAAGCACATTTCAGTACTAGTTAAAATCAATGTTTATTCCAAAATCCTTAAAATATCTTCATCAGTGTATATTCCATTATAAAATTAGCTATGACTAAGAACCAGGGAGTTCGTCCCAGGTTCAAAACAAGTAAAAATTGCCATGTCTGATAGGCATTTTGCCTAATTTTGTTTTCAATATACTGTAATGAAGATGTCTTAACAATTTTGGAAGACACACTGATTTTATTTGATTTTTTGTTAGCTGCGTGCTGGGTGCTACTACCTTGGAATCTTCTGTAATAAAGTGTATTGTCCTGTCAGCATTCTCCCATAAGGTCCACTAGAAATATTAAAAAGACAGAAATGAGGGCTTTCATTAGCCTTCATTAGGCCCTGACTGCCATGGCATCCCACTAATCGAACTGTGAAGGGACCAATTGAATATCAAAGGTCCCACCAACCTCACCCAGTTCACCCTCTATCTGACCTCTTACATGTTGTGGTCACTATAAACTTTGGCATTTAAGTTTTAAACTGTATTGATCAGATTTATCTTCAGTTCAAGCAGCTGCAAGGAGCACTCATGTGTATTCAGCCATCGCAACTCTGGGGCCCACTCCATACACTACCACAAACTTGTGATGTACATATACACCATATACTGTATAGTGTACACTGTAAAAAGGATCTTATATTGTTCTCATGAGAGTTTATATCACTTACTGGTACATATTGTACACCTTTGGAATTCTCAATGAAACATGGCAGTAAATAGTCAATATACCCAATTGTTAAACCTAAAATATGCTTGTTACAAGGTCAACCATTGATTTACTCTTAAACATTATTATCTACCCAGAATCAGACTTTAAATAACTCAATAATTATTACACAAGAGCTTCAAGCCAAAGTGATTTTATCAAAATATAGCAATTATTCCTTTATGTAGTCGCAATGAGTAATCACAATTTCATTGTAATGGTACTTGGCATCTATACAGTTGTGGCCAAAAGTATTGACACCCCTGCAATTCTGTCAGATAATAATCAGCTTATTCCTGAAAATGATTGCAAGCAAAAATTCTTTGGTATTATCTTCATTTAATTTCTCTTCAATGAAAAAACACAAAAGAGAATGAAGCAAAAAGCAAAACATTGATCATTTCACACAAAACTCCAAAAATCGGCCAGACGAAAGTATTGGCACCCTCAGCCTAATACTTGGTTGCACAACCTTTAGCCAAAATAACTGCGATCAACCGCATCCGGTAACCATCTATGAGTTTCTTACAATGCTCTGCTGGAATTTTAGACCATTCTTCTTTGGCAAACTGATCCAGGTCCCTGATATTTGAAGGGTGCCTTCTCCAAACTGCCATTTTTAGATCTCTCCACAGGTGTTCTATGGGATTCAGGTCTGGACTCATTGCTGTCCACCTTAGAGGTCTCCAGTGCTTTCTCTCAAACCATTTTCTAGTGCTTTTTGAAGTGTGTTTTGGATCATTGTCCTGCTGGAAGACCCATGACCTCTGAGGGAGACCCAGCTTTCTCACACTGGGCCCTACATTATGCTGCAAAATTTGTTGGTAATCTTCAGATTTCATAATGCCATGCACCCGATCAAGCAGTCCAGTGCCAGAGGCAGCAAAGCAACCCCAAAACATCAGGGAACCTCCGCCATGTTTGACTTTAGGGACCGTGTTCTTTTCTTTGAATGCCTCTTTTTTTCTCCTGTAAACTCTATGTTGATGCCTTTGCCCAAAAAGCTCTACTTTTGTCTCATCTGACCAGAGAACATTCTTCCAAAACGTTGTAGGCTTTCTCAGTTAAGTTTTGGCAAACTCCAGCCTGGCTTTTTATGTCTCAGGGTAAGAAGTGGGGTCTTCCTGGGTATCCTACCATACAGTCCCTTTTCAATCAGATGCCGACAGATAGTATGGGTTGACACTGTTGTACCCTTGGACTGCAGGGCAGCTTGAACTTGTTTGGATGTTAGTCGAGGTTCTTTATCCACTATCTGCACAATCTTGCGTTGAAATCTCTCGTCAATTTATCTTTTCTGTCCACATCTAGGGAGATTAGTCACAGTGCCATGGGCTTTAAACTTCTTGATGACACTGCGCACGGTAGACACAGGAATATTTAGGTCTTTGGAGATGGACTTGTAGCCTTGAGATTGCTCATGCTTCCTCACAATTTGTTTTCTCAAGTCCTCAAACAGTTCTTTGGTCTTCTTTCTTTTCTCCATGCTCAATGTGGTACACACAAGGACACAGGACAGAGGTTGAGTCAACTTTAATCCATGTCAACTGGCTGCAAGTGTGATTTAGCTATTGCCAACACCTGTTAGGTGCTACAGGTAAGTTACAGGTGCTGTTAATTACACAAATTAGAGAAGCATCACATGATATTTCTAACATACTTTTGTCCACCCCCTTTTTTATGTTTGGTGTGGAATTAGATCCAATTTGGCTTTAGGACAATTCTTTTTGTGTTTTTTCATTGAAGACAAATTAAACGAAGATAATAATACCAAAGAATTTGTGATTGCAATCATTTTCAGAAAGAAACTGAGTATTATCTGACAGAATTGCAGGGGTGTCAATACTTTTGGCCACAACTGTAATTAATGCATGGAACTTTGAACGCTAGTTGTCCTAAGTCATTTAGTCATTCATAATCATGGAATAGGCAACTCCAGGTTCCAAAAATGTGGGCCACTGTGTAAAATGGAAAACAGGAATGCAATGATATAAATCTCTTATAGCCATATTTTATTCATAACAGAACATTAAACATACATCAGTAAAAGTTAGACATTTTTCCATTTCCTTAGAAAAAAAAAAAATAACTGATATAGTTACTGATGGCAGCAATACTGTTCAAAAAGGCTGCAAAGTTAGTGATACTAATGAAAAACACCACGAGGGTCAATTCTCAACTAAGTCACAAAACTGTTGTATAGAAAGAGCATGCTAGGCAGATTTCACATCAGTCAAGTGAAGCAAGTGTGGTTTTGTCTGATCCGGCACTTGCAGCATCGCAAAACAACGCTTCTAGCAGTGGTCTGGTGGTCAGGATCTGGCAAAACCACACATGCTGTACCTGACTGCAACTGCAATAGGGAATGAATGGGGCTTGCCACAGGCTTGCTGCAAGTGAGCTGTTATGCAGTAGATCGCGGCAGATGCTGTAAAATTGCCGAATCTGCCTCAAATTTCAAAAATCGCTGATGTGAAAGCTGCCTTAGAGAGACAGAGTATTTTTTTTTGAAACATCATTTTTATTGAATTTTAAAGAAATATAAAAGGTGTAAAATAACAATAATGACATTGATGAACAATCGGCAGTATCAAATATTACTGTCTATGGCTGTTGGTAATCATATCACACCGACCACATCATCACTTAAATCTTAAAAATAAACAAACATGAACTTAGTAAATATTACAAACCCTTCCCACCCCTACCCTGAGAGAGACATAGTTTCGCCCGAAAAGCCTTATATTCCCAAAGTGTAAAACATACCACCTTAGTATCAAGTTATCACCAGTTGATTAAAAGTCAAATCTCACATTAAGCATCACATTTTAGTTTCCCCAGTGTCCCATTGAGGTCTTCCAATGCATACCATTCTGTTTGTTTGTAAGGGTTCATAAACGCTCTTAGTTCTGAATCTGTCAGAACATTTTCAATGAATGGCCTCCTTTTCATAAAGAATTTCTTTGCTAACCTTTTTGGGTTTCTAAGAGTTTCAATAGATTCTATCATTAGGATTTTTTTCAAATTGTCCCGTGCTAGTTCAGCGTCCGGTGTCCAATTTTTAAGCCAGTGCTGTAAAAGTAGTCTTTTAGCTGTTAGGGCTATTGTGTAAAAAAGAAAATGTGATCCATAAGAGTCAACTGTATCTCCCCTATAGTGAAAAAGCCAGAGGAGTGGATCCAAGACCACTTCCATCTTAAATATGTCCGAGGTCAGCTGTCCAACTGTGTCCCAAAAAGATTGTGATTTTGGGCAGGACCACAGCCAGTGTTCTAAATCTGTTTTATATGCCTTGCACTTGGGGCAGTGCACCCATCTTCCCTGGTTGTCTGGCGTAGGTGGAATATTAAATCCCTGGATGGCCCCATGAATGAGTCGGAACTGGGTATCCCTCCATTTTTCATTGATGATATGTTTTCTAGTCGATTCCCAACCCTCCAGTATTTTTTGTGGTAACCCTATATCAGGAAAGTGTCTTGTCCATTTACTGAAGATTTTCTCAGTGTTACTTGGTCCCAGAGAGTTTTGTAATATTTTGTAGAGACTCGATATTGACACCTCTCTCTCTCCCATCCCCATCACATCATCCCATAGAGAGTGGGTTAGTTCTCCCGAGATATCTTTTAGTCGAGACATTAGAGAGTGGCGAATTTGGTGGTATTGTAAAATATGTGATTTAGCTAGTTCATATTTTGCCAAGGTTTCATCACATGTCAGCCATCTCCTTTCTCCTCTATGCATTAGATCGCCCATCGTACGAATGCCCCTTGATCTCCAAGTTTCAAAGAGGGGATTCTCATAGCCCAGTCTGAAAGCTGGGGAGGCCCATGGGTCAAGACCTCTGGAGATCTGCCAAGAGAGCTTCATATTTTTCCTGACACTTTTCCAGGCCGCAATCGTGTCTCTACAAATAACAGTGTTTTTAATTTTGGACGGCAGCATGGAAAGTGGGGCATGAAGTAACGCAGACAGTTTCCATGGTCTAGTCAGTTCACCCTCCGTCTCAATGTCCGAAAAGTTATTGGTGTTTTTAGTCCAGTCGAGAACATGACGTAGCAGACAAGCTAGGTTATATCTCCTGATATCTGGAAGCTGGATACCCCCATCCCTTCTCAATCGTGTTAGGGTGGCAAGGGCTATCCTAGGTTTCCTACCCCTCCAGAGGAATCTAGAAAAAGCGGGATTTATCCTTTTAACATCTACATGTTTCAACAGTAGAGTGATTGTCTGGAGGGGGTAAAGCAGTCTTGCAAAACTGATCATTTTGATAAGGTGGGCACGGCCCAATAAGGACAGTGGTAGACTCTCCCATCCAGCCAATTCTCTCTCAATCCTTGACACAACCGATGTGAAGTTTAAACCACAGATCCGACTAGGAGTCCTAGCCAGATGAATCCCCCAATATTTGACGCTGTCCCTAGCTATCTTTATCCCACAAAATGATTTGTTCCTGCAGTTACCTCTAGTTCCACCCACAAAGAGAATCTCACATTTATCTCTGTTTAGCCGAAAGCCTGATACTCTTCCCAGTCTGTCAATATCATCTAGGATGGAAGGGAGGTCTCTTCTAGGATTACGTGCATACAAAATAATGTCGTCTGCAAACATAGACAATTTTATCTCTCTGGAGCCCACCCTCAGACCCTCGTATTGATGATGTGATTCTAGATATATTGCCAAGGGCTCTATCGCTAAGTTAAAGAGAAGGAGAGACAGAGGACAACCCTGTCTCGTTCCTTTTTCCAGACCAAATGAATCTGAAAGAAAACCCGGCAGGCTAATACAAGCTTTAGGATTGGCATATAGGGAGCGCAGAAACTGACAAAAAAGGTCCCCTCAAACCTATGTTATCCAAGACTCGATCCAGCCAAGACCACCTCACATTATCAAATGCTTGAGACAGAGTATTTTAGCAGGAAAGATGGTCAGAGGTTCACAAATCTCTGAAGAGCTGCATCTGAAAATTGTAGCACAATTTCAGCAAAATGTTCCTCAATGTAAAATTGCAAAGAGTTTAAAAATTCTGCCGTCTACAGCACATAATATCATCAATATCATCAAGATATTTACAGATCCTGGAGAAATCCATATGCACCAAAGAGAAGGACAGAGGTCAGTATTGTGCGATCATGGTCTACGGGCAGTCAGGCGGGCCTCTGTTAAAAATAGGCATGATTTGGTCATGCAAATTACTGCATGGGAACAGGAATATTTCAGAAATCATTGCTTATGAACTCAGTTTTCCATGCAATCCACAAATGAAAGTTAAAGCTCTGTCATGCAAAGAAGAAGCCATATAGCAACCCAAAACAGAATTGCTGCTGTATTCACCCAGCAAAAGATAATTTAAAATGGACTGAGACAAAACAGAAAGCTTTTCAGTGGTCAGATGAATCTAAATGTGAACTACCTTATTGATTCATTGATGTTATCTCCTGTGAACTCAAGAGACAAGGGACCATCCAGCTTGTTATCATCTCATAATTCAAAACCTGCATATTTGATGATATAGGGTTGCATTAGTGTGTATGGTATGGACAGTTAAGAAAGGCACTATCAATGTTGATTAGTATATAGAGGTTTAGAACAATATATGCTCCCATCCAGACAATGTCTATTTATGGGAAGGCCTTGCATATTTTAGCGAGACATTGATAAACCACATACTGCATCCATCACAACAGCATGTCTTCATAGAAGAAGAAATTGGGTGATGAACTGGCTGTCTGCAGTCCAGAACTTTCATTCATAGATAATATTTGGTATGTTATGAAATAAAAAATCCTAGAAAATAAAAATCAGGACTACAATCCTATATCAAACAAGAATGGGTCAACATTCCTCTCCTAAAACTCCAGTAATGGGTGTCCTCAAATCCCAGACGTTTATAGACTATTGTAGAAAGTAGACAGGATGCAACACAATGCTAGACATGGCTTTATCCCAACGTTTTTGAGATGTGTTCCTACTATCCATTTTCTAAGTGAGTTCACTTTTTCAAATTAAGTGGAAAAATGTCTAATACATAAAAATGTCTACCCTTCAAATTTTGAATTGTTTTATGTTCTGTTGTGAATAAAATATTTCTATAAGAAATTTCTAAATGATGGCATTCTTGTTTTCTTCTTTACAGTTTACACAATGCCCCAACATTCTTGGGATTGGGGTTATATTTTCTGGAGCTGTCCTAATGTAAAATAAAATATGTTATCACCCATTTCTAGGTGCTCAAAAGAGAAGGCTAAAAGAATAGCATTTACGTTTTTTCCCATTGCATCATGGCTTCCCATGTACCAGTTCAAGGAATGGATTCTCAGTGATATCGTGTCTGGAGTCAGCACTGGCCTGGTAGCAGTTCTACAAGGTAAATTAATCATGTCAAACAATATTATGGAATTAGAATATTTCTGGTGTGATTAGTTCCTATAGGTTTTCTGCTGGTGTTATTATTTCCTTATTTATAGTTTCTACTGATGTAGGACCGAAATGTATTGCTATTTGTAGTAAATTATAACTTTATATCACTTCAGGTCTTGCATTTGCACTGCTGGTAAATTTTTACACCAGATTATGGACTGTATGCAGCATTTTTTCCAGTCATCGTCTATTTTTTTCTTGGCACATCTAAACACATATCAGTTGGTGAGTCATTTCATTTGTATAATTAGGAAGGAAATATCCAGTATATTATTGTGGTGAACAGTGTTGTACTGAGGTACCAAGTGCCCAACAGTAACATTGACTCTGGATGCCCGCTGCTCAGCTACATTCAAATCTTATATTACCCTCTTTCACAAAGGTAATAATTAAAACTGGGTAGGTTGTTAATGAATGTGGAGATGTTTTATTTGTCAGTACCTAGGGAATTAAGTGTATTGTGACTACCACTACTCATATAGGGGAGTTGTGGGCCCACACCTGCATAGGTGCCAACAGGGGAAATCACCTGTTCTATTGTGGGTCAGTCCAAGCCTGTCGGTGTCTTTTCTATAACATATTATTATTTTGTAGGCCTCTCGTCTATGCACTTCACATATATATATGTCATCCCCATATTCTTTGATGATAACACTTTTTTCTCCACACTCTTATCATTTAACAGTTTATTTCATTGATTTAACTTTTCCCTTAGAAATTCCCATGTTCCCTAATAATTCCCAATTGTGTACTTCCCTATCTTTAGGGCCCTGAGCTCTTTGATGCTCCATTCCTTTTAAGGTCTAATAGACAGTGAAATTAGTCTGGCTAAGGCCCCTTTCACATCAGCGGTAAGCGCTATAGCGGCAGTTGCGGTGAAAAAACGCATCTGCCGCAGTTACCGCATAACGGCCGCATTACTGAGTTCACCTGCGGCAAGCCCCATGCAATGTCTTTTGGCTTGCAGCAGGTGCATGGGCAACAGTGCGGTCGCAGCTCACCGTGATTTTTCCGGCCCGCATCTGCCGAAGTGCGAAACCGCACTTGCCGCACCTGCCGCACACTTTACCGCAAGCCCCATAGACATTGCAGGGGCTTGCCGCAAGTGCGCGGCCGCCGTTATGCGGTAACTGCGCAGATGCGTTTTTTTCACCGCAACTGCCACGATCAGTGTTTTACCGCTGATGTGAAAAGCCCCAAACTGACAGCATTCTCACCATCCTGTTCAATCTTATGGTATAACTAGGCCTTCCTACATTCCTTTTCAGTAGTGTGTTGAATAGCTGCAAAAAAGTTTATGAATTGTTCTCTTCTGGACTTGTCTCCAGGTACTGAAAAGACATACTCAACCCTTATCAGAATTTTTTATCCATCATCAAATAAAACACTAGTTCTCGAGCCAGCTACCTGGTTTTGACCCGCTATATATTTTTACATCATTTGAAAGTACAGTATATGCAATCTTCTCTACACGTCAGAGGTGTCATTTCCTTTGTATATTCAGTATTGAGCAGCTTCTCTCTCCACACCTGCACAGTTATGGACATTATGTAGTTGGGAGACAGACTTGGTAGATACATGAAGAAGAGTGCCTGGAATAATGCATGGGCGGTAGTTTCTTCATCCTAAATAAAGTCCTCATGCGCTGGTAAATGCTTCCTGGTTATCCTGTCAATTGTTTTGGGGGTGCACCTCCAAGGTGATATATTAACAAGTGGTGGAGCTGCTTGCATGTATCTTGCATCAGGTCATTTGTTTATAACTTTTATTCACTATGGACCCCTGAGAAACTTTATTACAATCCAAGACTTCCAGTATCACTTTGCCTCAATACAGAATCCAAACATTTCTAGTTTTAGTAGCAAAAAAATACACTTAGCTATTCCCAGAAATTCTAATCCATTAGATACATTTATGACCCATGGCAACTTATAGTGTCCTGAATGATACTCAGGTAAATATTGTAAAATCTGGGACTTGTGAATAGCATACGCCCATCCACAATGTCAAGTGCTCGTCTATTAATTATGTAGCATATCACATATTACTTGTATATTCTTTTGTCCTTTGCCTCCCATTTTCTGTGTACCCTTCCCCAGCACCTTTTATTAGTGTACTTGTTGTGTTGCCTTTGTACTGTGGTTTGATGTTTTATACCTTTAATGTTCACTGTAACATAATCTGTACAAGATACTAAAGCAGTATATCCAGGGGCGTAACTACCACAGTTGCAGGGGTTGTGATCGCACCCGGGCCCTGCAGCCTAGGGGGCCCAAAAGTCTCTTTGGCCTATAGAAAAAGACTAATACTATTAAAGATTTGCAATAATTGGGGGCCCCGTTGGAGCTTTCGCATCGGGGACCCTGGGCCTGAAGTTACGCCACTGAGTATATCTAAATTGACTAATTTGGAACATTTAAAGATTATAATAGTTAGAGTTGAAAACGAAGTCACAACAAATATTTACAATTCCATATAGAAGTAATCCAGTGATACTGCTAAGACTGTAACGTCCAATATTCCAGGTCCCTTTCCTGTGCTCAGTTTATAATGGTCGGCACTGCTGTGCTCCGATTGTGTCCTGATGATGACACTGACCCAAATTTGAATGAGAAAAGAGTTGTTGTAGCCGCATCAGTGACAGTCCTAGCCGGGATCTTCCAGGTCAGTGCAACGGGACATCTACCTATTCTGCTGCTCCGACTGTATACTAAATGCTAAAAATGGCCATTGTGTTCTTTCTTTTTTTTAGTTGGTTTAGGGTTGCTGCAAGTTGGATTCATAGTCAAATACCTGTCGGACTCCTTGATTAGTGGTTTTACAACAGCTGCTGCTATTCATGTTTTAGTCTCCCAGTTAAAATTTATATTTGGCTTAAAAGTTGACCATTTAGTGGACCTTTGACTTGTTTTATGTAAGTACTATTATGCATTTATATATGTTTTGCATGTTTACTCTAAGTACAGAAGTATAATTACATTATTATTACTTAATTACTCTCTTACCGGTATGATTTTAATATCACCTTTCCTCATCAATAAATGCTGATTACTGAAAATTACAGAACACTGACCTGTAGTGATTGACTGATCATTGGCTATTAAAAAAAACATATTTGTGCAATACATTATTTATACTTGTGCCATTTGTCAAATACAGAAAAGTTTCTTCCTTGACTTATATGGACACATCTATCAAAAAGGGCATTCAGAAATAGTTAATTATATTTCTTGGATATGAAATGGAAATTACAGCTTCAGCCAAACCCTAAAATTGATAGGACATTCAGGACCCCTGTGATTAGGCAAACAATGGTCTTTAGGACCTAACCACTTTTGTGAAATAGCTAAAGCTCATGCACTGTGCTAGTATCTCGCAAGTCCTTTCTATGTTTAACCCTTGAATATTGAAATGAAGATCCACACCTAGCTTGTATTTTATTTCTTTAACAACATAACACTGTTCTAATGGTATATGGTGATCTAATTACAGTGGTTGTATGAAAGTTAACAAAAAGTGGAAGCAATACAATCTAAAATAGTTTTCTGCTGTCAAAAAGTCATAAGGGGTATTGTAAGAAATATTTTGTGACATTTTGCAATTTTGCACTGGCCTTGTTACTTTTTAAAAGTGGATGGAGCTTAGAAAAACTGTCACACAACAAATTTACTACTAATCAATGCTAGATTAGATCATTTTCAACTCAACTCCTTTTCTAGTAAACTGGTGGCTCAAAGAAGTTGTTTATTAATGAAACTTACACCTCTTACTAGATTTGGGTTACTTTATCTAGCTAGTATCTAGTATTTTGTTACTGTACTACCAGTTGCAGCCCATAGGGTTGAAACTGAATGGGAGTAAACACAGATTAGGTATTTGAAAAAAACATTTTGCCAGTGAGGGTGATCTATGAATGAAACAGGCTGCCACTGGAGGTGGTGAGTTCCCCTTCAGTGGAAGTCTTCAGAGACTGGACAGACTTCTATATGGAATGATTTAGTGAATCCTGCTTTGAGCAGGGGGTTGGACCAGATGACCCAGGAGGTCTCTTCCAACTCTACCATTCTATGACAAGGGAGAGTAACCCTTTTTATTGTCTCAAACACCCCCTTTAGTTCTTTCATGCAGTGATTAAGATTAGGGATGAGCGAGTATGCTTGTCACTACTCTGTACTCGCACGAATATCTCGGTATTCGGGGTACTCGGTGAGCACCGAGTACCGCCAAGATGCTCGGACTCCTCGTAAATAACTATCGATCTGACACAAATACACAGGTCCCTTCAGTGCACACAGTGAGCTGGCACCTCACAGAGAGCAGATTGATTGTTAGGATCCCTCCAGGGGCCACAGCAAGGTGTTGTATGTTGCGACGATTTGAAAAAGCCCATCCTCCCGCCCTTTCCCAGAAACACTCGTTTTACAGCCGGAAGTCTATGGGCGGAGCCTGTCCCTAATTGACTTACATTGGGCTCAGTGCTCTGGCCGAGTACACAAGTATCTTGGGATGCTCGGCCCGAGCTTCGAGCACCCGAGCATTTTAGTACTCACTCACTCATCTCTAATTAAGATGAACAAGCAGTACTGTTTTGCAACTAAAAACTAATCTTTAATACCTGCAATAAAGCACAAAGGACATTTTCTAAAGTGACTATGACTGTGGAAACCAGTCAAACGTGCTGATTGAAAAGATATGCTTTTTGCGTAGACAAAATCTCTTTGGTGTAAATAATGGTGTGTTTTCTTCACAGACCTTAGAAGGTATATTTACGACTATTACAAAGACAAACATTGCAGATCTTGTGACATCCATAATTATTATGGTTGTAGTATTTGCAGTAAAGGAAATCAATGATCGATATAAATCCAAGATTCCTGTACCAATCCCCATTGAAGTTATTATGGTAAGTAAACTATTAATTAAAATAAAATTATAGTAAAATTATTCCATTTAAAGACTTTGCTTAGTCACATTTCAAAATTTTTTATATAGGATTAATCTACATAACTTTATAAATACATTTACTGATCTAATATAGGCTGGAGTCACATGTGCATATGAAAAATCTGACTTCAGAGATGCATTCATAATTCTGAAGCCTTTAGATCTAAAATCCTTCTGCATTCATTATTAGCCTAATGTCTTCATGGAGTGTGTTTTGGAGATTTAAATTTTTCTGGTGTTTTACACCAGCTATTGATCAGTCATCTGATTAGTGACAGCAATTGAGTAGAATGAGATAGATAAGACCTCTGGAAAGGAATTGATTTAAAGACAAGTATACCAAAGGAGCCTGAGGGCCCCACTGGTGACCAGCATTTCTCTAATGGGTATTCAACACAACAGATTTTATTTACATGACTTTACTGTCAGTAGGATAAACTGTCCTGAGCTGTCTACATGGGTGTGTAGGTCATAAAAAGCTGAATGAACTGATACATTGATATCTACAATCCAATGTCTTATTCTACAGAAATACATGTTTTGTTATATGTAAAGGAGCTGTTGAGATCTATGGGACAAATCAGCAGAAGCTCCACTGAAGTGTCCCATTTTTGTAAACTACACCTTTGTGAATTCATCTATGAATGTATGACTATATTTACACAGCAGATATTTTCTATAAATAAGCATGCAGTTTGTGTTGCAGAGTCCAAACTGTGACTATGCCACTTTAGTGCCTATATCTTTATTCCCGTCTTCTGCTTCTAGAGAGGTCTGGGGGAACAGCTATTCCACTTGTGGAGAGTATCCTGCCAGCCGGCAGTGAGGAGACTTAAAGCTGCAATGCTCCTCTGGGAAATTGCATATGAAAATTGTTACTTCAGTGAGGAAGCAGACAAACTCTGCTTCTAGAGACACACATCCACAAATTGTTAAGTGGGCTCTCCTTGATGCAGTAATGCCAAATGTTGATGCTAACTGCTATTCAGACACATTGGGTCAGAAGGTTGGGTGCTTCTGGATTTGGATTTTAGAATTCACTGTCTCTTTTGAAGGGAGCCATGTTGTTTTTTTGCACTAATAATGCAAAATCAGTAATGTGGAAACCACCTACATTTTTATTGACGGGTAACAGACCTGCATTAAAGTTTGTTTATTTTGGGATGAGTTCGTTTTTATTGGTACCATATTGGGGTATATAATATTTTGGATCAATCCAAGGATACATTCACATTTATTCTGCAATCAATGCTGAACACTTACATCAGGCTTCCAATCCAAATCTACAAAATATATGATTCAGACCAAAACCATTTGTCAGAATCATTCATTGTAATGAGGCATACAGAGTCTGACTGGCCTCTGTTCAATCTTTGTAGAAATGCACAAAAGCGTTGTCAACTGCAATTTTATGGATGTCTAAAAAGATGGATTCTTGCCTTAAACGAAGCTGGATAGAGTCTGAAGTGACTTCATCTGCCGCATTATAGTGAACGCTTCTATCTAAATATTGGAATATTGTTTTTTTTTCTTAGATTTAAGCTTTGTGCACATAGCACGTTTTGTGCTTTTTTATGCATTTTGACTGTAATTTTGTTACAAAACTGCATGTAAATCCTTATGCCAGCAAAGTCAATGAGAATCCTGAAGTTTTGTGCACGTGTTGCATTTTTTCCCCTTGCAGATTTGGTGCAGAAATAAACATGGGAAAAAGTATGGGAACAAGAAGTATATTTTTCATGCAGATTCAGCCACAGAAACTGCCTGAAAAACCTATTCAAAGTATATGTGCACACAACATCTTTTAAACTCAGGTGAACCTAACAAATCTTTCAAACAAAAGATGCTTCAGGAAACTGGCATTTTTTTTTCCTGAAACGTCTATTATGTCAACTTTTGCCTGAGTGTTTAACAGATTTTGTCAACCAACAGTTGTTAAAAAGGTTTTTCACGTTTTTGATGATATTGAGATGTCTTTTTTACTGTCATTTTCTGGTAATTTTATTCACTACATTTATTAATGAAGAAACCGCTAACATTTTTTTAAAAGCAAAAATTAAGGAAAAATGCTGTAAAAGGTGTCCCGATATCTTATGAGTGGCTTTTGAGCTTCACATTGACTTGTCTTCTAAACTACAGAGTGTCTTCTGAGCTGAAAATGCCAAAAACTGAACATGTCACTTCTATTACTCACTAAGCGTTTTCAGAAAACATGAAGAGTTTGAAAGATATTCTAAAGTCTGAACATGAAAATATAAAGCAGTTCATCTTACATTAAAAATACGTATGTTCAATGTTTTGAATGTTTTCTAACGGATTTTTCAAGAAGTTTCAATGAGATACAAATGACAAAGTCATTGTGTGCAAATCCCTAATTGTTCAAATTTTTGTACAATTTGTCAGAATTTGTTCATGTTTTTTGGGTTAAAGTGGTTGTCCACTATTCGGACAACCCCTTCTAATTTCACATGTTTCCCTAATTAAATCAAAATAAAAAAGCTTATACTCTCGTCCGGTGCTGGCGCCATCCCAGTGGTGTCAGCACACGTATTCACAGGGGGTCACTTGAGGTTATGACCTCTCACGAGGCCCACGCCCAACCACTGCCAGCATTTTCTCCACACCTTTAGATGCAGGAGTAATCAACAGAAAGTGAGCAGCAGCTGCAGCTCTCTCTCCCTGGTTATTAACTCACATTTGTGAAGATGAGAAGACAGAAGACAGTGGTAACTAGTCGCAGGGTTTGTGTAAAATCAAAACCTCATATAAACCACAGGAACACGAGCACCCACACTGCTGGAATGCACCGACACAGAAGGAGAGTATAAGCTTTTTTATTTTAATTGGGTAAAACATGTAATGAGAAGGGGTTGTCCTAATAGTGGACAACCCCTCTAAGATTTCGAATTTCCTATAGTGCTACGACAGTCCTGTGAACCAGCTCACAGAAGGAATGGGGCTTACTAAAACCACATTCTAAGGATATGGCTTTTTTCAGGTAGCTTTCACCTAGAAGCTGTTTTAAAAATTGTGTAATAAATATTACAAATATTGAAGCTATGCACAGCAATGTCAAAACAACTTGTAGTGCATAGGTTCTTTTTGTAACTTCTTTTAATTCTTTCAGGCTATGAAAGCCATGACACAGCTAAAAGAAGCAACCTGACCATTCTTTAGTCAGCTTCTGCTTGGAGGTTGCCTATATTTTAAATATAACATATAAAACAAAAGACATGGGCAGTAAAAATGACAAAAAATACGACAGATAAGACACTTTAAGATAAACATTTGTGAAGTGTCTTCTGCTTTAACCCCTTCCCGACCTATGACGTTATAGAGATGTCATAAAAGTCGGTGCGTTCCCAACCCATGACATCTCTATAACATCATGGGTTGTTTGCGCTCCTGCAGATCCGGTGACAGGGTCAGTGACAAGTCACCGGAGCTGCAGGATCGCAAGGACACATACTTTAGCCCAGGGGGATGGCTTAGCCACCCCGTGGCTAAACTCGCTCTGATTGGTAGTTGAAATTGAAACTGCCGATCAGAGTGAATAACTCCTCCAGAGCTCTCCAATCAGATCTGGAGGGGTGGATTGGCAGGTACCCTCCCCCTCCAGGGCTGATGAGCCCCCCTGATCAATTTCTGCCCCCTCCGCCACCCGGCGGTGACAGACATCCGCCTGCGGGCTGCACCTGCCGATGCACCCACCGGTCAGCTTCCTCAGCCCCCTCCTGGTGCAATCATGGAGGGGCCTGAGGAAGCTGACACCCCCTTGGGCCCCCCCACATCTGTGCCCTGTGTTCCCCTCACCTCCCGACGGGCTGCACCCGCCGGTCCGCTTTCTCAGCCCCTCCTGGTGCAATCACGGAGGTGACTAAGGAAGCTGACAGCCCCTTAGCCCCACCCCCACATCTGTGCCCTGTATTCCTCTCACCTCGCGGCGGGTTGCATCCGGCCGTGCAGCTGCCGGCCAGCCTCCACTGATGCTCTGGTGTGGGCCCCTCCTCCTCTCCCGCGCTCCTCCTCCTCACTGGTGGATCGTGAGTGAGGTAAGTATGAATGAATGAATGAAAGGATGGAGGGATGGGTGAATGGGTGCATGCATGCATGCATGGGTGGATGGATGGGTGAATGGGTGCATGCATGCATGGATGGGTGAGTGGGTCATGCATGGGTGGATGGATGGATGCATGCATGGGTGATGGATGGGTGCATGGATGGGTGGATGGATGTGTGCGTGCATGCAGTGTGCATTCATGGATATTGCATGGATGGATGTGTGCGTGCATGGATGGATGTGTGCTTGCGTGGATGTGTGTGCGTGGATGTGTGCATGGATGGATGTGTGCATGTGCATGCGTGGATGTGTGCATGCATGGATGTGTGCGTGCGTGTATGTGTGCGTGCATGGATGGATGTTGCATGGATGGATGTGTGCATGCTTGGATGTGTGCATGCATGGATGTGTGCATGTGTGGATACATGTGTGGATGTGTGCGTGTGTGGATGTGTGCGTGGATAGATGTGTGCATAGATAGATGTGTGTGCATGCGTGGATGTGTGCATGCATGGATGGGTGCATGGATGGATGTGTGCATGTGCGTGCATGGATGTGTGCGTGCGTTCATGCATGTGTGCATGCATGGATGTGTGCACGGATGAATGTGTGCGTGCGTGCGTGCATGTGTGTGTGGATGGATGGATGTTGCATGTGTGGATGTGTGCATGTGTATGGGTGGATGATGGGTGCATGGGAGGATGGATGGATGCATGGGTGGATGGATGGGTGCAACAAGAGATCAAGTGTCCTTTTGTTGTAGTCTCTGAGATCATAGTCATGGTGCACTGTATGACAGATCATTGCCATACAGTGCACCATAACTCTGACCCCAGAGACTGTAGGATACTTGATCCCTTGCTGCAGTCTTTTGATTGAGCAGAGGCGATCGAGCATCGTGGGACCTTCGTTGTGGACAATGTTGGAGGCGGTCGAGCATCGTGGGACCTTCGTTGCGGACTACATCGGATCTTTATAATAAAGATGGAGTCCAAATTTTGTTTGTGTTTTTTTTTTTTCAAATAAAAAGATTTTTCTTTGTGTGGTGTATTTTTTGACTATTTACTAGAGATTCCAAATGGCCGGTTCTAACATTGGCCCGACATTATGAATCTCGGGCTTAGTGCCAGCTGCCAATAAAAAGCTGGCATTATCGCCTTTATTACACAGTTTGCCATGAGCACCAGGGCAACTGGAAGAGCCTGGGTACAGCACCAGAAAATAGCGCTTCAATGAATGCGCTATTTTCTGGGACGGCTGCGGGCTGTAATTCGCAGCATGGGGGTCCCAGAATGCTTGGGCTTCTCCATGCTGAGGATTCCAGCCCCCAGCTGCCTAGTTATGACATGGTGTCATGGCACGACATGGTGTTCGCTAACAATTTGAATGGAAAATTAGCTCAAATTGTTAGCGGACACCATGTCGCGTTCGGACAGCCCCTGTGTGCCTAAACATTGCAGTTCCCCCACAAGTTACCCCATTTTGGAAACTAGACCCCCAAAGGGAACTTACCTAGATGGATGGTGAACATTTTGAACCCCCAGGTGCTTCACAAATTAATCAGTAAAAATGAAAAAAGAAAATGTTTATGGAATAGAAAGCACTTTTTCATTTTTACGCATGAATTAGTGAAGCACCTGGGGGTTCAAAGTGCTCACTATGCATCTATATAAGTTCCTTGGGGGGTCTAGTTTCCAAAATGGCATCACATGTGGGGGAGCTCCAATGTTTAGGCACACAGGGGCTCTCCATACGCGACCTGGTGTCCGCTAACAATTTGAATGGTAAATGAGCTCAAATTGCTAGCGGACACCATGTTGCGTTTGGAGAGCCCCTGTGTGCCTAAACATTAGAACTCCCCTACAAGTGACCCATTTTGGAAACTAGACCCTCCAGGGAACTTATCTAGATGGAAGGTGAGCATTTTGAACCCCCAGGTGCTTCACAAATGAATTCGTAAAAATGAAAAAAAAAATGTTTTGTGGAAAAAAAGTAATTTTTCATTTTTACGGATCAATTTGTGAAGCACCTGAGGGTTCAAAGTGCTCACTATGCATCTAGATAAGTTCCTTGGGGGGGTTCTAGTTTCCAAAATGTGTAAAATAAGAATGTGCAAATAGGGTCTTATCTCAATTATACACTATCAGCTTGCGATGTGGAATTTCTCACCCTGTCCAGTTGTGAGACCCACAACTGGTTAAAAAGCGATAAAGCAGCTGCTGCAGGGACCGCACCTCCACAGATAACCGTGGTCATAAACGTATATTTCCTAGGATGAAGTGCCTCACTGTCCGCGCTGCTGCTCCAGAAAAGAAGGAACCAGGACACGGGGATGTCAGGAACATCCCTGAGGAAGGAGCTCGGTTTGTGGCTCCGAAATGCATAGGACAATAAAAGCATCAGTTGATCCAGACATCCCTGTGTCCTGGTTCCTTCTTTTCTGGAGCAGCAGCGCGGACAGTGAGGCACTTCGTCCAAGGAAATCTAGTTTGCAAAATGGGGTCACTTGTGGGGAGCTCCAATGTTTAGGCACACAGGGGCTCTCCAAACGCGACATGGTGTCCACTAACAATTTGAATGGAAAATTAGCTCAAATTGTTAGCGGACACAATGTCATGTTTGGAGAGCCCCTGTGTGCCTAAACATTGGAGCTCCCCCACAAGTGACCCCATTTTGGAAACTAGACCCCCCAGGTAACTTATCTAGATGGGTGGTGAGCACTTTGAACACCCAGATGTTTCACAAATTAATCCGTAATAATGAAAAAGTACTTTTTTTTCACAAACAGTTTCTTTTAGCCTAACGTTTTTCATTTTCACATGGGCAACAGGATAAAATTCATCCTAAAATTTGTTAGGCAATTTCTCCTAAGTACACTGATACCTCATATGTAGTCATAAACCACTGTTTGGGTGCACGGCAGGGTTCAGAAGTGAAGGAGCGCCATTTCCCTCTTTGAATGGAAAATTAACTCCAAAAGTCAAATTGCGCTCCTTCCCTTCTGAGCCCTGCTGTGCGCCCAAACAGTGGTTTATGACCACATGAGGTATCGGTGTACTCAGGAGAAATTGGCCAACAAATTTTAAGATCTATTTTATCCTGTTGCCCATGTGAGAATGAAAGAATTGAGGCTAAAAGAACATTTTTGTTAGAAAAATTAAAATGTCCATTTTTTCCTTCCATGTTGCTTTAGTTCCTGTGAAGCACCTGAAGGGTTAATAATCTTCTTGAATGTAGTTTTGAATAGCTTGAGGGGTGCAGTTTTTGGAATGGTGTCACTTTTGGATGTTTTCTGTCATGTATGCCCCTCAAAGGGACTTCAATGTGATGTGGTCACTAAAAAAAATGGTTTTGTAAATTTTTCTGGAAAAATAAAAGATTGCTGATGAACTTTGAACCCTTATAACTTCCTACCAAAAAAACATTTTTCTTCCAAAATTGTGCTGATGTAAAGTAGACATGTGGGCAATGTGATTTATTAACTATTTTGTGGCACATAACTCTCTGGTTTAGCAGAATAAAAATAAAAATTTGAAAATTGTGAAATTTTCAAAATGTTTGCCAAATTTTTTATTTTTTCACAAATAAACGCAAAAATTATCTACCTAAATTTAATACTAACATGAAGCCCAATATGTCATGAAAAAACAATCTCAGAATCGCTAGGATCCATTGAAGCTTCCAGAGTTATTACCTCATAAAGGGACACTGGTCAGAATTGACAAAAATGCCAAGGTCTTTAGGAACAAAATATGCTGGGTCCTGAAGGGGTTAAAAACTCAGTGGGTACACCGATGTCTTTAAGATACCTTATGCACATACCCATATGCATGCATTCTTAGGTGTCATGGGAGTATTGGTCCTGGAATCAAAGGCTTTAAATACAAACAATAAATAAAGAAAAATTAGAAGGCAATGTAATAGATGCTGCATTAGCAACATGTTTCTTTACGAAAATGCATTGGTACATGTCTAGGCAGAGAACAAATGGGGCAATAACATTAAAAGGGCTTTCTCAGGTTGCATGTTAAGGAGCGAACCACTCCTGGCCCCTGGCATCCTGCTTTGCTGGGGACCAATTCTCTCCTGAAGATTGATGGTTTGGACCAGCGGTAATTTTTTGTGCCTCTAGTCCATAAACGTGAGACAAGCCCTTTTACTGTTTCCCTACCAACTTTCCCCCACAACCTTTCACTTCTTCTTTGGAATCCAGAAATGCTGAGGTGTAACTTGGATAAGGGTGCTTTCACACACTGCGTATTTGCTGCATTTTTTTATGCGCAAGCTCATCACAAACCAGGAGTGGGTGATTAAATCCAGAAGTCTAAATATCTGCGAGTGAGAGATAAAACAGAGCGCAATGGGTCTTAACGTATGGGGAAACTTAACCTTAATATTGTATGTGCTCACCTGGGCCAATTGTGTAAACCCACTGGTGTCTGCGTTAATACAGCCGCTGCTGGATCCGCACTTCCACGTGCAAAGTGGTGTATATACAGAAATCCAAACAATAGTGATCCTACGATCTGTGCTGCTGTTTCAGGATTGTACCCCTGATGAAGGAGCTGGGACAGCACCAAAGCGCGTATGGAATAAAAACACTGTTGCATCAAGACCTTGTGTGGTCCTTTTTTCCTGAAACAGCAGCGTGGATCCTAGGAGCACTATTGTTTGGATTTCTAAATCCAGAAGTGGAGCACTTGTGTCTATTATACTTTTCCTCTGATTGTTCCACTCCTGGTTTGTGATAGGCGCACGCGTAATAAAATGCAGCAAATACGCAGCAAATACAAAGCGTGTGAACGCACACTTAAGGTCCCAACGCAAAATAAGTAACGGGCCCCTCAGACACCAGATGCCATGAGCAGCTGCTACTTCTGTATCCCTGTTGTCACACCCTTGGAGCTAAAGCATAATCTTTTCAACTGTTCAGACACCTGATTGGCAAATGATTCTTATCATGTAAATTTCAAGGTTTTTTATATATAAGCAATAACTGTTTACTTTACAACTATTCTGGTAAAAGTACTCAAAGATCATTCCGTAAGTAAAGAATTTGTGACCGGCAACAATCATGGGTATTCATGCTTACATTTACCATATGTAAACAAGGCTCATAAAGTAAAAAGAAAAAGTTTATGATTCAGCTCAAATTAATGGTCAAAATCCAGTATTTTAGGCTGGGGTCACAGTAGCATTTTCACATGCGTTTTTGGAGACCTGTGTTTTCAAAAACGCATGTAAAAAACGCACCCATAGGCCCCCATGTTAAAAAACGCCTGCCCTAATAGCCAAAAAGCATGTGTGACAGTCCCATGCATTTTTGGAGCTTTTCTAATATGTTTTTTAATACGTTTAATACGTTTTTTAATATGGGGCCTTATGGGAAACGCATGCAAAAACGCATGTACAATTAGTGCCATTCAAAAACGCATGCATTTCCCATAGGAGCCCATGTTAAAAAAACGCATGCGTTTCAGAAAACGCATGCGTTTTTTAACATGGGCTCCTATGGGAAACGCATGCGTTTTTGAATGGCACTAAAAGTTACTAATGTACCATGCGTTTTTGCATGCGTTTTCCATAGAGGCCCATGTTATAAAAACGCATGTGTTTTCTACAAAAACGCATGCGTTTTTCAAAACGCACAGAAAAATACTACATGCACTATTTTTAGGTGCCGATTCAAAAACGCAGCCAAAAACGCAGGGAGCCATCACACACCTTAAAAAACTCATGCTGACATGAAAAAACGCATGAGTTTTGTTAAATCACTAAAAAAAACGCATGGCAACTGTGACCACAGCCTTATTGAAGATCCATTACAAATAAGTTACAGAGAAGGCAATTTACACCAAGACATTTCCAGCAACGTGATCAAGAATGCATGACTTAAAACACGTTGGAATAAGTTGATTGCACGGCAATTTATGTTTAGTTCATGAATGCCTTTGCTCTTACTTTTTTATTTGTTTATTTTGTTTTGCAGACAGTGATTGCAACCGGTGTATCATATGCATGCAATTTCCATGTGAAATATAAAGTTGACATTGTTGGAAAATTGCAGAAAGGGTATGAATATTAAGATTATAATTTTGCATAAACCAAGTCAAAATTGTTGTTTTTAGTGTAAACTGAGTTTCAAAAAAGTCACAAATTGCATAAACATTTCTACACCATACTTTTACCAAAGTGGCAAATGTAAGTGTGGTACAAAAGAAGGGGTGCGCCCAACATCTTTTAGGCAGGTTTATTAAGCTAAACATTAGAAAATATTAAAAATGTTCACACAATTCTTCACTTGCTTATAAGGGGCACAGATTTCATTTTTGGAATTTAGAACCATCTCACTGTACAATATTAAGTGACACATTTTTAATTAATCTTTTTTCAAACCTTGCATTAAAAATGTCAGTCTTGATAAATCTGACCCAATATCTAATCTGAAAAAATATTTCTAAAGTCCGTTAAGATATGCTACATATGGTTTTGACTAGTTGTGGGGGTTTAGTTCCCTGACCACTCAGCTCACTTAGCATGTTATCATGCCACTGTGGGCAAGATAAAATGTTTTATAAACAATGGTGTCTTTGCAAGCACTATACAAAGCCATGTGCGTGGCTTTGTTTTCTTCCGAATTGAACTTCTCTGTAGCCAGGTGTACACGTACCACCTTCAGAAAGGTTCACTGCACATATTGGAAGTCTTCTGCACTTCCGGTTATACGCACTACTCTGAAGCCGGGTATACATGTTTCAGCTTCAGAGAGGCAGAGTGCACATGATCAGAAGTGCAGACAAGCGCAGTTAGCCTCTCTGAAGCTAAGATGCATAAACTCAGCATCAGAAAAGTTAAGTTCTGAGAGGAACAAAGTCATGCGCATGCACGGTTTTGTACAGTGCTGCCGATAACGATAGCTTTTGTAAAGCATGTTATCTCCCACAGGAGAGTGATAACATGTTAAGTTGTCCGACTAGTTGGAAAACTAATGCCCCTTCAACTAGTTAAAGCCCGAATTTGCATATCATAAATGATCTTTAGAAATTCCTTTTGCAAAGATCTGTTTATGTATGCTTCTACATGACGGCATTGGATGGCCAGGATTATAGATATGTGCGCAGAACTGCTTGTGCTTTTGGGGGCACAAGGGAATCTTACAGGTTCCATTTAAAGAACATTTGCTGTTTATGAAATATAAATTATTTGTGTCTGATATGCAAAGTGATTTACAACTGTGTGTTATTTATATTTGATCCTGATTTTTGCAGTTCAGCATTTAGTTATCCCATATCACCATATATTTATTAATGTTTTGTAAAACTTAAAAAAATATCATTATTGTTATAGAGTTAAATGTCATATATTTCTTGTTAAACAGCTTTCAGGCTCCACAGGCACCAAACATTTCAGTATTTCAAGAATGCATAGCTGACGGCTTTTCCATTGGAATCGTTGGATTTGCTATAGGTTTTTCTGTGGCAAAAGTCTATTCTTTAAAACATGACTATGTAATAAATGGTAATCAGGTATGTACCATGGATCTTTTATACATATAAAATAAACATCTTACAGTCATGTGCATCAGTTTTTCAAAATTTCTGCATACCTTAATATAAAATCAGAGATATTTGAGGATAAAGAGCAGCCCTATGGAATTCCATGAGCACCCAACAAAGGTAACAGGCAATGGAAAGTAATCATGTTGGGTTATCATGTAAACCTTTATATACCAGCAATAAGTACCAAAGAATCATGTTTTTTCTGAAATCAGGTGCTCAGACCGTATTCACACTGCTTAAATGATTAGATAATATACAAATAACATAAACAAATATGTATATTGAACTTTCCTCAGAAGTCGGGGAGTAAATGAATCAGTAAGAAATCATGTCCAATCTACAGGGCAAATGTGTTATTTGCCTTAAAACACCAAAGTAGTGGCTGTATAGCAGAAGAGTCTGACTCCAAATATTGTACACTGAATCCTGGGATATGGACAGACCATGCTTGTGGACTTGAGTGGTCGGCAATTAGAAGATTTGTCATATAGCCGAGACCTAAGTTGTTCATGGCTTTAAAGATTATTGGGCAAATTATACATTGTTCCCCATTTTACCTGCCACCAGTGTAGTGTGTGGAGAGGATTTTTAAGGTTGATCAGGTATTAATTTAGCTGCGTAGGTTTGAGCTAACTGAAGGTGATGTATTGTTGTGTCTGGGAGGCCCACATAAAGGGTCTCACAATAGTCCAGGTACAAGGTTATTTGAGATGAAATGTTTAATTTTGTCAATTTTTCTCAGATGCAAAAATGATGATTATTGATGGCTGATATTTGGTTTTTGAATGACAGTTACCGATCAGTAACTACATCAAGTTAGACTACCTGATCTGAGCTTTTAAGGATTGTATTTCCCAGGAAAAAGAGCTGACTGAGTAGAAGTTTGCTACTTTGCTGTTAGGCAAAAGCACATCAGTCCTTTATGTGTTTAGTTTCAGCCAGCTGGCATTCATCCTTGTTTTATAGTTTTGTAAGGCAGAAATTTATAGCTGAGGATGGGTCATTGACTCCTGGTTTAGATATTTGGTATAATCAGGTATCATCATTATAGCAGTGGTATGCCAGACTGTGGTTATGAATTATTTGACCTACTGGTATCATGTAAACAACATTCGGTATAGAACTGACCGTGGGGTTGAGGCGTCAATAGATACTCTTTGTGATCTTTCAGCCGGGAAATAACTTAACTATTGAACAGCTATGCAATCGAATCTGCAGATTTCCTTAATTATTGGTATTAAGCTATCAAGGTCAAATGTATCAAATGCTGCAGAAAGATCTACTGTAAGAGTATTATGATGGTGACACACCCCTTTCTCTTGCCATGAGATCATTAAGTACCGTATATACTTGTGTATAAGCCGAGTTTTTCAGCCCAAAATTTGGGCTGAAAAGTCTCCCCCTCGGCTTATACATGGGTCTATACGGGGACCCATGGTGTGGTGGCTGTGGTGGGGGCTGTGGAGGCTGCAGGCGGGGGGGGCTGCTGTATGAGCGGCCCCGTCACGTGGGGCCGCTCATTAAATATGCACTGCTTCCCCCTGTCAATCAGCGGCAGGGGGAAGCAGTGCATATAGCCCCCAAATGCTGGCACTCGCCCCCCCTTGTAAGGGCCCCCCCCCCGCTGGTTATATTACCATCCCGGTCTTCTGATCAGCGCCGCTCCTCGGTGCTCCTCGGTGCTCCGTCCGTCCGTCCTGCTGTATCCGGGATCTCCGGCCGTCGCAGGCATATGACGTCATCGCGCGATGGCCGGGGATCCCGGATGTAGCAGGACGGGACCAGAGAGGACGGAGCGCCGAGGAGCAGCGCTGATCAGAAGACCGGGATGGTAAGAGAAGCGGGGGGGGCCCTTGCAAGGGGGGGCGAGTGCCAGCATTTGGGCTGCTGGGGACCCCCTGGGGGCTGCTGGGGACCCCAGGGGGCTGCTGGGGACCCCCAGGGGGCTGCTGGGTACCCCCTGGGGGCTGCTGGGTAACCTCAGGGGGCTGCTGTGTACCCCCTGGGGGCTGCTGGGTACCCCTGGGGGCCTACTGTATACCACTGGGGCTGCTGTATACTACCACTGGGGCTGCTGTGGCTGCTATATACTACCACTGGGGCTGCTATATACTACCACTGTGGCTGCTATATACTACCACTGGGGCTGCTGTATACTACCACTGGGGCTGCTATATACTACCACTGGGGCTGCTATATACTACCACTGGGGCTGCTATATACTACCACTGAGGCTGCTGTATATACCTCTGGGGCTGCTATATACTACCACTGGGGCTGCTGTATACTACCACTGGGGCTGCTGTATACTACCACTGGGGAGGCCTGTATACCACTGGGGGGGGCCTGTATACCACACTGCTGGGGGCTGTATACCTGTGCTGGGGTCCATCCTCTGCTTATACACGAGTCAATAGGTTTTTCCAGATTTTTGGGGCAAAAGTAGGGGGGTCGGCTTATACACGGGTCGGCTTATACACGAGTATATACGGTACTCGTCTAAGCGCTGTTTCAGTGCTATGTTTTTTCCAGGAACCAGACTGGATAGGGTCATATATGTAGTCACCTAGCAGTGTGGCATCTGTTTGGATAGCAATGTCCTTTTCTATGACTCTTCCAGGAAAGGGAGTTTAGAAACAGGTCTGTAGCTATTCATTGCATTTTGGTCCATGAAGGACTTGGTTAAAGGTACCGTCACAAGCCGCAATCTTGCCTGGAAATCATAAATACAATATGTCGCCCCGGAGCAATCGCCGTGGAATTTCCTCACAGTTGCGGCGTGTGATTGGGGAATTTCGCGGCGATAAATCTCCTCTCGGCTGTTGCCTGATTCCTGAGCACTGCTGATGGCGATATTTGCGTGTTATGGCGTGTGATAGGGCGATAGTGATGGAAGCAGGGTTGCCTAGGATTTCCCATAAGCTTGCCTCAGCGTGGTGGACTCCAAGCCCCGTCAGAACTGATTAGTGTTGGCTAGTGTGTTCCCATTGGCTGTCAGTTGACACCGCGCCATATTTGAGCGTGTATTAGTGCCAAACTCTGATAGACAATGGCGTCATGTATTAGCCAGCCTTCCAGAACAGGCTGTCCAATCATAATGTTGCGTTGTCCAATGAGCGTGTATAGGGCGTGGTCTAAACCACTGTGGCATGCCTATCTCCTCGCCGTTCTGAACATGTACACCCACATTGCCTTTGGAATTGCGGCGTGTATAGCGGCAATGGAATGAGGCAAGATTGTTTCCGCTGTAGGTGAGGCAACTTCCGGAGCGAAACATCACCTTACTTTCAAGGCGAGATTGCGGCGTGTGATGCCGCCATTGGTGATCTGAAGCGACCATGAAAAACGTGCACGCGCACGTTAGATCGCCTCACATCGCCAGGTGAGATTGTGGCGTGTGACGGTACCTTAAGAGATGCTTGATGACTGCTTCTAGAATTGATTGTTGGGAAAAGCAAAACACTCCAGCAGGAGTGATGTCAGATCTTGTAACATGTTGTTCTATGAAGTGGTCAAACCTGGGTGCAGAGTGTTTTGGGGTGAAATGTTTAGTCGTTTGAGATGAATGACTGCAGATAAAGATGACACAAGCTTGTTGTATTATATACTTGATAATTAAAATCTGAAGAAGTGTCCATTTGTACCTTGAAACTCAGGTTTTAGCCTAATATCTTAGGGTTATAAACCTTCAAGTACCCTGTGTTTTTTGGATTCTTTGTTTTGGTGCTTGATGGCTGAAAATTAGAAGGAGAAATTAATGGTGTGATGGTCAAATTGAATAATGGGGTGCTACAGTTGAGATAACCAGCTCTGTGTGGTCTATCAATGCCAGAGTAATAACCTTTATGTAAGTGGATGAGTAGACTGCTTGAAAGAAATATAGTTTGTTCAAAGTAGTAAGTCATCTATTCTAATGCTGAAGTGCCCAAGTAGCATCCACCTTCAATATTCAAGTGTAAATATGGACAACAGTTCTTAAAAGTCCTTGAGAAATTTTGATCTATCAACTGGGGGTAAACAGATAAGGAAAATTTTGATGGCTTTTTTTTGCTCATAGCTGAGCAACAATATATTTAAATGTATTGGTTGGATCAAGGGGTAGCAATTTTATAATTAGATTGGATTTAAAAAGCTACCCCATCTCCCTGTCATCCCTGTCTTTCATGGCATAGTTATTGAGTAGTCACTCCTTGGTATTGCAGCTTCCAGTTTAGGGCCTACATTTCCTTCAAGCTATGTTTGAGTTATGAAAGTTAAATCACATAATTTGATTAAGTCATGTATGGTAGCTGTTTTGCTGTTGATTTTCATTGCAGATTTTTTTGTGTTTTCTGCCTTTAATTGCACTTTGCTTGTGCATGCAATCCCTACTTTGGCCCAGCCCTTTCTGTATTTGCATTGTGTTTCAGATATGTTTACTATCACTGCAATACAAACTGGCTTGAAAGAGGGCAAAAATCTTATTTCTTTTAATATTCTATTTACAATATCTTTGAGGAACCTCAGTGTGCATAGTCTTTTAGAACCTAAAAATGTATATAGGAGTGATATCTTTATTGGCTAAATAGAACAAACAGAACATAGGTGTGAATAACATACTAGTTACCAAATAAGATTATTTTAGAAGCTTGGGTTGCTGTTAACTTTAGGAAAATTAAACTTATAATATGAGGTTTCGAGGGAAGTGGTTTATCATGAAGTTCTCAGCCTACTGGTTAGTGAAATTCCTTTTGAGTTGCAGTACTTATTGGGCTTGTAATGAAGAATCCACTAAAGTATGGAATATTCTTCAGAGCTAAATTTAATTCAGTGTGGCTGTCATCCATTTATTTTGAAATCTTGAAGGTGTAGACTTTGAAGTTGACACATTGCAGCCTTGTATAGTTTATTGCGTAATGGTGTGGATCTAAGGCTGGCTTCACATTAGCGTTTGTGTCTGCATGCTGATGGCATGCAGACACAAACGCTGTCAAAAGCAGGGACACTTTGATGTGTCCGCAGCGGATAATGTCCGCCTGCGGACACATCACTAGGGAGCCCGGCAGCCAATCGGCGCTGTCCGGGGGCGGGCCGGGGGCGGAGATCAGCGCCGGAGATCTCCGCCCCCCCGGCCGCCGGTAAGCTCCGGGACATGTCGGCGGGGAGAACAGCTGATGTGAGAGCTGTTTGAATCTTCCCGCGCCGACACTGAGAGGAGATGTCGGCGCGGGAAGATTCAAACAGCTCTCAGATCAGCTGTTCTCCCCGCCGACATCGCTAGGAGATTACAGGCGGCGGGGAGAAGGAGGACAGCAGAGCCTCAGCTGATCTCCCGGTGGCCGTCGGTGAGCTCCTGTGACATCACCGGCGGCCACCGGGAGATTTTTCAATGGGTCCGCAGCGTTCTCCTGCGGTGTCATGCAGAGGACACTGCGGACCCATTGAAGACAATGCATTTTTTGTACGCTTGGGGACGCTTGCTGATTGTCCAAGGTCCCCAAACGCACAAAAAAACCCAACTGGCTGCGTCCCGGGTGCGGATGCTGGACACCGGAAGCAGCAGATATCGTCCGCATCCGCACCCGAACGCAGCAAACGCAGGCACCATGCGTTCCTATGTTAAACATAGGAACGCAGTGCGCATGCGTTTGACTGCGTATGGGAACGCAGCAATACGCTGCCTTCCCATACGCAAATGTGAAGCCAGCCTTAGTTCTAAATCTAAATTCCCTATCAGTATGCCTTTGGAGTGAAATCTGAAACCAGTGAACCTATAAGAAATCCACCAAACAGGAGAAAACATATAAACTCCTTGCCTATTTTGTCCTTGTCTTTGGGTCACCACGTTGCCCTTTGTACATATAATTCTAACTGTTTAACTGTCCATAGTAACTATTAAATGTTTTCCTCAATTTATCGCTCAAGGCTGTCAAATTTATGATTTGTGTATTTAAGAATATAATGGATGAGAAATACATGTACAATACAGAGTGGGGACAATTTTCTACATACAAATCATCTTCTGAAGTGTCATTTTAACTGGTAAGACAAGGAACAAATCTTTCTATCTTAGGCATCTTTAGTAATGTGGCCTGTTCAATATACTTTCAGGAGCTGGTAGCCTTTGGATTAAGCAACATATTTGGTGGCTGTTTTAAAGGCTTTGCGGCAAGTACTTCATTATCAAGATCTGCGGTCCAAGAAAGTACAGGAGGGAAAACGCAGGTAGTTATTCCTTATATTATCTTGTGTAGTAGTCAAATATATGGTGAAAAAGTAACTGTATTAACAAGGAGCTCAGGGCTTCTAGCCCTTAGCCTTCAGCCTTCTTCACATTTTCTTCATCCTGCTATATTCATTTTTCCCCATCTCACTGTTGAGACATTTCTCATGTTCAGCTTATCATACAAAAAGATATTCCACTGCATACTAGAACACTAAGAATTAAATAAGACTATGTCCTTGCATTACTGCAGTGGGAACATGATAAAAAAGGTAAAAATACAATGAGTTTACTGCTACAAATCCTATCTGCCCACACATGCAGATTTTTAATGGCACATAGAGGCATTTCATGTTAGGGTCCCAATATATGAGATGTACATTGTCGTGGTTATCGGGCTCATATGCATTGGCCAATACATTAGCTAAGCATCTCCTTTAATTCAAATATACCTACAGCAGTAATGCTATGTCATATTTTCTCTGATCCACTTTGCAGTAAGATAATTGTATTTTTCTCTTTTTTCTAATATTCCCACTACAGTAATGCAAGCCCTTAGTCTTATTGAATTCTTAGTGTTCCAGTGTGTAGAAGAATAACTTTCTGTAATCATGTTTTTTTCTGTTAGCACCTGTACACTTTGCTTGGTGTGCCAATCAGTCTTTTGTTTAATTAACAGCTTATCTATCATACAGTCACACTGCAAGGTCACTCAGCGCTGACAAACATGACGAATAAAAGAGTATGATGCCCTGCTGAATCAATAACTGCAGAGTTCCAGACCTCCGAAGACATTACAGGGGTTCACCGGACTTAGGCTACAAGTCTGCAGTCACTCTATTTAACTGTAGACTTCTGAATCCTCAGGTGTTGGTGCAGTTGTTACCTATGAGATTCTATGTAGATAGCAGGGAGGAGGGGGTGGAGCTCGGCCTCTAGCTTCTCCCACCATCATAGAATCTAAACAGTAACAACTGGCATGTCCTATCTCAGTAATGGGAAAGTCTTCATTGAATACAGATTTTACCTCAGCGTTGAGAATTGTGATAATGACTGATCAATTCTGGCTGAGAAAGAAGCAATTTTCTTTGATAAGATACATTACAAAGTTGCTTATTCTAATGTGTACTATTGGTTTATGAAATAAAAATTAAAACAACAGTTACTCTTTAACTGGTCTGCCCAGAGCCCTGACCTCAACTGCATAGAGTACCTTCAGGATTAACTAGAACAGAGATTTTGAACCAGATCCTCTTATCGTATATCGTATATCGGAGTGTTTGACCTCACAAGGGCTGTTTTAGATGAATGGACAAAAATTCCCACAGTCACATTCCAAAACCTTATAGAATTTTTTTTTTCCCAGAAGAGTAGAAGCTGTGTTGACTGTAATGCATGGACCAACTCAATGTTAATACATATTGATTTAGAATAAGATGTCATAAAAGCTCCTGTATGTGTAATATGTAGGTTTTCCACTACTTTTGTCAATATAGTATGTATACATCCATAGATTATCTTGTGCACTTTACCCTGCATGTGATAAGGATATCTATAGAATGACAGAAATCTATTTCATTCTTGACCCTGCATTAGTTGACTTGTGGTTGACTCCTGTCACTACCTGGCTTGCTAGGTATACATACCACGCAGTTGGTGTGAAACCTCCTCTGACAGTATATAGATTTTATTTATCTACATGAAGTGAAATTCATACAGTAATGTAGTGGTGCACTTTTTAATGTGAAATTTATCAGGCGTTCTTGACATATTATTGTATCACACTTCATATTATTGTATTGCAGAATTTTCAAGGTAGCCTGTCGCTACAGGCTACAATCTAAGAATATTGTGATCCTAATGTTGGAATGATTGAAAATGATTTGGCAAAGTATAAATAAGCAGAATTGTTTTTTTCTGTTTATGAAAATTATTTTTGCAATGTATAGGATATCACCATTTTTTCAAACTCCTAATTTTATTGAGGATTCACCTATTCAGGCAGTAGTTAGCGCTCCAGAGCTTCTCTGCATTGTAACAGGGGATAAGAGGCAATAAGTATTATCAGTCATTTTTGAGATATGAAGCAGTGTCTTCTGGTTGTCTAGACATAGACAACTGTGTAAAGACTACTCCATGCTCTCTACTATCTCCGAGCTATCTCGCTACATGTCCACTATCTTATTGATAACCTTGGATTAGAATATAAGCAGGCACTGATATAATGTATCAACACCATATGCCTGACCTAAAGGCATTATAAACGTTACTCTAAAGGCTAGGTCTCACATAACGATATCGGTAACGATATCGTCCTATTTGTGAGTAGGAACGATATCCTTACCGATATCGTTGCGTGTGACTGATAGCAGCGATCAGGCCCTGCTGTGAGGTCGCTGATCGTTGCACAGGGCTCCTGACCATTTTTTGGTCGTGGCCCCCGCTGGTCACCACACATCGGTGTGTGTGACGGCGGGGGGAACAATTAATAAGCGACCTATACAGTATACAGTATAGGCGGGTCACATGACTGTGACCTCATCATAGGTCCTTTACCCTGAGATCTCCATTACAGAGATGCCGTATGGGAGCCTCTGATGCCGGTGAGCCTCGGGGGGGGATTTCTTTATTTAGAACAAGGAGAGGATAGGATTAGGGTTTAGGATAGGGATAGAGTAGGGAACAGGGAATAGCAGGGAGAGATGAGAATAGTGAGGGACAGGATAGGAGAGGTCGGCACCGCTCGCTCCCGCAACTCGGAAGCGGCGGTGCGGTAACCATGGTAAACAAGCGGGTCTCTAAGTGCAGGAGAGACCGCTGTTACCATGGTTACCAGCGTCCGTCCGCTCCAGGATGCAGGGAACGAGCGGACGCTGGGTACCAACGATCTGCTGCCAGAGGTCGTGGTGAAGTCTGTCAGTGTGACAGCTCACCAGCGACCTGATAACGATGTGTCAACGATGCATCAACGATGCTGATCGTTGTCGGCATCGCTGACACATCGTTATGTGAGACCGGGGCTTTAGACCACGTGTACTCGTTGAGTATTATGTGAATTTTTACTTCAGTATTTGAAGCCAAAATCATGAGTGGTGATAAATCCAGAAGTGCTGATGTGTTTCTATTACAGTTGTCCAGTCCTGCTTTTGGGTTACAAATACTGAGGTAAAAAACTCATCAAAAATCAACAAATATTCGACATGTGCACATGGCCTTAATTTCAATTAAAGTAAACATGTAGAATACAGGTAAATATTATGGAAATATGCCATTTTAAATGTATGTGTATGTATATATACATATATACTATAACAATATATGTATCAACAGGTGGCAGGACTTTTATCAGCTATAATAGTCATGATTGTCACTTTGGCTCTTGGATTCCTCCTTGAATCATTGCAAAAGGTACAGATACTTTACAGCATTCTTTGCTCTAAAATAATCTTTGTTAGTCAATTTATATGTAATTAACCACATAATTGGCTTCTTATTCTCTTTATAGTCCGTACTTTCAGCCTTAGTCATCATCAACCTAAAGGGCATGCTGATGCAGTTCAATGAAATCCCTATCTTGTTCCGGAAAGATAAATATGATTGTGTAAGTAGTACTTCTTCATATGAATTGGCCTTCTCCAAAAATGTATTGCTTTTTTAAGAAAAAAAGGTTGTGGATTATCAACATTTTAAATTGGGCAGCCTATTAGACCTCATTCAGACATCTGTTTTTCCCATACATGTTAAAGCCATGATTTTTGAGGCTTCAACATCTACCAATTAAAATCTATAGAGCTATTTTGTGTGAACCATGTGACCACAAAAAATCACGGAGATGTGCCTGATTTTGATCATCTTCGATCAAATTACCCATACATGTTTATGGGTTCATGAATGTCACTAACACTACAGTAATGGCATCTGTGTGCCATTCATGTATTATTTATGATTAAGATTACAATGAGAAGAAGGAAAAGTCTAGAGATGAGAGGTGTTCGATTCGAATTGTTTGCCAATCTCAAATTCGAGCTGTTCTTGGCGGTGTTTGAGTCATTCGCTGAATTAGAACAATTTGCTTGAAATTCGGCAGTTCTAGTATATGTTCGATAACACTTCAATCACCAAAAACTAAACCTAGCCCTAATACTGCAAATTAATGTTAATAGTTTGTGTGTATATTGTGCAGGGGGGGCTTGTATCAGAGCGCAGCAATAAGGTCGCTCTTTTTTTTTTTTTTTTTTGTCCTAAAGCATGTACAGTGGGGCGGTTCAGGCTGCTAGCCAATCACAGTCCCACACTGCAAAGTGCATTTTTTCATACAACCAAGGTCATCATTGGCTGTGTCTGTCACATGTCCTAGCCCTATAAGACTCGGCCATTTTATTGATCACCACCATTTTGCTGATAGCTGCTGCAGGGTGTTAGACGGAACCGCTGCAGCTGTGTGCGCGCGCTAAACAGTGAAAACTCTAAATTGTGATCTCTCAGTCAGCTAGTGTAGGAATACAAAGTTAGCTAGATAGGTTTAGGGAGTAGAGACTGGAGGGAGGGTGCGAATCTTAGTAATATCTGCCCTTTTTAGGGCTGCTCCATAGGAGTAGCGATTAGGGATAGGGACTAGGGACTAGTAGTCTATCAGCCCTTTTCAGGGCTACTTCATAGAAGCAGGAACTAGTTTTAATTGCAGCCCTTTTGAGGGCTAGATTAGAGCATTCTCTATTAGTTTTTGCCAGGCAGTGTGTGTCAGGTGTGTGCCAGTGCTGTGCAAGTCTTTCTCACAGCATCTGGCCACAGTAATATAGCTCTTTGAATCCATTAGGGCAGGTAGTGTAGCACTGCTGTGAAGAAAGCTACACCACCTGTCTTAATTAGCCATTTTATTTGCTGCAGCTAGTCCAGGCACTTTGTTCGGGCTAGTAGCAGACCAGCAGTGTCCCACAGTGGTGTAGCCCACTTGTGAGAGAAGCTACACCGCCTGTGTAGTTCCTTCTACTAATTTTTTACTGCACCTAGGAAACCTGTCAGTTTTTGCCTAAAAGCAGTGTCCACAAAAAACTGTAGTGTAGGCCACGTGTAATACAACCAAGTACACCTTGAGTGTAGTTCATTCTACATAATTTTTAACTGCCACCTGGCAAAACCTGTTAGTTTTTGCCTAAAAGCAGTGTCCACAAAAAAACTGTAGTGTAGGCCACGTGTAATAATACAACCAAGTACACCTTGAGTGTAGTTCATTCTACTAATTTTTAATTGCACCTAGCAAACGTAATTTTTTGTGCCTAGTACCACAGTCTGGCCACTCAGCTCTGCTCGATTTCCATCAGAATATTTTTTGCCAACAACTGCAGATTTGCCAATTTGTTCACATCAAAAGCCTGCTGCTGGTGGAAAGGGAAAAAAGGTTTGTGTCCGTGGGGTATGTGGGAAAGCAAGAGTAACATCTGCTGGTGAAAGACCATCTTCCAGCCAAAGTAAGATGTCTACTTCTTTCCGTGGAGATTCTGATATGATCCCTTTCGTATGGACACAATCGATACCAATTATCGATGAGGCACAAAAAGAGCAGGCGCTTGAATGGATAGCAAGTGGGCTCTCCTCCATCTCAACTTCTACATCACAAATACACCAGTCCTCAGAGGTGTCACCACAATCCCACTTGCTTCCGCACAGTTCCCAAGTCTCCAGCCACTCATCTGCTTATGGGGTAAGACAGATGGTTGAGTATGCATCGCTCTTCACTCATACTATAGCCTGGTAATCAGAGGTCTGCTCCAAAGCTTTTGTGAGTCAAGACGAGGAAATTATCTACACTGATGCCCAGAAGATTTTGGAGTCGGATCCAGGCCCAGATAAAGAAGGTTCTGAGCAAGCATAATGTAGACCCTCATTTATAAACTGTGAAGTGCACCTTGGAGATCTTGTGAGCCCTTCCGCATACGACTCCTTCTGTACTTCCTCCCCGTCCTCTAGTACCACCACCTGACTCTGAATACTGTTTAAAGTGTGCTCCAGCATGTAAATGACGGGAATAGTCATTCTCATAATGGCATCATCATCATTAAACATCTTCGTCGACATTTTAATACTGTATAGAATGGTGCATAGGTCCTTCATTTCAGACCACTCCAGCTGTGTGATTTGCCCCACCTCTGAATCTCGTAGGCACAGGTTATACATCATGACATATTGCACCAGGGGTCGTCGGTGCTGCCACAGTTGCTGCAACATGTGCAGAGTTGAATTCCATCGTGTCGGCACATCGCATTTCAGCCAGTGAACTGGCAGGCTGAATGTCTTCTGTAGAGATGCAAGGCGTTGAGATGCTATATATATACCAGATGTACTACCCGGCTACGGCCGGGTTAATAAATAACTGATGTTAGCTATACAAAAATAGAATTTGAATATGTCATATTAATGACCTGTAAGAAAATAGAAGCTGAGCTGTGATTGATTGCTATAGGCAGCCTAATAAATCTCCAGCCGGGCAGTATATGTTACCTCACACATACACATAATAGACAGTTCATGTGACTGACATCTGCCTTAATTCCCTATATGGCACATGTGTTGCACATTGGCTGTTTTTAATCAGATGTTTATTTTTGGAAATTAAAGATAGCACACGTATGAGGCGAGTTGTGTGAGGCGATTTGTGCACATCTGTGTCTGTCTGTGTGGTGTGTGTGTCCCTGGGGTGTGTGTTTCCCTGGGGTGTGTGCGTGTGTGTCCCTGTGGTGTGTCTTCTTGTGGGGGGGAGGGGTGTCCCTGTGGTGTGTGTCCTTGTGGGGGGGAGGGGTGTCCCTGTGGTGTGTGTCCATCCCTGTGGGGTCTGTGTGTTCCTGTGGGGTGTGTGTGTTTGTGTGTGTCTGTGTCCCTGTGGGGTGTGTATGTGTGTGTGTCCCTGTGTGTGTCCCCCTGTGGTGTGTGTGTGCCTGTGGGGTGAGTGCATGTGTCCCTAAAGGGTGTGTATGTGTGTGTGTCCCTGTTGTTGGGTCGGTGTGGTGTGTGTGTGTTTCTGTGTTGTGTGTGTCTCTTTGTGGTGTGTCTGTGTGTTTGGGTGCGTGGCGAGTATCCAATGTTGGGGCTGCACCTTAGCAACTATACACTTGCTGTTACTCTTTGTGTGCATGTGTGTGGTGTGTATACATGTCCCCGTGCGTGGTGAATATCCCATGTTGGGGCCCCACCTTAGTGACTATATGCTGGTATATGCTGTTAGTCTTTGGCGCTGTCATTAAGCCCCTCTCATTCACAACTGTCAACTGGTAACTGTCACTTTCTCTCCATTATGTAGATAGGGCCAAAATTGTTTGGTGAATTGTAACGCGCAAGGTTAAAATTTCGCCTCACAACATAGCCTAAGACGCTCTCAGAGTCCAGACGTTTGACTGTGCAAAATTTTGTGGCTGTAGTTGCGACGGTGTAGATGCCAATCCCGGACATACACACACACACATTCAGCTTTATAAATTAGATACTAGATGGCGGCCCGATTCTAAAGAATCGGGTAGTCTAGAATCCATATATAGTTTATTTACTAATAGTTACGGGAGTGCGGTGAAATTAATTGTGTGTATACAGGCGGCTTTGTGGGTAGCAGAGTATGCAGGCGGCTCTGTGGGTAGCAGAGTATACGGTGGCTCAGTGGTTAGCACTGCGCGGTGGCTCAGTGGTTAGCACTGCGCGGTGGCTCAGTGGTTAGCACTGCACGGTGGCTCAGTGGTTAGCACAGCGCGGTGGCTCAGTGGTTAGCACTGCGTGGTGGCTCAGTGGTTAGCAGTGAGTGCGGTGAAAGTGGGCAGAGTGGTCAGCGCAGTGCTGTGGGCAGAGTGGTGAGCGCAGTGCCGTGGGCAGAGTGGTGAGTGCAGTGCCGTGGGCAGAGTGGTGAGCGCAGTTCCGTGGGCAGAGTGGTGAGCGCAGTGCCGTGGGCAGAGTGGTGAGTGCAGCGCTGTGGGCAGAGTGGTCAGCGCACACACACACACACATACAACACACATACACACACACTCCGCTATACTTACCACCAGCCCTGCGTCTTCCCCGCCGCCTGGATCCTCAGTCGACATGTCGCCGCCCCCGGACGACTGGATCCAATATAGCGTCCGGGAAGTCTCGCATGACTTCCTGGACGCCATATTGGATCCAGTAGTTCAGGGGCGGCGACATGTCGACTGAGGATGCAGGCGGTGTGTGTGTGTGTGTGTGTTCCGCTCCCGCTTACAGATTCCATCTTGCCTCACCCTCAACGGGTGTACAGCTCCGGTGATGTCACCGGACAAAGTGACAGAAGTGTGGACAAAGTGACGTAAGTGCCCTTGGCTTTTATATATTAGATGGTACATTTGTTTCTCTTGTAGTTTTGCTGCTTATTAATCAGATTTATATTTTTGAAGGATAATACCAGACTTTTGTGTGTTTTAGGGTGATTATGTGGCAAGGTTACTGTATGTGTGGTGAAATGTGTGCTGAGGGTGGTATATGTGTTAAAGCATGTGGTAGTGTGTGGTGCATTTTGTGTGTTTGTTTATATCCCCGTGTGTGGGGAGTATCCTATGTCGGGGCCCCACCTTAGCAACTGTACGGTATATACTCTTTGGCGTCATCGCTCTCATTCTTTAAGTCCCCCTTGTTCACATCTTGCAGCTGTCAATTTACCTCCAACAGTTTTCCTTTAACTTTTTCCCCATTATGTAGATAGGGGCAACATTGTTTGGTGAACTGGAACGCGCATTGGTTTAAATTTCGCCTCACAACATAGGCTATGACACTCTCGGGGTCCAGACGTGTGACTGTGCAAAATTTTGTGGCTGTAGTTGCAACGGTGCAGATGCCAATCCCGGATATACATACACGCACACATACAGTACAACATACCACATTTAGCTTTATATATTAGATGTACACAGATAGATAGATAGATAGATAGATAGATAGATACTAGTGCATCTCAATGAATTAGAATGTTATAAAAAGTCAATGTAATATTGCCATGTGTCAGGGCGTTTCTAGGAGCCCTGAAACACGTTTAACTAATAAATCAATATTATATTGGACCTTTGATGTCTCGTGGAATACTGCAGTGCAGTGTTTAACCCTTCATCCTACCTACTTTAATTTTCTGAAATAATGAACTTTGGGTTTTCATTGGCTATGATCCATAATCGTCAACATCAACAGAAATAAACATTTGAAATAGATCACTTTGTTTGTAATGACTGTATATATATTCTTTCACTTTTTGCATTCAATTGCTGAAATAAATTAACTTTTTGATGATATTCAAATTCATTGAGATGCACTAGTGTATATATATATATATTTATATATAGGTATATAGATATATATATATAGATATATATGTATATATATATTTATTTATATCTAATATATAAATCTAATATATAAAGCTGAGTGTATGTGGGTGAGTGTGTATGTATGAGGAAAAAGATTCCAGCGAGAGGATCTCCAGTTGCAGAATTTATTGTGCATATATAAAAGCTTCAATCCATACAGTGAGGTAAGTGTGTATGTATGTATCAAGCCATGGCCACTCCATATGACCACACCCACTCTGCATAGCCACACCCACTACACAGCCTGTACCTCCACATATCCTAATCATCTCCACATAACCCAGCCCCAGGGGTGGAGTTATGAAGGGGCAAGGCTATATGTTGGGGTGGCACTATGAAAGGGGCAGGGCTACCAAGAGGGGTCCAGAGCTATGAAGGATTGGGGTTTCTGAGAGGGGGGCAGGGCTATGAAACATACACAGATACATACATTATCATATATGGGCGATATTACCATATATGAGCATTACGACAATATGGGACATTATGCCTGGGCAACGCTGGGTTCTACAGCTAGTATATATAAGATTACAATGAACATAAGAAGCTTTGTAATTTATTAATTTATAGTTTTATTAGTTCATCAAGAAAATCACGGTTGAAACTCTGATGGTAAAAACTGACACCTACAAAACACTGATGAAAAATACTGATGACACTTAAACCAATTTTTCTGTACTTAAAGACTCACTGAAATCAGATTGAGGTCTTAATGTTTTGTTCCCTGTTATGTACAGCTAAATTTGGGAAATCATAGATATGTCAATGAACAATTCTTTGAAGCATGTTAATGTGCTACTCCTACCAAGATTGGTTGTCATATAAAACTGCTTACCCAGAAAAGTTACCCTTTAAACCTGATTTAAGATTTAAAAGAATATCTATGATAATGACTGGTTGAAGATCATTGCTGTACGTTTTTATAAAAAGAAGCCACAAATAATTTTTTAGTAGTTTCCCTTTAACCTTGTTCGGGTCCTAGTGACCCGTAGACAATTTTTTGTGGCCCTGTAGATATTTTTCTATAAGTTTCTATAAAAAAGGATAAATAGGGAGCGCACATAGGGCGTTATCTTCTTAATAAATAGTCCAGTCCCCCCAATCGGTGTGACTCACCTGCGGTGGTTGTGAGAGCCACAACAAACTGAGAGAGCCTGGTAATGGTCGCTGCAGGAGCCCAATGAAGAAAATGATTTCCACCAAAGAAAGAGCTGGGCTTTGTAGTCCGCGCTGACCTCAAGAAACTTCCAGTCCAGTAAAGGGTTAATCAGGTTCTGGTTTATTTTGCCTACGCGTTTCGTGGCTTTAAATCTGCCACTTCATCGGGCCTGATGAAGTGGCAGATTTAAAGCCACGAAACGCGTAGGCAAATAAACCAGAACCTGATTAACCCTTTACTGGACTGGAAGGTTTCTTGAGGTCAGCACGGACTACAAAGCCCAGCTCTTTCTTTGGTGGAAATCATCTATAAGTTTCTAAAACTTGAGGTTACTTGATTTTCCTCATTTGGGGGGACCTATCTATGAGTATTTTTTTTTTGTGTTTACTTTTAGCTACACGCCGCTACACTTGTCGTGTTCGGGTCATAGTGACCCGGCATCATTTTTTACAGCTGTGAGGCCATATTTTCAGTGAAATAAAGGAGTTATAACCTCAGTTGGGTCTATTTATTGCATCTATTATTGTATATCAATTTATTTATTTCCTAAATTATTTCAATGGGGTCGTACACACGATCTGCTGGATGTATGCATTGAGACCTGCGCACAATAAAAATGGCTTTATATTGATTATTTTTGGTGCACAGTCTTATACTAAAATGTAGAGCGCATCCAGAGAGATCACTAGGTGTGCACTACACGTGTATATTCTGCGCAGAACGGACTGCGCAGAACGCGCTGTGTAAGAGGGACTTATTTTGTAAAGCTGAGCTCTGAAGGCCTCCAAATGATTTTTTTTTTGCTAAGTAAGTCTGTCTTCCATGTTCTACTTTACTGCAAATACAACAATTGTTGCGTATTTTCCCAAAAAAAATAAACAAGTAATACTAATGAGTAAGAACCACCATGATAATGCAGTAAGTCCCCGGGAAGATAAAAAATCTAACATGATCTTGGACTATAATGCAACCAAAGGTGGTGTAGACACATTAGATCAGCTCATTAGTACATATACCTGCAAAAGAAAAACAAATCGGTGGCCTATGATTCTGTTTTACAACATTCTGGATTTGTCGGCATACAATGCTTTTGTGTTGTGGAGGGAAATCAACCCGAATTGGAATAAAAACAAACTCCATAAACGAAGACTCTTTATAGAAGAACTTGGAAAATCACTGGTTAGGCCGTATATTGAGGAAAGAAAGGTAACACCCAGAACGCAAGGAGCAGCAGGCCTTGTACAGAGCATCCAGCAACATGCTCAGGAAAGGGAAACCATGGCCTCCACAACCACTTCTACCCCCATGGCCTCTACCAGCGGTGCTTCAAGAATAAAAAGAAAAAGGTGCAGCTATTGCCCTTATTCTTGTAATAATAAAACAAGTATTACATGTTCTGGATGCCAAAAATGCTTATGCAAAGCCCATGTTTATTGTTCTTCAAGCAATAATACATAAAGTAATATTACCATGTGAATATGTTCAAATTGAAGTGTTTATTATCTTTCATTTTTTTTCACAAAATGTTTGATTTGCTTTTTATGGTTTGTTTTTTTACCACATATGTGTAGTTTGCTATTTTTCGTTTTGCTTATTACTAAGTTTTTTCTGAATAAAAAAAAAAAAAAAAAAGATTTCAATTTCATATTTCTTTTTTTTAATTTCCAAACATGTTCCCATACAGATACAGTCTAGTAAGCAATAGGCATAAAAATAATTGAATTAGAGTATCTAAAATCAAGATTTAATAAACCGGGTCATGGTGACCCAGGAGCAATACAAGTGTATAGTACATGGGAACAGAACAGCAGGGTTAAGAAAAAAAATACATTTCAAAAAATATATAGAACATCAAAGCTGCATATAAAATGATATTGGTTATTATGAATGCATCCTCATAACATAGAAGTGCAATGTCCAAGGATCAGAGCCAATAATTAATGAAAGCTGATAGATTGTGTTACTTCAGAGGTCTTTAAACAGCTGCCAAAAAAGAAGAGGGTTTTAAACAATGACAAGACGCAGGTTGTTTTCTTAGTCCGATTGCTTCTCTAGGTCCAAAGTGTTTTCATGAGTATAGTAATAAAATGGGAGTCCATAGAGTCTTCAACTCTGTAAATTGCCTTTTCCAAGTAATTTAGATAACAGTATCTAAAGCATTTAAAGAAACATAACCACTGAGACACTTGTATTTGCTTTGCAAAATACTGTTCACATATTGCAATTGTAGCTTATGTATTAAGGTAAATGATGTGTTTTCAAGCATATAATATAGATTACCTCGCCAACAAACAAAAAAAAGTGCTTACACATACAGGTAGTCAGTAGGTCAACAGTATATCTACTAAATAGATGTCATAATGAATTTCAAATTTCTAGACAAAAGAATATTCTGTAATAATTTTATGTGTCACATATTCACAAGATTAAGATATGAAAGTAACAAACACTAAATGACAAGTCTGCTACAAGGACATTCCATGTCATGAAGGTACCGTCACATGGGAGATATCGCGGCGATGTTGCCGGCAACCGAGGGGCGTGGCAGGTTGCGGCGACATCGCGCGAATTGCGCGTGTGACAGGGCGATATCAGGCGATGAATCGCCTGAGTCACATCGCAGGTTTCCCAACCATGTTGGAAACCTGGCGATGTGCTAGGCGATTCTGCCTGATCGCCTGTGTAACGCGGCAACCGCAATGTTACGGGCGATTCCGCTACTACAATTGCGGGTATCGCTCGCTGGGTTGCTGGGCAACCAGAAGCGATAGCCGCGCAAGTAGCGCGACATCGCGGAAGTTGTCCTTGTGACATCTCACGGCGATGTTGTCAGGGATGCGCGCTCCGCGATCCGGCAATATCGCGGCGATATGTCCTGTGGACGGTACTTAGAGCTTACGACCTAGATCTGAAGGTGCCTTTTTATCCATGGGTCTATCTCTTTTGGCCACTTTACACACGGCTACATTTCTAGCTTATCCACAGGTAACTTACTGGCTGCAGTGAAATCATGGAGACATTATTCCATTTGTACACAGCAACAAGATAGAACTATGTCTCCATGATTTCACTGCAGCCAGTAAGTTACCTGTGGATGAGCTAGAAATGTGGCCATGCGTAAAGTGGCCCTTTGTGTGAGTAGTGGGAATATAAATAAACCTGACTGAGCAAAGAATTTCATCAATGTAAGGTTTTGTGGAAGAGGTTTGGCTTTAAGATTATAAATTAATTAATTTATAACAGTTGTCATACATGTGTCTATTTTTGTTGAGTGGCACAGTAATGAAATTATTTTTATAAATCTCTGAGATGTAGTAATCTACGTTTGTTATCCTGTACTTCATACACGAGTGACCTATGGTATACATCGCCGTTCTTTTATTCTCTGCAGTTAGTATGGGTGGTGACCTTTCTAGCTGCTGTCTTACTTGGCCTTGACCTTGGACTGGCGGCAGGTGTAGGATTCGAGTTGCTGACGGTGATATTCCGTGCACAATTGTAAGTACTACCTTGCATTGCACTATATTTTTGCATCTAATACAAAAGGAGAGTATACAAAAAGTAGGGTAATTCACTCCAGGCACTGCTGCTAAATTTCAGATGGGGTCCGTATGGTTTATTTTTGGGCAAATGTTGCCTAAATCTTCACAAGCATTGGGAGCATGTTGTTGTATAGAAGGAGAGCATTGGTGCCAAGAGGCTATGACTATTTGGACTGGCCAATAATATTTTTACAGATGTAAATGTTTTATAGCATATGGATATCTTCTTGATACATCAAAACACTGTGAATTTATTTGTCTTTTTTTCAGTCCAAAATGTTCTCAGGTGGCAAATATTGGAGGAACAGACATTTACAGGAACAGAAAAGACTACAAAAATGTAAGAAGCAAAATCAATTAAAACTGAATTAACAGAGTTTAAAAAGAACACTGCTTGGAATTATATTTTCCACCTGTATTTTATGACCTATTATCAGGGCCTTAAAGACTTTATCCCACAATCTCACACAATCTTAGGTTATTATCCTTATCAACAGTATCTAATTCATCAAAGTCACACATCAGGGATTCCCACTGATCACAAAAAGACACCTTGGCTATCTCTGCCTGTCCTATTGACAGTAAGTGTATGGGGCAATGTGCACTTCTCCCTTCTAGCAGGGTTCCCAGGATTCCCATTTTTCTGATAAGGGGGTATCCCAGAGGTGGGACCTCAGTGATCAGGCACATATAATCTATCCTCTAGATGATAAGTGGTAATTGTGACACCACCCCTATAATACCACATGCACACATCCAGGTGTCACAGTCCATGATATATGGACTGTCCACAGTTCTCCTAATGAAAACACGACAGTCTCATGTATGCCTATAAAAGCTGTCATGTTCGGGACAGGAAACCTGTTTTTACATTATCATCCAAGCATATAGGTGTGTATGAATGTGAAATAATGCCCCTTTTATGCTGTGGGCACAAGATGAAAGTGCCTATTTAACTGTTGGCAGGTATACCCATGTGATTTGCATTTTTTTCAGACAACTGAATATGTCAACATTGTTTTTCTGGTAAATAGAAAAGGGGTAAGGATGGAGAAGATGTGAATGTGTAAGAATTACTAAAATATCACCTTTATCGTATAAATTAATAATTCTCTTTTTACTACAATTGGATAAAAATCCTGTCTGGTAGTAGCATAGGGAGAGGAAACCCTAAACTGGGATCCATATATCAAATGAAACCAAGCACTTAAGCATAGGCTGTTCTGATATGTGTTATAAGAAAAGTTCTGTCATCCAGAACTTGACAGAAAAAATTATATTAGTACAATCTATTAAAAGTCGCAAATTGATCCTTCAAAAAAAGTATATATAAAAGCGAATCACATGTAGTACAAGTCCTAACAAACGCGTTTTGGACAGAATTCCTTAATCATTGTATGTCAAAGACATGTTTGGTGACTTATGTTATTTCCTGCTATTCACATGCATCAAGACGGCCTATCACATTTTCAGATCTTATCCAATGAAATCCATTATATAAAAAGTATAAACTATATTATTAAGCATGATATAAATATAATTAATAATTTAGTTAATCATAGTGATAAATATTATCTTGTTTTATGTGCATTTCTAGTGGAAAAGTTGCCTGCAAGGAAGATATCCAACAAGACTCATGGTTGGGAAGTATTCTCCCTAAGATTTTCCCGATGAGAAGGTAAATTAATCCATTCTATACCCTTAATTTTACATATATAAATCTCTCTATTATGTTTTTCAGAGAAGTGCCTTGTGGCTGCGGAGGATTTAACCGTAAATGTATTTGTTGCACCTGACAGGTGTCAGCAAATGCAATTTTTGAGTGGACCTGTAGTGCATCCAACATATTGCAGATTGCACAGTGTAAATTATTAAATATGCCACGAAGATGGCGTTACAATTAATTAATGTATGGGCACTATCTACATGTTTTCAACACTTACATATTGAATAGCTTCATTTGTAAATATCTGTGGAATGCAATCAGGTTTTTTATTGAGTTTTTCAAGACATTGAAATAAGCCAGGTTAAAATAGGCTGCCCTTTCCCCCATAATTTAGTGCTACAAGCCTTTCCTTGGGATTTGGAACAATATAGTTAATATTCTACAGTCATTCAGGATTTTATTGTTATGGCAGTTGATTTTTTTGTTAAACCATAACTAATTTTCGTTTAATGGACAATTTTATTTACAGAAAAGGGCGCTTCTATGGATCAATTTTCACCCCCTCCATCGCTAATTTATTTATGTCAGAATGGGAAGAACATTACATTTTCATGGAATCCAACCCCTTGTCATCCAATAATAGGTGGTATGGTGGCTATATAGATGACCGGCTCCTAGTATTGGATTGTCCTATTAATTTAACCATGCAATAATTCAAAACATAAATTATAATAATCTGAATTTTATTTTTACCCATAACATTCAGGATACATTAATACATCTTTTGGACATTACCTTTCAAAAATCCTTATGGGGGATATCCATATTTCCTGTTATAGGAAATACATAGCTACAAATTCAACATTCCTAGCCATATTCTGCCATTTCAGGCATGTAGTTAGAAATATTCCTGTGGGTGAAGTTATTAGGAACAAGAGAAATACTATGTCAGAAGATTTATTAACTCAAGAACTTACATCAGCAGAACAATGTGTGCAATTTAGGAAATATCCCAAATGGATACTTGCTCGAGCACACAAGATAGTTGACAATATTGCTATATTGGACAATTTGAAGGAAGGGAACAATACAAGTTATCAGGCAGAACATTTCTTTTATTTCCACTTACAATCCGCAATTTGACAGGTTCAAGAATATAATCAACTTGCAGTGTTGGCCAAAAGTATTGACACCCCTGCAATTCTGTCAGATAATACTCAGTTTCTTCCTGAAAATGATTGCAATCACAAATTCTTTGGTATTATTATCTTCATTTAATTTGTCCTCAATGAAAAAAACACAAAAAGAATTGTCCTAAAGCCAAATTGGATATAGTTCCATACCAAACATAAAAAAGGGGGTGGACAAAAATATTGGCACTGTTAGAATTAACAGCACCTGTAACTTACCTGTGGCACCTAACAGGTGTTGACAATAACTAAATCACAATTGCAGCCATTTGACATGGATTAAAGTTGACTCAACCTCTGTCTTGTGTTCTTGTGTGTACCACAATGAGCATGGAGAAAAGAAAGAAGACCAAAGAACTGTCTGAGGACTTGAGAAACCAAATTGTGAGGAAGCATGAGCAATCTCAAGGCTACAAGTCCATCTCCAAAGACCTGAATGTTCCTGTGTTTACCGTGCGCAGTGTCATCAAGAAGTTTAAAGCCCATGGCACTGTATCTAATCTCCCTAGATGTGGACAGAAAAGAAAAATTGACAAGAGATTTCAACGCAAGATTGTGCGGATGGTGAATAAAGAACCATGACTAACATCCAAACAAGTTCAAACTGCCCTGCAGTCCGAGGGTACAACAGTGTCAACCCGTACTATCCGTCGGTGTCTGAATGAAAAGGGACTGTATGGTAGGAGACCCAGGAAGACCCCACTTCTTACCCCGAGACATAAAAAAGCCAGGCTGGAGTTTGCCAAAACATACCTGAGAAAGCCTAAAACGTTTTGGAAGAATGTTCTCTCTTTTGGGGCAAAGGCATCAGCATAGAGTTTACAGGAGAAAAAAAGAGGCATTCAAAGAAAAGTACACGGTCCCTACAGTCAAACATGGCGGAGGTTCCCTGATGTTTTGGGGTTGCTTTGCTGCCTCTGGCACTGGACTGCTTGACCGTGTGCATGACATTATGAAGTCTGAGGACTACCAACAAATTTTGCAGCATAATGTAGGGCCCAGTGTGAGAAAGCTGGGTCTCCCTCAGAGGTCATTGGTCTTCCAGCAGGACAACGACCCAAAATACACTTCAAAAAGCACTAGAAAATGGTTTGAGAGAAAGCACTGGAGACTTCTAAGGTGGCCAGCAATGAGTCCAGACCTGAATCCCATAGAACACCTGTGGAGAGATCTAAAAATGGCAGTTTGGAGAAGGCACCCTTCAAATATCAGGGACCTGGAGCAATTTGCCAAAGAAGAATGGTGTAAAATTCCAGCAGAGCATTGTAAGAAACTCATTGATGGTTACTGGAAGCGGTTGATCGCAGTTATTTTGGCTAAAGGTTGTGCAACCAAGTATTCGGCTGAGGGTGCCAATACTTTTGTCTGGCCCATTTTTGGAGTTTTGTGTAAAATGATTAATGTTTTGCTTTTTGCTTCATTCTCTTTTGTGTTTTTTCATTGAAGACAAATTAAATGAAGATAATAATACCAAAGAATTTGTGATTGCAATCATTTTCAGGAAGAAGCTGAGTATTATCTGACAGAATTGCAGGGGTGTCAATACGTTTGGCCAACATTGTACATTTACTAATGCTCTATCAAGATAAAATGTAAAAGTTATGGCTAAAAAAGCCCCCACTTTGGGCAGCCTATTCTCACTTGGCTTAATTCAATGCCTCAAAAAAAAAACAATAAAAAGACCTTGTTGTATTCCCCAGATTTGTATAAATGTGGCTATTCAATATGCATATGTTGCAAACATGTAGATTGTGCCCATACATACACATCAAGTGTGACATTGAAAAACTATAACATTAAATGTTTAATCAATTGTAATACCACCCTCGTGGTGTATTTAATTACTTGCACTATGTGCAATTTGCAATATGTTGGATGCACGACACGTACACTAAAAATCGCGATTGCTGACAACTGTCAGATGCTACAAATAAACCTACAGATAAATGCTCTGAAGCTACGAGGCACTTCTCTGAAAAACATAATGGAGAGATTTCTATTTGCAATATTAAGGGTATAGAATGGTTTCATTTACCTGTTTATGGAGGAGATCATAGGAGAACATTTCTTAACCATGAGTCCTGGTGGATTTTTTCCTTATAGATGAGTTTTCCGCTAAGATAATATTGATCACTATGACTAACCAAATCATTAATTACAATTGGATCTGCTTAATAATATAGTTTATACTTTGTATATGAGGGCTTTCATTGGATAAGATCTGCTGAGAATGTGATAGGACGTCTTGATGCATGTGAGTAGCACGAAATTACATGACTCCAAGCACGTGAAATACAATGAGTATGGAATCCTGTGCGAAATGCATTTTTTAGCAGTTGTAGTGCATGTAAATCATTTTTATATATACATTTTTAAAGGACCAATCAACGACTTTTAATAGATTGTTCTAATTAAGAGTTTTTATGAGGTTTTGGATGCCAGAACATTCCTATAACACATATCAGAACAGCCTATGTCTCAGCAATCATGAATGTCTGACATGGCACACCTTATTGTGCTATAATTTGCCCATAGCTTCACACTGGGGAAGAATTACAATATTAACATAATGGTTACAATCTATCTGTTCTTGCTCTGTTTGCTCTGTGAGCACATCCTTTGTTCTGTAGCCAGCCAATTGCAACACAGATATTCTTGCTTATTAACCCTTTATAACACAATATTAGGTTCTACACATTATAACAGTCTACAGTCATAGGACTACCAATTATAACAAGTAAAGCAGCCTATCTCACTTGTATTCTTTGCTAGACTCTACTGCCATCATAGTACAATTCAAGATATCTGTTCCTAAATTTAATAGACGTTCCTAAGAAGAATTTCCTATCAAGCTGGGTTTAATTTGATATGGGGACCCCAGTTTAGCATTTCCTTTCACTATACTACTACTAGTTGGGCTTTTTATCCAGATTTAGTAAAATCAATACAACTTTTGACATACTGATATGTCAAAGGTGGTATCCATGCCATTGATGTGGGCTTGCAGCTTTCCCTGAACATGACAGCTGTTTTAATCAGCCATCACGTGCATCTAACAGCCAAGGGTGGATTGGAGATCTGCCCATGGCTGTTAACTAATTAAATCTTGCTGTCAGTCTCTGATAGCATGCAAGAGAAAAGAGAGAGAAAGGGGCGCAATAGTGCGGTTACCAGAGGGGCTTTATTTAGCATGGCGTACTAATAGGTGGCCACTCACCTTATCGGGTTGTGCTGTCCCCGCACAACCCGGTAATACACTTGATAAGGCGCCCTTCACAGGCTCTAGCTCATCCGCAACACGCGTGCTCCGGGGACTCCGAGCATCCGGTCACGTCACCGCAGGTCCTTAAGTTAAAGCTCCTGTTGCCAGGCGACGCCAGGTCCTCACGTTAAGCTGCACTCTGCGCCTAGCTGCTCCCCGCCGCTTTACCCTCATAGAGGGATTTATATTAGAAGGTAAACAAACTGTAAACGGTCTAATTGGAGGCGCTCAGGCGCAAAGGCAGCAGGCCTTCTGCCTTTGTGCCTGAGCGCCTCCAATTAGACCGCTTACAGTTTGTTTACAGTCTCTGATAGCATGACTTAACACACCCCAGGTGGGAGAAGCATCATTCTCAGCTCCCATTGGCATGCCTGTGATGTGTTCGCGGGGCGCCCATGGATAGACGGAAGTCACAGGGTCTGTCGTTATGATCCTCCTGTGAATGCTGGCTGTGATAGTTATTTCTGTTATACAGAGCGATGCTGATGAAGTGCTCTGTATAGCACAAGTATCCCTAAGGGGACTATGAAATACAATAAAAAGTGAAAAAAGAGTTTTTAAAACTGTGAAAAATCTATTTAAAACACATAAGTCCAAATCACACCCTATTGCCCCATTAAAAAAAAAATGATAATAAAAAATGAAAATACACATATTTGCTATCGCTGCCTTCCTGTTAGTCCAATTTATCAAAATATACAATAAATGAATCTGATTGGTAAATGGCATAACGAGATAAATAATCAAACCGTCAGAATTATGTTTTTTTGGCCGCTGCCAGATTGCAATAACATTTAATATGGCTATAGGGATAGAAAAATAAAATAGTTATGCCTTTTGGAAGAAGAGGAAGAAAAATTGAAAGCGCAACAATGGAAATTCGCAAGATCCTAAAAGGGTTTTCTTATACAATAAAGTGATATTTTAATAATTCTTACACATTTACATTCTTCCCCACGTCACACATTTCCTATTTATCACTTATAATCAGTGGTGTACACTAATGTGAATGTTCATTATGGGAGTTTAGCCACCCCAACAACCTTCTTTTTGTAAATGAACTCTCTTGAACACTGTCTGCTTGTCTTTTACAGATCTATCAGCATCATGGAATTAAGATTTTCAGATGTCCATCACCAATATTTTTTGCCAATATCGATTTTTTTAAAGATAGACTTGTAACTGCTGTAAGTCCACAATAAAATACATTTATGGTTTCAATGTAATTGTAAGAAAACATGGTAACACTGCGACATGTGTATCCATTACAGGCAGGTTTTAGCCCACTAAGAGTGCTACGCAAGCGCAACAAAGCTCTAAGAAAAATAAAGAAGCTGATAAGTAAAGGGGAACTTCAGATCCTCCAAGTAAGTGTTACAGAGCAACTCCCCATACAAGTTATTTATTTAGCATCACAAATAGCATTTTGTATAAACGAATACAAGAAAGTCTGGCTTTCATCCAGTAAGCCAACGCATTGCACAGTGCTTGATGAAGAAGTGGTCAGATCCCTAAACAGGCTAGGGGAGACCTGCACCAAAGCATTTGTTTTGAGATCCAGCTTTTTGCACAGCATGTCATCAAAGAACAATATGGGCCCTTCTACTACTGGTTGTAGGCACGTAATACTGTAGATTTCGATTGAAGCATTTAAATCCACCCTGTATTTTTATTTGTATACATTTATTGGCATTGACTGAAAGCTTTAATTTGAAGAGTCTTTTGCATATTTTGGTAATGTACTTTACAGGTTAAAACACAGTTATATGAGAACAAGTATCATCATATTGTGAAGAAATAAATTGCAGTTCTGATTAGTGCACCTTTTTTGTATTTTAATTGGACTTTACTTTGTATTGTAGAAAGGTATAATTTCAACAACTGTAAACCAGTATGAGTCTGAAGAAGAACTAGACAACAACAGGATTGAAGAGTTGGACCAACCAATATACACCTCGGACCTTCCATTTGTTATTGATTGGAATTCTGATCTACCAGACCATTTGAGGGTTGCCAAAATTGATGTCCATAGTTTAATCATTGACTTTGGAGCAGTATCATTTCTTGATATGTCTGGAATGAAGGGTCTAAAATCGGTATGTAGCAAAAATTTTCGTGTTGCTTTGATACTTTCATCTATTTTTGATCCAATCTAAGGCTTGTAGTGTTTGTAAAGATTCATAATGTTCATGAAATAACAATCAGCAAAATAAGCATATAAAAATGTGTCTATTTATTTACTGCAGAATAAAGAATACAAATTTTATATGTTTTTGAAAAGAAATTCTTCTTTTTTTAGATAATGAAAGACTTTATTAAGGTTGATGTCGATGTGTATATTGCTGGAATAGACAGTAAGTAACTTTTTTTAATACTTCATAATTAATGGGAAAAAAGGAATAAGGAAACTACAGAATATATTTATCAGGCTGGAGTCCCACTATGCGAGATGCATGCAAGATACTCGGCTGAGTCTCACATGCCTCACCCAGAACAACTACTAACTCTCTGGATGGGAGCACGTCAGCTGCTTGTGTTTCTATACAGCTGAAGTGATCCTGTCCAGAGAAAAGGCGGCCGTTCCAGGCGAGGCATGCTAGACACATGCAAGTATTGCACATGCATCTCGCATAATGTGTCTCTGGTCTTAGTATGTTCTTGGGAATGTAGAGGATGGGTAGGGTTAATAATGATTAGCCTCTTCCCACTAGTTGTGCTGTTAACCTGCCTTCATAATTGGAGATGAGCTAATCGTTCCTCTGAAGATCGAATTCGAATTTCCTGAAATTTGCGATTCCACATGAATTTGAACACTTTCAGATTCAATTTGTGATTTATAAAAATAAAACTGCCCTTGCCCAGCACTGTTACCTATCCTGGAGAAGCATTAGATAGTGGGCTAACATTGTTTAGCACGGCCCAGAGTTTCCTCATAATGCCCAACATCCTAGGTTTTTAAGAAGATTATCATACCTTTGTACATTGGTGGTCAGTACAAATTTGGAAAGTATTTAAATTGTACAGCCCAATTCAATAAGACTGGTGTTGTATACACCAGCCTTAATGATTTTTTTCAGATGAATTCATCCTGATTAGGGCATGTAAAAAAAGTGCAAAAAGATTCCATATGAAATTTGATAAATACAAAAAGGGGGGGTTGGGGGAACAAGAGGCGCAATAGTGCCCTTATCACTAGACACTAAATTGGAAACTCAGTGAGCAACAGGGGTTCACTCACCTGATCCAGTTGTGTCACCCACAACTGGTTTGAAGACGTGTTAGGAATTATATCCTGATGGCTGCTGCTGGACCTTCACCGACCACTCAGACATGGAGAAGCATCAGATTACTTGGGAAAAGGTGTTTTGCGATCCGCGCTGCCAGACTGACTCGCATCAAAGAAGACACTTGTAGATGAAGTGTTAATCAAATCCTTCTTTTATTCACCGACGCGTTTCGGTGCCCACCTGGCACCTTCATCAGGGTTACCCTGATGAAGGTGCCAGGTGGGCACCGAAACGCGTCGGTGAATAAAAGAAAGATTTGATTAACACTTCATCTACAAGTGTCTTCTTTGATGCGAGTCAGTCTTGCAGCGCGGATCGCAAAACACCTTTTCCCAAGTAATCTGATATGAAATTTGAGGCACATGGGGGTATACATGTAGGTCAACAGCTGGCACATTACGGCGCCATCAAGCCAGCAGTTTAACTTGCAGAATAGGATTTAAAAAAAAACTGACACACTATGAACTGTCCTGGGAACTATAATCAATAATTGTTATTATTACTTATTGACTTACTGAAGAAAGATTTTTATGAAAATACTATTCTGCCTGATGTTTTAAAGCCTAAAATTGTGTGATTTAATCCCCACCAGTGGAATGACCTCAAACACTGAGCGACTAACTCAAAATGCCCATTTTTGAGAAGGGTTTGAATTAAAATTGTTGAATTTTTGGCTTGCAATTATCCCAGCAAAACTGACTAATAAAACTTTTTGATATTTGCTAAACATTCTTATAATATTTCTGTTTTAAGGTAATGTTTTGGAAAAACTTTTAAAATGTGGATTTTTTGATGAGGACATTACAACCTCAATCATTTTCGTCACCATCCATGATGCTGTCTTACATGTGCTAGAAAAAAAGAGTCTGGATAGTTTAACTAAATTTAAAGCAGCCCAGGTAATTATCTTATTCATGAACTTGCTAAATGTAATTTTTTTCAAATCTGTGTGATCTACTAGTGCATCTCAATGAATTAGAATATCATCAAAAATCAATGTTATCATGTATCAGGGCATTTCTGGGAGCTTTGAAACGCGATAACTAATAAATCAATATTATATTCACCCTTTGATGTCTCATAGAATATGGAAGCGCGATTTTTAACTCTTCATCCTCATTACTTTAATTTTCTGAAATAATGACCTTTGGGTTTTCATTGGCTGTAAGCCATAATCATCAACATTAACAGAAATAAACACTTGGAATAGATCACTCTGTTTGTAATGAGTTTATATAATATAAGCTTTTCACTTTTTTTTATTAAATTACTGAAATAAATTAACTTTTTGATGATATTCTAATTCATTGAGATGCACTAGTAAGTATGTGATATACAATGTATCCAAATTAAGAAAAAACTGCACCAGAATTATTTAGATCAGTGTACAAACTTTGTATTCTTCTCATGTTATAATTTTATAATTTTTCTCCCATATACATATAACAGTAGATGATAGTAAAAGACAATACAACCATTTCAGATTAAAGAAGCACTCCCACTAACATTTTAATTCAATAAATATGTCTGTATGTGCATGTACTATAGTGTGAGTGTGTTAATATACTCACCTACCACCGCCTTCTCCAGTATCTAGCACCATTCTTCTACTGATTGTGACGTTGTCCCTCTGCAAACTGTACAGTTCTTGCTGAGCTCTGCGTGACCCGGAAGTGACTTTACAATGTAAGTCTATGAGGTGTCAGAACGAGACTCCAAAGTTTTCATTGTAAAAGGGACTTCCAGCTCACACATAGAGTGTGGAATGATCTGGCGGGTCTCATTTGGGGTGAATTCACGGAGAAGAGACAAAGTTAGTGGGAGTGCTTGTTTAAGCATATAGATGGTTCTGTCCACCAGTAGACATTGGTCTGCTTATTTCTGAAAATGGTTACAAACAATGATTACCAATAATGTAAATTTTGCACCCAGTCAGACATCTACCATATGTCATCTGAGAGTGGGCCTACAGAGTGGGCTTTGGTTGTGATTGACAATAGTTTAAAAAGGCATTCGGAAGTCTGACTGTGAAGCCAAGTCAGCCTACAACAAATGAGTTATCCAGAAATACGTTACCAGTCATTGATTTTCTCCATTTCGGTATATGTTCTGCAATGTACACAGACTAGGGTGGCATGAGTTTGTAAAGTGAATTGCATATTTGCAAACTTTTAACTACATGCTTTTTGAATATATCAATCAATGTACAAATGGATCTTTTACGCATTACACTGGTCATTACTATGTCACATGATTTGTAAAATAATATTTTTTATTAGGAGGAAGTTAAAGAGACAAAATTTGATGAAAAAGAAAATTTAAATAGGCCAGAAATGATGAATAATGACTATACTGTGAGTATATTTATTAAAAGTATTGCTCATATATTAATTTACTGTAAGGGTGCAGCCACATTGATCTACATCCTAAGGACAAACAACAAATTAGGATCGCTATAAGTATATTCACTTGTGACTGATTAACTGCAGAAAGTAAAGGCCCTGTCACACGTGTCAACCAAGGCTGCGATGTTGGAAACGATGCGCGGGTGCACGCTCGCATCCGACAGCGCAGCCTTGGTGTCACACAGGCAGATGATGCCGGTGATGCCGCAGCGATGTGGGCGGAGCCATCACTCGCTGGGCTGGGATCAACCGAGCGAGCGATCCGCAGCAATGCAGCGGTATAGACTGGATTGCCGCCAACATCGCTATTGCAATGTCAGACGCGCGATCCAGCCTAATCGCTGGTTACAGATTGACAGGTTTACGTTCATCCTCGTATACCTGTCAACCTGCGACCAGCGATAAATCGCAGTTGCGTCGCACTGTCACACAGCACGACGCACTTGTGATATCGCTAACAACATCGCTGATGCGTCACTTTTCGGCGATGTCGCTAGCGATATTGACACGTATGACAGGGCCTTAAGCTTGTTTCTGTGGAAGCACATGGATTTTTACAAGTGTCGTTTACATGAATGGGACATTTACAGAAACTTCTGAAACAAATTTGTCACGTGTTGATATAGCCTAAAGAAGGACTGCAGTATTAAATTCTGTTTAAATAATTTAGTGGTGAAAATAGCTTTTTGCAGTCTAAATTCTGTAGTCTGTCAATAGAATTGTTCATTGCTTTCTCTATCAATTCATAGGGAAAAGTGAGAGAAAAAGTGTACACTATAAAATAAAAGTGCTTAGTGTTGATGCTTTTCTTCTCCTAGTAATGCATGAATAAATTGACAGCTGGGTGTTGCCACTTGGGAGGATTTCCATACACAGTTTTACACTGTCTAATCAGTTCCAGCAGTATAAGAATATGTAAGGACACACCCCTTTAATAAAGGTAATGTCAACACCCAGCTGTCAATTTATTCATACAGTTCGCAGAGGAAAAATATGCTATCACTTATGCTATAAGGGGTATTCCCTTCTCCAAGATCCTATCCCAATATGTAGTAGATATAATAATAAAAATATTAGCAAATACCTCCAATTAGAAATGTAGTATGGTTTTCCTGAAAAGCCATATCTTTTCCTCATGTGCAGGGCATTGCAGGACCTTAAGTATCTATGGTTACGATTATGAGTAACTAATTGACTTTCCCTATATGTAGGGCCATAACCATGGATACCTAAGGTCCTGCAATGTCCTTCACATGAGGAAGATACAATACTTAGGCTAGGGTCACATTTGTGGTTTTGTTTTCAAAACTGGATCCGGTTTTGACCATTAAAAATGGTCAAAATTGGATCCGATTCCGCAGCCATAGGCTGCAATAGAAAAATCGGATTGCACTTAATGCAATCCGGTTACCGCATCCGGTTTTGCAGCCTGCGGTAAAAATTATGCAGGCTGCATTTCACAGAGCGGTTGAAAAACCAGTTTTACTATAATGGGCGCCTATGGCAACCGGATCTGGTACCGCAAGGTCTATGAATGCACCTTGCAGTACAGGATCCGGTTTTTGGTGTCACAATTTTTTCTCATTGCAGATCTGGATCCATTACTGGATCCATATCTGCAATGTGATGGCAAATGTTACAGTACACAGCAATACCGCATCCGGTAATGGATGCAGTTATCGGATTGTGCCTTCCAAATGTGACCCCAGCCTTATCGGGAAAACCATACTACATTTCAAATTGGAGGTACAGTATTTGCTAATACTATCATTGTTACATCTACTACATATTGGGATAGGATCTTGGGGATGGGAATACTCCTTTAAGCCCAAACATATAGGGTATTCCCATCTCCAAGATCCTATCCCAATATGTAGTAGATGTAATAAACTTTACTTACCTGATGTAAATAGCATTTCAGCTTATTTATCCATGATTACGACTATTCATATAGTGACAGTTGCTCGTGGTCATAACCATGGATCTCTAGACTACTGTAATCCCCTTCACATGAGATAAGAGACATAGCTAATCAGGAGAACTATGTTTACTACACATTGGGATAGGATCTAGGTCAAGATGGGAATAACCCTTTAAGTACCAATATGCATAAGCCTTTATATGACTGTACCATGATAAAAGGCATGTTATAAACAAATTAGGCTGACTTTTAAAATATTATGCCATGGGATAAACTGCAAGTATTTCCCTAGAAGATACTAACATACTGTGATCAATGGCAGTTCAACCTTAAAGACCCCTGTTGATCTGGAGAATGACAGCTGAAACAATGGTCTATTCTTGTAGCTCTTTAAAGGGGCTCTGGGCCTTTTTTTCCCATGGGGCTAAAACTTACCAGTATATGGTTGCTATCCAGACTATCTCTGCCTGCTTTATTTGACTTCACATCAACAGAGAAGCTTTTCCTCTTCCGGACTGCTCTGTTAGGCTGCATTCAGACTTGCAGATGCATCTGCAGCGTTTTGCAGATGCATCTGCAAGCATCTGCATGCAGACCGCGGCCCCTATGTTTATAATGGTGCGCACGGCGGTCTGCAGATGCTTGCAGATCGCCGTGCGCACCCATTCACTCCTATATGTGATCTGTGCGCAGGCGATGCCTGCGTACAGCTCACACACTCTTGTCCGCACCAGGACGCGACATGCTGCGTCCGGGTGCGGACGTGGGACACGGAAGGAGCAGATATGGTCCGCATCCGCACCCGAACACAGCAAACGCTGCCAAACGCAGGCACTATGCGTTCCTATGTTAAACATAGGAACGCAGTGCGCATGCGTTTGAATGCATATGGGAACGCAGCATAAGCTGCGTTCACATACGCAAATGTGAAGGCAGCCTTAATTGGGCATCACTGCCGATGTCATGACGATTGACAGCCAGCTCTATGCAGTTAGCGCAGTGAGAAGTCGTAAGGTCACCAAACATATTTATCTAATGAGACTCATGAATGGAGGGAATACTGGCAATTATTAATTTAATATGTTTAGAAGCAGATTTTGATTGTTTTTGTTGCTATTCAGATTTTCCTCTTGCTATTAGATATAAATTCATGCCTATATGTTTGACTTTTAAAGTTTTTAATGTTTTTCTTTCTAGATGCACATTGGTGTTAAGCTGTGATCACAAAAAGTCATACAGAACATCACCTGAAATGTTCTTATAGAGGTCTCCACTTGAATGATTTATGGATATAATAATTATGTGAGCTCTTCAAATCTCACCGTCAATGATGCAGCTTTGTTTTTTTATAAGGAGATTTTATTTAAAAAAAATAAAGTATTCATTTTATTTTATATATTTTTATGTTATCCTATAATTTCTGATTTTCCAACCTGGGTAGGAATCATAGGTCTATTTTATGGAGTTTTCTATTTCATGAAAAGAATATAGATGTCACAGTGTACTGATGCATGAATCCAATAAAAGAAACGAAACAGGGAGAAATGTAACTTTACAGTGCAGAATTAAATGCTTTTCAAGATCTTTAGAAATCGGGCTTCAATCTGCAAGTAATGTAATGGCTGCTTTCTATAACCTGTTTAGGATGAGAACATAATCCCAAAAAGACAAAGTAGTATAAATAATAGGACAGATTAAAGCTGCACCTCTCACGAATATTTACTATCTAAAGATAACATAGAGAGATCAAGCATGTTACAGTCCGTATACAAGCCAAAAAGAGATCTGCATAGCGTGTGGCAATGCAGAATATTGACATGCAATTGTACATGAAAAATGTATTATATTAATGCACCCATAGACTAATGATACTGTAAGCAATTGACATGTATATTATGTAAGTACATATGATCATAAATAAAATAACATTCATTAATATTACCATTTTGAATGGTGGGTCAATGATGGATAATGTGTAGAAAAAAACCAAAACATTAAATAATGATGACATATATTAGTGCCAATATGTACCAATATGTACACCAGAAAACAGTCTTGTAGACTTGTAAAGTTTATCTCCTAAACGGTTCCTGCATATACAGTGCCTTGTGAAAGTATTTGGCTCCCTTGATTTTCAACCTTTTGCCACATTTCAGGCTTCAAACATAAAGATATAAATTCTAATATTTTTGTGAAGAATCAACAACAAGTGGGACACAATCGTTTTAAACTTTTTTAACAAATAAAAAACTGAAAAGTGGGGCGTGCAATATTATTCAGCCCCTTTACTTTCAGTGCAGCAAAGTCACTCCAGAAGTTCAATGAGGATCTCTGAATGATCCATTGTTGTCCTAAATGACTGGTAATGGTAAATAGAATCCACCTGTGTGCAATCAGGTCACTGTATAAATGCACCTGCTCTGTGATAGACTCAGGGTTCTGTTTCAAGTGCAGAGAGCATTATTAAGACCAAGGAACACACCAGGCAGGTCCGGGATACTGTTGTCGCGAAGTTTAAAGCCGGATTTGGATACAAAAAGATTTCCCAAGTTTTAAACATTTCAAGGAGCACTGTGCAAGAGATCATATTGAAATGGAAGGTGTATCAGACCACTGCAAATCTACCAAGACCCGGTCGTCCCTCTAAACTTTCAATTCAAACAAGGAAAAGAATGATCAGAGATGGAGCCAAAAGGCCCATGATCACTCTGGATGAACTGCAAGATCTACAGCTGAGGTGGGAGAGTCTGTCCATAGGACAACAATCAGTCGTACACTGCATAAATCTGGCCTTTATGAAAGAGTGGCAAGAAGAAAGCCATTTCTCAAAGATATGCATAAAAACTCTCGTTTGAAGTTCCACAAGCCACATTGCAAAACAATATGTTTGGCGTAAAAGCAACACAGCTCATTACCCTCAAAACATCATCTCCACTGTCAAACATGGTGGTGGCAGCATCATTGTTTGGGCCTGCTTCAGCAGGGACAGGGAAGATGGTTAAAATTGAGGGGAAGACGGACGGAGCCAAATACAGGACCATTCTGGAAAAAACTGTTGGAGTCTGCAATAGACCTTAGACTGTGACAGAGATTTATCTTCCAACAAGACAATGATCCCAAACATAAAGCAAAGTCTACAATAGAATGGTTCAAAAATAAACGTATCCAGGTGTTAGAATGGCCAAGTCAAGTCCAAGAATCCAATCGAGAATCTGTGGAAAGAGCTGAAAACTGCTGTTCACAATGCTCTCCATCCAACCTCACTGAGCTCCAGCTGTTTTGCAAGGAAGAATGGGCAACAATTTCAGTCTCTCGATGTGCAAAACTGATAGAGACATACCCCAAGCGACTTACAACTGTAATCGCAGCAAAAAGGTGGCGCTACAAAGTATTAACTCAAGGGGGCGAATAATATTGCACGTCACTTTTCAGTTTTTTATTTGTTAAAAAAGTTTAAAATATCCAATAAATTTTGTTCCACTTCACGATTGTGTCCCACTTGTTGTTGATTCTTCACAAAAAAATTTGAATTTATATCTTTCTGTTTGAAGACTGAAATGTGGCTGCAGGTTGAAAAGTTCAAGGGGGCCAAATACTTTCACAAGGCACTGTAACAATGCACCATAAACAGCTCCATGCTTATTTGTGATACTACCTGATGGGCGCCATAATATTTTCAACTAGAAGCAATGCTTCCAGCTTGAACATAACACAATTTAGTTTTTTTTTATAAACAGTACAGAATCTTCCAATGAAAATCTTGATATAAATCCAGATTAAATCAGAGTAATGCATAGATAAGAAGGGGTCTTATGCACAAAAATGAGCTGCAGTTCAGCTTTCTGTGTGATGCCTATGGCAAAGTTCACAGAGGTTATTTTTTCCGGTGATCAAAAACAATAATTTTTTCAAGCAAAAAAATACTCATTTTTGTTTGTATTTCAATGTTAACTGGCCTCTCTATTGTGGAGATATTAGCTATCAAAGTATTTGGCAACTAATTAATTAACTTTTCTAAAGTCCAAGGGGGTGTTATAAGATTGTGTGTCTAGTTCAACATAAAAGTTTTGGTGAAAGATCCTCTTAAAATGGGTTGGTCACTACTAGGACAACCCATCCTCATTCCCAATAAAAATAAAAAAGTTTATACTCATCTCCCAAGCCAGCGCCATTTTTGCAGGTTCTACACTCGCGTTCTTCGGGCTCATGTAAAGTTGTGACCTGCGCTTAATCTTATCTGATATATATATAAGTATAATTATGTGCTTATTTGTAAAACACTGGGCAAAACTGTCACTGAAAAAGACCTGGGTGTATGGGTAGATGACAAGCTCACATTTAGTGGCCAGTGTCAAGCAGCTGCTGCAAAGGCAAATAAAATAATGGGATGCATTAAAAGAGGCATAGATGCTCATGAGGAGAACATAATTTTACCTCTATACAAGTCACTAGTGTGACCACACTTAGAATACTGTGTACAATTCTGGTCTCCGGTGTATAAGAAAGACATAGCTGAGCTAGAGCGGGTCCAGAGAAGAGCGACCAAGGTATTAGAGGACTGAGGGGTCTGCAATATCAAGACAGGTTATTAAACTTGGGGTTATTTAGCTTGGAAAAACGAAGGCTTAGGGGTGATCTTATAATAATGTATAAATATATGAAGGGACAGTACAGAGAACTTTCTAATGATGCCTTTACTCTTAGGCCTGAGACGGGGACAAGGGGGCATTTTTTACATCTGGAGGAAAGAAGGTTTAATCATAATCACAGACATGGATTCTTTACTGTAAGAGCAGTGAGACTATGGAACTCTCTGCCACATGATGTTGTAATGAGTGACTCACTACTAACATTTAAGAAGGGCCTGGATGCCTTTCTTGATAACTATAATATTACCAGTTATATTACTAGATCCTTTGATAGGGCGTTGATCCAGGGAATTAGTCTGACTGCCATATCTGGAGTCAGGAAGGAATTTTTTCCCCCAATGTGGAGCTAGTGTTGCCACATGGGTTTTTTTGCCTTCCTCTGGATCAACATGTTAGGCTATAGGTTGAACTAGATGGACTTAAAGTCTTCCTTCAACCTTACAAACTATGTTACTCTGTTACTATGTTCTCTTCCGGGTTTCAGATGTACGAGTTAATTGACAGCTGCAGCTGACCACTCTATTCCTGTTATTTACTCATACGTCTAAAGGCAGGTAGACGTCGGTGGTGATGTCACAACCACACATGAGTCCCGGAAACGCATGCACCTACACCACTGCAACAAAAGGGAAGAAGAAGGAGCTTCTGTATGAAGTGCGCACATCCAATATGAAGGTGAAAAACAAATATTTATTTAGTGCAGGACAGAAAAACCTTAATGCGTGTTAAAAACAATTAAAACCAATTTCCCTCTGCCACACAAAACATCATACAATTTACCCAGAGCCCGGGTGGGTATTCAAGGTGGAGGTACATTAGGAGTAAGAGCTATTACATAGAGCAAAATCAACCTCTATTTAGAATATATATTGGTGACTTTGGCAATTACAATAGATGTAGCTATATGGATGTTTGTCCGGAAACATACATAATATTATGCACAGTTAGTTTGGTATAGAATATACACAAAAAAATGACATCATATTGTCGTATATACGAGATTGGGTGCCAAAAACCAGGTAAATTAATCACAGATCATCACAGCGTTGTAGATAATCAAGAGGTATTAAGCTACAGCTCTAATTTTATCATAGTGTTGTCCACCATAAGAAAAGCAGTATTGGCCCGTGTATCTGCAGCCCCTTGGGCGTCACCCAAAGACATATGACACAGTCCCCACAATCAATGAATTGACAAGGCAGTTAACAGAATGGTGATCATACTGCATAGAAACCTTTCTGTATAACAATAGTCAACACCCTTATATACCCTTCAGGTAGTAAAGGCATCTCAGCACAGAGGCTGTAAAGTCACATAAAAGGGACCCGTGCATACAGGGATCTTCAGTAAGGAGTGAGGCCCCCTTAGAAGGGTAGGGGGAGGTAAGCAGTTTGACCACACGGGGGGAGGGTATGTGCCTGTCAGTAGGATCTGTGCAGTGCTATGTGGGCGCTGGGAAGCCACATAGCATGCACTGGTGGGGAGACAGGTGTATTAATCAGGGGGCTGTCAGATTGGGGAGAGCATACCATACCATACCCAAGTGATAAGGGCCTGGAGTGTGGGCAGTAGGGACCAAGCCCAACACGTGTCGCCACAATTAGTGGCTTCGTCAGGAGCAGCTGGCTGGGGGGAGCACAAGGTTTTTTATACCTGTCTGTCCAGGTCTGTATGGGCGCTGCCATTGTTCTAATGATGTCATGGGGCGGGGATAGGGAGGGCCAGAGATCATCATCAATGATGAGCGCAGTGATTGGCTGCAGGTCTAGCTGGCACAACAGCCTGTCAGCCGTGTGAGTGTGTGGAGACTCTCTCCCTGTTTGCAATTTTACTGTAAATAGGAGAGGGAATAGGAAGTTTAGGATTCCAATAAGCAAGCTTGCCTGCAGTTGATTTATCAGTGACTGCACAAGGGAGACCTGTCAGTATGATAAGTGTGAGGCACATACGTCAATTCCCATGGGATAACATGAACCTGAAGTTAGGATGACACTGGGGATAAGAGATCCATAGAGTGGCTAAATCAGGGAGAACACCACGAGTTGCCAAGTCTACTAGGGTACTGTAATCTACTTGGGTACTGTGCTTATCAGTCCAGATATATTAGGAAGGTGGGCATCTCATCAGGGTATGTGGAACCGGGTATACAACATCACATACATCAATTCCCATGGGGTAACATGAACCTATAGTAAGTATGACACTTAGGATAAGAGATCCATATAGAGGCTAAATCAGGGAGAACACCACAAGTAGCCAACTCTACTAAGGTACTGTAATCTACCTGGGTACTGTGCTTATCAGTCCAGATATATTAAGAAGGTAGGCATCTCATCAGGGTATATAGAACCGGGTATGCAACATCACATACATCAATTTCCATGGGGTAACATGAATCTAAAGAGATCAATATAGAGACTAAAACAGGACACACCCCGAATGGCCAACTCTACTAGGGTACTGTTAAGAAGCTTATCAGTCCAGATGTATTGGAAAGGTGGGCATCTCATCAGGGTGTATGGAATCAGGTATACATCATATATCCCTTTGACGTATCCCCCTATGATCACTAAAGGGCTTATCAGTGGTCCAGCGGCGATATTATGAGCCCTGATAAAGGTGACACATCAAGCCCAGCTATGTCCTTAAGACAAAATTAGGTTAATGGTGGCTGGCCATCTTATCAGGCATCGCTGTGCTCAATTGTGTCACCAATCACACATGTATATGCTCATCAATCTGTTAACCTAGACAAGTTATTCTGGACAATACCAGTGGAGGGATGGTAAAGTTATGTCAAAAGTCACATATCTGACAAGCACAACATTTTAATAACCATAGGCGGGCCATACATCTCAGTGGTGGACAATCAGGGGTCCATATTCAGAGTCCATTTTTGGGGGCTGAGCATAGCACTGCACAGATCCTACTGACAGGCACATACCCTCCCCCCGTGAAGGTCCCTGTACGCACGGGTCCCTTTTATGTGACTTTACAGCCACTGTGCTGAGGTGCCTTTACTACCTGAAGGGCATATAAGGGTGTTGATTATTGTTATACAGAAAGGTTTCTATGCAGTATGATCACTATTTTTCTAACTGCCTTGTCAATTCATTGATTATGGGGACTGTGTCATATGTCTTTGGTGACACCCAATGGGGCTGCAGATACACGGGGCCAATACTGCTTTTCTTATGGTGGACAACACTATGATAAAATTAGCGCTCTAGCTTAATACCTCTTGATTGTCTACAATGTTGTGATGATCTGTGATTAATTTACCTGGTTTTGGCACCCAATCTCGTATATACGGTCGCTTATGTGATGTCATTTTTTTGTGTATATTCTATACCAAACTAACTGTGCATAATATTATGTATGTTTCCGGACAAACATCCATATAGCTAGATCTATTGTAGTTGCCAAAGTCACTAATATATATTCTGAATAGAGGTTTATTTTGCTCTGTATAATAGCTCTTACTCCTAATGTACCTCCACCTTGAATACCCAGCCGGGCTCTAGGTAAATTGTATGATGTTGTGTGTGGCAGAGGGAAATTGGTTTTAATTGTTTTTAACATGCATTAAGGTTTTTTCTGTCTTGCACTAAATAAATATTTGTTTTTCACCTGCATATTGGCTGTGCGCACTTCATACAGAAGCTCCTTCTTCTTTACTTTTGCAGTATACCTGCTTCTGTGTTGCAGCACCCATTCTTACCTCCAACCAGGCAGTGCGCTCTCTTACCACCCAACTGCAACAGCTCCGGCATGGGAGGTGAGTATAGGCTTTTTTTTATTTTCATTGGGGGAAACATAATGAATGAGGATTTGTCTTAGTAGTAGACAATCGCTTTAAGTTACATAAATTTAGGATGAAGAGGATATGTGCAACCTCCTACTTTCTGGCTTCTCCTCTAGCAGTCTTATACTACTCCAATCTATCCTAAACTCTGCTGCCCAACTAATCCACGTGTTTCCCGTTATTCCCCAGCCTCTCCTCTCTACCAAACGCTTCACTGACTTCCTATTGTCCAGAGGCTCCAGATCAAAACTAACTATGACCTACAAAGCCATCCATAACCTTTCTCCTCCATACATCTGTGACATGGTCTCCCGGTACTTACTTACATGCAACCAGTACTCCTTTCAAGATCTCCTTCTCTCCTGCTGTCTTATCTCTTCTTCTCAGAACCGCATACAAGATTTCTCTCGTGCTTCCAACATACTCTGTCCCAACACATCAGAATTGTACAAAAACTACAAGAAAATAAGCAGCATCAAAAAACCTTACCATCCATGCCAAAAACAGAAACAAAATGCACTTACAGGATGCAGTCAGAGCCCAAATGTGAAGCAAGCCCAGGTGCAGGCTAATAAATCACATCAACCAGCAAGGTGTGGGAGGCGACTTGGCATGCATACAATGGGCCTGCATAGAGCACCATTCACAATGATACATATGATGTAGAGTGTCTGAAAGCTACCCAACCGCTCTGCTGCCTGAGTATTGGGCTGCACAGTACAATACTTCTGCACCACTAGATGAATGGCGCCCCTAGGGGCCCAACTGCACCCTGGATAGATAAAAAAAAGTGCAAAAAGTTTTTTAAATGATAAACAAAAAACTTTTATAAATGGGATATTGGTTCATGTATTGGCCAAGTCATTTAAGCTGATGATCCACGTCACGGATTCCCATGCTCATCAGTCCTATCTAAATTGTACAAAAACTACTAGAAAATAAGCAGCATCAAAAAACCTTACCATCCATGCCAAAAACAGAAACTAAATACACTTACAGGATGCAGTCAGAGCCCAAATGTGAAGCAAGCCGAGGTGCAGGCTAATAAATCACCTCAACCAGCAAGGTGTGGGAGGCGACTTGGCATGGATGATATTGCTCATGTTTATTGTACTTGTCTATGTATGCCCCTATTCACATGGAAAGCGCCATGGAATAAATGGCACTATAATAATATATAATAATAATAATTCTTTGCATATTTTTTTAGATTTTTGTCAATGTGAAGCATCTTTTCTTTAGTGGGGGTGTTTTGTCACTTCCTTTGTTCTGTGTTTGATTTTGTTACTGCTCCCTCTCTGTTTAACATTTCTTTAGCGATTTTTTTTACTTGATGTTTTTAAATCCATTAAACAATGTGGAAAATGTTAGCTATTTCTAAGTAAAAACACAGACAAAATGTTTAAATGGAATTAGTTATATCTTGCTCGATCCACAACCGTTCCAGACTGTGGCTCGGTCATTTCAACCATGTATGTTTGACTCTAAAATGCTGCACCATTTCAGAGAAAACCCCACTTTAAGGCTGCCTTCAGACTTGCAGATGCATCTGCAGCGTTTTGCAGATGCATCTGCAAGCATCTGCATGCAGACCGCGGCCCCTATGTTTATAATGGTGCGCACGGCGGTCTGCAGATGCTTGCGGACCGCCGTGCGCACCCATTCACTCCTATATGTGATCTGTGCGCACGCGGATGCCTGCGTACAGATCACACACTCTCGTCCGCACCAGGGATGCGACATCTCGCGTCCATGGTGCGGGCGGGAGTGTGTCATTTGTGCTTGCAGATGCATCTGCAAAACGCTGCAGATGCATCTGCAAGTCTGAAGGCAGCCTAAAAGCAGATTCCCTTTGAGATAAAAGTCTCTCTTTGCAGTCACTTGTTGGTAGAGACCTGTCACTCCAGAGCAGCAAATGGGGGAAATCCACTAGGAATCTACCTGCCCAACAAGTCATGTTATTGGTATTCATTTTAGCCTTCCTATTGATTTCTGTTATAATTGAGTGTCTTCCTAGTTAACAGAAAAAAATGTAGATTTTACTGCTCTTACTTCTTTGCTTGGCATGTTTGAAATGCCTGAAGCATTTAACAGTTTTCAAAAGTCTGAACATATAAACAGCAAGTATAGGAACATTCTTTTGATCACATTGCTAGCATTTTTCCCTCATTTTTTTAGTGAACCTGTGTCATAAGTCATTAGACTTGTGACACCTCTGGCAGTTTTTGAATTTAAATGTGATTTATTTGTCTTGTACCAGCAAGAGTTAATCTCAGTTTTTCCTTAATGGTAGTTCCAGGCAAGTTCATCTCAGTTTACAGCCAGGTTGGTGACCACTCCCTCTTCCCTATAAATAATCACATGAATAATCACCTGATACCACCAGTAATAGAGCTTCATTTCTATGCTGACCATCGTAACGTGTGGAGGTTTGGTTGCAGATATGTTGGTGTATCCCTATTGTCTATGTTCCACATGTTTACATGTCCCCGTATTTTATTACACCAAAAGTGATGTCTAATGCACTCACTGGCCTGTGCACTAGCCAGGGTGAGTGGAGGTGACAGCCAGGGACTAGGCATGTGACAGCAGTGGGGGGGGGGGAAGGACCTGCATAGAGTGGTAGGGCAGCTCAGGAACAGACACAGGTTAATGTCGGGAGGTGTCTCATCCCTCACTTTACACGATAAGGGCCTTCCTCTCCCTATACTATCCCATTGTACCCTCTGCACTGCGCCACGCATATTCTCCCTGTACGAGCGTGACAACCTGCTCAAAAAAGATGCAGTGTGAACATACCTCAATATTAGAATCATAAATGCAGGGATTTTTTGCAGCAATTTTTGATAATTATTTATCCTTCAAACCAGTAATTTAACTACCAGGGGGGCCAAGGGGACCCCATAAACAAAGCCTCACCACCCCGAGCTATTGCTACTTTTAACTGTATTGGCATACACAGTGCAGTGATACAGTTACATTCTGCAGCTGAACAGGTAAAAATGATCTTCCTGTACTGCCTCTCTTCGTTCTGTAGATTGCAGGTAGACCTTCTGCCTACAGACCAGCAGGTCCAGAGTGGAGCGACGCACTCAGGAAGTGAGACCTGGCATGATGACAGGCACTTGCTTAGTTTGTGGTACTGTGTAGGTATAATTCAAATGATTCTTACAAGTGTGGTGAACCCTAAGAAGAAATGATTAATGGAGGAAAAGGTCTGAGTGACCCAGATGTAAAAAGAGAGAAAGAGGAAAAGGCACTAGGAGTAAGTTAAAGAGGCAAAAATGAAGGAAACTGGTGACAAAAAGGCTATTTGGAACCTAGGAAAAAAACTTTTAAAAAATTACCCTCCATGATAATGCAGGTAAGATAGGAATTTTTTTTTATGAAAATGAGATCAATGTGGTAAAAACTAGTTATGAGTGAGCACTAAAATGCTCGGGTGCTCGATGCTCAGGTCGAGCATCTCGAGATGCTCAGGTACTCGACCCGAGCACCAAGCCCAGTGTTATCCTATGGAAGACCCGAGCATTTTTTCCGGCATGACCTCCGGCAGCCTGGATAAACCCTGAAAATGTCACAAAAGTATAACAGTGCTCAAATGACATGGGAACAGCATGGGGAAGACCCCTTTCAGCATTTCTGACTCCCAGGTCACTGCTGTGGACAATGTTGTCTGAGTATTATGCCACTTTTACGGACTCACGATAAAACGTCCTAAAATGAAACCAAAATGCATTTTCCTTGGGAAAAATGTTAAGGGCTCATGCTCATTTGTGAGACAGTGTTGGTGTATGATACTTTTTTGGATTACATGAAAGATTTAAAAAAAAAAATGCATGACACTCCCATGCCCCTGGGGAGAGACGTGGATGAGGGTCTCTTTAAATATGGTTCTCCTTATTAGGAAGTGTGTATTTTCTAGTATTGCCCTAGGCAGGGCTGCTAAACATTGGCAGATATCTTATCTCCAGTATCCAATCTAAAAACCATTCTTTGTATGCCTTTATTTACTTTTATACAGGCAGTGTATATAGCACACCACCATTGAATATGTGCAAGACCGGTGGCAAGGAGCGAGAAGGTGGACATGATGTTGGTGGTGCATGTAGAAGCCGAGACCGTGGGCAAGCTCGAATTGTGCCACGACAAACGCCCACATCATCTCGCCCGACCTTCCTGTCCCAATTTCTAGGGGATCATAGCAGCAGACCACTTTTAAATCAAGAGCAGTGTCAACAGGTTGTTAGTTGGATAGCAGATAATGCTTCAAGTAAGTTTGGCACCACCACAAACATCCTCCTTTCCACATGGTCAAGTGTTAGTAAGTAGCTGTGAGACTGTACCACATATTCGTCACCCTGATCTTCCTTCCTCCCATCATGCCGAGTGCCCAGACATAACTGATCCCACACTTGGACACTCTGAAGAGCTGTTCAGTTTTCCATTCATAGATTCAGGCCTCTCGCTGTTCCGCTTGAAGGGGGTCATGAGGAGATCGTATGTAGCGATGCCCAAATATTTAAGCAGCCACGGTCGCTTGAAGGCGACGGTGGGAACGTGTCACAACAAAAGGTGGACGTTGATCAGACACAATTGCCAGGAAGTCAGGAGGATCAGGGTGCGGAAGTGGGAGAAGACGTGGTGGATGATCCAGTGACTGACTCAACCTGGCAGAAGGACATGCAGAGCGAGGAAAGCTGCACACAGGGAGAGTTAGGTGTAGCATCACAACAGACCGGAAGAAGCAGGGTGGTTGCTGCAGACAGAAGGCAGGCAACCGTTCCCCGTAACACCAACAGACGCAAGTTACCAGTACAACAGTTAGGTCTTCCCGAGTCTGGCTGTTTTTTAAGGAGTCTGCAGATAATTCAAAAAAGGCCATTTGCAACACCTGCCATGCCAGCATCAGCAGGGGTAGCAAAACTAGTAGCCTGACCACCACCACCAGCATGATCAGGCACATGGCAGCATAGCACCCGACTTTGTGGGACGTACCAGAGGGTCCAGAAGCAGTGTCTGCGGGTGGCACACTGCTTCTTCCACTGCTGTGCGTGCAAGCCAATCCCCTGTTCATAGTGCATGTGAAGATGCCTCCTGTCCTGCACCTGTCATTGCACAATCAGAAATGCCACCATCATCAACCACGTCCTTGTCCCAGCGCAGTGTTCAGATATCCATACCCCAGTTGTTGGAACGCAAGCGCAAATACGCTGCCAACGCCCTACAGGCCACACTCCTAAATTCGCTAATTTTGCGACTGCTTGCACTGGAAATGTTTTTTTTTTAGAGGCTAGTGGAGACTGAAGCATTGCGCAACCTGATGGCGGCGGCCGTCCCTCGTTACTCGGTCCCCAGCCACCACTATTTCTCCCGCTGTGCTGACCCCACATTATACATTTGAGTGAAACGTGAGGGCTATGGGGTACTCGGGAACTGGGGATCACAGATGATCGAGACCCGGCCTTGTGCCCTGGGTGCTCAATGAAAAGTGGTTTAAAAATAAAAAGGGAATAAAAATAAAAAGGGAAATGTCTCGTGACGTTCCCTACGGTGCCTGGTAATTGCACCAGCACTGCAGGGCAGACCTCTGAGGAGATGTGAAGGCAGCAGGGATGACACCTCGTAGGTGTAGCAGATTTTCCTCAGGGCAGCAGTGGATGATGGGGGTTGTACGCAGGAGCAGGTACTTTGCCAGGAGGATGATAGGTCATGAACACTGAGTTCATGACCCATCAAGATCCTGGGATCACACAGGGGTTAACACTGATGCTGATCTGATGTGGAGACCACCATGAAGAGCACAGTTAACCTCTTGTGACCCGAGGATTCAGATAGGTCATAAACTCGCTGAGTTCATGATTTATCATTCCCTGGGCCGCAAAGAATGAGTTAACAGCGGCATGCACGCAAAAGAGGTGAGCGCCGCAGAAGACAGCAGCAGCCGGCAGACGGGAGGAGACTGAGTCCTCAGGACCCGGGACCGGAATCAGGATCATTGGTAGGTAAGAGTGGTGAGGGGAGGAAGGGGGGGGCTTTACTGGGGGACGGGGGGCCTGCAAACTCCATCTGATGAGATGTTTGGTCACATTGGATGGAGTTCAGAGGCGGCGGGGCCGGCATGTGCGGGCCTTGGGGAAGGGGGTACCGGACACCGGGCATCGGGGGAGGGGGCAGGAGGTGTCCGGAGGCTGGTGGGACCCTGGAGGGGACTAAGCAGCACCGGGGGAGGTCATTTTCATGCGGCCTGACATGTGTGACATGTCAGGCTGCATCGAGATGCAGGGGAGGCAGCGCGCCGTTGTCATTTTTTAATGGATCGGGGAGATGGAGGTGGGTGTGGGTGATCTCTGGTACCGGGAGTTTTGGAGGGCTAAGGGGTTAGTAGATCACTTTGATCCGACATGTGTTTTAATTTCGGATCAAAGTGAAAGCATTTTTTACCGGCGATGTCATTTTTTGTAATGTCATGACCCATAAACGGTGCTTATCGGTCATCACATTACTATTGCTGGTAAAAAAAAAGCAGCTGATTCATAATTTGTAGGGTTTCAGCTACCCCTGGTAGCTGAAACCCGAAGATTTTTGTTCACCGGTGGGCGCACCTGGACTTTTTCCTGCCTGACGTCTATAGACGTCGGCTAGGCATAAGTACCTTTTTTTCCGACGTCTATAGAGGTAAGGCCGTCGTTAAGCGGTTAAAATTGAAAAAAAAAAATTAAAAAGTAAATAAATTGCAAAGCTTGTATACTTTACCACGTCTAGAGATCCAGCCTGTAGAGATCCAAACTGTTGAGATCCAGAGTCTTGGACTTCCTATGTCCAAAAACCCTCTTTATACATCTGGAATTTGGGCGGGCTATGAGCGGAACAGAGAATCACTTCCTGGGCATGCACTCTGTGTCCTACGCATACGCATCGAACGCAGCCATGCGCAAGCCATTGTGCACCCATAGACACCAATGTATTGTTTTTACGCATGCGGATGCTTGCGCATTTTTCAAGCTTCAAAAGATGCAACATGTTGTATTCACCGGGGTCCATAAAACCACACACAGGGATGCATATGAAGACATACTGACGCCAACGCAGGTCCCTCCGTTCATCTGCGCATACCATATTAAAGATAGGTGCGCAATACGCTTGCAGAATTAAAAAAAGAATTACACAGCATACACTGCACTGTCACACGCTAATGTGAAACCAGCCTGAGAGAGCAAATGCAAAGTTAGAGCAAATATTAGATAAAGGGGATAGCATCATAGTATCAGGCTGAGATGATCAACAAATATATTTCTCATAATTTAGAGGATAAAGTCAAAGCATCTGGAATAATATTATTAAAATTGAGGACGAGTGTACCTTATTTATTAGGGGACAAGAAGTAAATTTAACCCCATTACGACCAACGACGAGTTTAGCCGTCATGAAAAGATGTCAGTTCCCGCATCATGACGGCTAAACTCGTCGTGGCTTTGAACTGTCACTGCTTGTAAGCAAACAGTGGCAGCTCAAATCTAACAGCTGTCAGTGACAGCTAAGGGTCAGGTGCAGAGGTGTGGGGACCCTTTTTAGTGGTCCCCACACTCAGAGCGATGTGATCGGTCAGTCAATCTGACCGACCGATCACATCAAGATCACGCAGGAAAGTGCTGAATGTCAGCATTTCCCTGCATGATCTCTGCAGAAGCCAAGCTATCAGCTGTGCCCGACTCCTGCAATCATCCCCTGCCTGTGTCCACTGCCCCTGTGCCCGCTCTCCTCCCTCCCGGTCTCCTCTGTCCTCTACCCGCTGTGTCCGCATCCCCCCTTCATCACCCCTGTCCCCTGCTGTGTCCGCCCTCCCCCCCCTCATCCCCCCTGTCCCCTGCTGTGTCCGCCCTCCCACCCCCTCATTCCCCCTGTCCCCTGCTGTGTCCGCCCTCCACCCCCTCATCCCCCCTGTCCCCCGCTGTCTCCGGCAGCTGGAGGGCCCCCCGCCGGTCACCAGAACTGTGGCGGGGGCCCTCCAGCTGCTGATGTTAATAGCGGGGGGGGGAAGGGTTGTGGCTTCCCAGCTCTGCCACCCTCCAGCGGCATTGCACCGCCGCTTACCTGCAGCGGCTGCCGGTGCCAGGCACGCAGGAGGACGGTGTATGGTTTTGGCACCGCCCCCTTCTCCACTGCCGCTCCCCCAGCCCAGACGGTGCTGCCCTGGGTAAGAACCCCTGATTCCCCATCCAGGGGATCCCTGATCCCCCATCCCCTTGCAGGGAAATCCCTGGTCCCCCATCCCCCTGGAGGGGGACCCCTGATCCCCCATCCCCTTGTAGGGGGATCCCTGATCCCCCATTCCCTTGCAGGGGGATCCCTGATCCCCCATTCCCTTGCAGGTGGGTCCCTGATCCCCCATTCCCCTGCAGGTGGGTCCCTGATCCCCCATCCCCCTGCAGGGGGATCCCTGATCCCCCATCCCCCTGCAGGGGGATCCCTGATCCCCCATCCCCCTGCAGGGGGATCCCTGATCACCCATCCCCCTGCAGGGGGATCCCTGATCACCCATCCCCCTGGAGGGGGATCCCTGATCCCCCTGCATGGGGATCCCTGATCCCCCATCCCCCTGCATGGGGATTGAGCTGCAGAAAGCAATCTGTCAGCTCGGGTGCAGTGATCCAGTGGATCACTGAAACCAAGCTGTCAGATTGTTTTCTGCAGCTTGCTCTTCATGCAGGTGAATCCCCTTGCATGGGGATTGAGCTGCAGAAAGCAATCTGACAGTTTGGGCGCAGTGGTCCAAACTGTGAAGTGATCCATTGCACAGTGATCCGGGCTTTCAGACCACTGCGCCCAAGCTGTCAGATCGCTTTCTGCAGCTTGCTCTCCATGCAGGGGATTCCCCTTGCATGGGGATCGAGTTGCAGAAAGCAATCTTGCAGTCCCGGCACGGCACCAGGGCTGCCAGATTGCTGCTCTGCAGTCCGATCCGCCTGCATGAGGATCGAGCTGCAGAAAGCGATCTCACAGCCCCGGCGCTGCACCCGGGCTGCCAGATCGCCGCTCTGCAGACCGATCCTCCTGCATAGGGATCAAGCTGCAGAAAGCAATCTTGCAGCCCCAGCGCTGCACCTGAACTGCCAGATCGCTGCTCTGCAGTCTGATCCGTCTGCATGCAGATTGAGCTGCAGAAAGCGATCTCACAGCCCTGGTGCAGTGATCCACATAGTGGATCACTGCACCCGGGCTGTCAGATCACTATTTTGCAGTCCGATCCTGCATGGCAATCGTGGGACCTTCATTGTGGACTACGTTGGAGGCGATTGAGCGTCGTGGGACCTTCGTTGTGGACTGCGTCTGATCTTTTTATAATAAAGATGGAGTCTGAATTTTGTTTGTGTTTTTTTTCAAAATAAAAATATTTTTCTGTGTGTGTATTTATTGACTACTTACCAGAGATTCCTAATGGCGAGTCTAACATTGGCCCAATATTATGAATCTCGGGCTTAGTGCCAGCTGCCAATAAAAAGCTGGCATTAACCCCTTTATTACCCAGTTTGCCACCGGCACCAGGGCAACTGGAAGAGCATGAGTACAGCTCCAGAAAATGGCGCTTCAATGAATGCGCCATTTTCTGGGGCGGCTGCGGGCTGCAATTCGCAGCATGGGGGGCCCAGAATGCTTGGGCCTTTCCATGCTGAGGATTCCAGCCCCCAGCTGCCTAGTTGTACCTGGCTGGGCCAAAAATATGGCGGAGCCCTACGTCATTTATTTTTCTAGAATTAGTTCTAGAAATAAAAAAAAATGGGCTTCGCTGTATTTTTGGTTGCAGCCAGGTACAACAAGGCAGCTGGGGGTTGCTGGCAGTCTGTAGCTGCCAAGTTGTACCTGGCTGGACCAAAAATATGGCGAAGCCCCACGTCATTTTTTTTTCTAGAATTAGTTCTAGAAATAAAAAAAAATGGGCTTCGCTGTATTTTTGGTTGCAGCCAGGTACAACGAGGCAGCTGGGGGTTGCTGGCAGTCTGTAGCTGCCAAGTTGTACCTGGCTGGACCAAAAATATGGCGGAGCCCCACGTCATTTCTAGAAATAAAAAAAAGGCCTTAGCTGTATTTTTTGTAGCCATCCATGTACAACTTGGTAGCTGGCTGACTGGAATCCTCAGCGTGGAGAGACCCAAATGTTGTGGGTCCCCCACGCTGCAAATTTCAACCCACAGCCACCCAAAAAAAATAGCGCATTCATTAGAGGCGGCTGGTGCTGTACCCCAACTCTTCCAGTTGCCTTTGTACTGGTGGCACACGGGTTCTCCATATGCGACATGGTGTCCGCTAACAATTTCAATGGAAAATTAGCTCCAATTGTTAGCGGAAACCATGTCGGGTATAGAGATCCCCTCCCTGTGTGCCTAAACATTGGAGCTCCCCCACAAGTGACCCCATTTTGGAAACTAGACCCCCCGAAGGAACGTATCTAAATGCATAGTGATCACTTTGAACCCCCAGATGCTTCACAAATTCATCCATAAAAATGAAAAAGCACTTTTCTTTTTCCACAAAATGTTTCTTTTTTTCATTTTTACGGATCAATTTGTGAAGCACCTGGGGGTTCAAAGTGCTCACTATGCATCTAGATATGTTCCTTGGGTGGTCTAGTTTCCAAAATGGGGTCACTTGTGGGGGAGCTCCAATGTTTAGGCACATAGGGGCTCTTCATATCCTACAAGGTGTCCGCTAACAATTCCAATTGTTAGTGGACACCATGTTGTGTATGGAGAGCCCCTGTGTGTCTCCACATTGGAGTTCCCCCACAAGTGACCCCATTTTGGAAACTAGACCCCCAAAGGATTATATCTAGATGCATAGTGAGCACTTTTAACCCCCAGATGCTTCACAAATTGATCCGTAATAATGAAAAAAGAAATTATTTGTGGAAAAAAAAGTGCTTTTTCATTTTTACAGATGAATTTCAGAAGCATCTGGGGGTTCAAAGTGCTCACTATGCATCTAGATACGTTCCTTTGGGGTCTAGTTTCCAAAATGGGGTCACTTGTGGGGTAGCTCCAATGTGGAGACACACAGGCACCCTCCAAACGCGACATGGTGTCCGCTAACAAATTGAGCTAATTTTCCATTCAAATTGTTAGTGGACACCATGTCGTGTTGGGAGGGTCCCGGTGTGTCTCCACATTGGAGCTCCCCCACAAGTGACCCCATTTTGGAAAGTAGACCCCCGAAGGAACGTATCTAGATGCATAGTGAGAACTTTGAACCCCCAGATGCTTCACAAATTCATCCATAAAAATGAAAAAGCACTTTTTTTTCCACAAAAAGTTTCTTTTTTCATTTTTACGGATCAATTTGTGAAGCACCTGGGGGTTGAAAGTGCTCACTATGCATCTAGATATGTTCCTTTGGGGGTCTAGTTTCCAACATTTGTGGGGGAGCTCCAATGTGGAGACACACGGGGACCCTCCAAACGCGACATGGTGTCCACTAACAATTTGAATGGAAAATGAGCTCAAATTGTTAGATGACACCATGTCGCGTTTGGAGGGTCCCTGTGTGTCTCCACATTGGAGCTCCCCACAAGTGACCCCATTTGGAAACTAGACCCCCAAAGGAACATATCCAGATACATAGTGAGCACTTTCAACCCCAGATGCTTCACAAATTGATCCGTAATAATGAAAAAAGACATTTTTTGTAGGAAAAAAAGTGCTTTTTCATTTTTACGGATGAATTTCTGAAGCATATGGGGGTTCAAGTGCTCACTATGCATTAGATACTTTCCTTCGGAGGTCTAGTTTCCAAAATGGGGTCACTTGTGGGGGAGCTCCAATGTACACATATGAGGTATCTGTGTACTCAGGAGAAATTGCCCAACAAATTTTAGGATGCATTTTATCCTGTTGCCCATGTGAAAATGAAAACATTGAGGCTAAAAGAACATTTTTGTTACAAAAATTAAAATGTCCATTTTTTCCTTCAACTTTATTTTAGTTCTGTGAAGCACCTGAAGGGTTACTAATCTTCTTGAATATAGTTTTGAGTAGCTTGAGGGGTGCAGTTTTTGGAATGGTGTCACTTTTGGGTGTTTTCTGTCATGTACACCCCTCAAAGGGACTTCAAATGTGATGTGGTGACTTAAAAAATGGTTTTGTAAATTTTGCTGGAAAAATTAGAAATTGCTGATGAACTTTGAACCCTTATAACATCCTAACAAATTTTTTTTTTTCCTTCCAAAATTGTGCTGATGTGAAGTAGACATGTGGGAAATGTTATTTATTAACTATTTTGTGGCACATAACTCTCTGGTTTAGCAGAATAAAAATTAAAAATTTGAAAATGGCTAAATTTTCAAAATTTTTGCCAAATTTTTGATTTTTTCACAAATAAACGCAAAAATTATCGACCTAAATTTAATACTAACATGAAGCCCAATATGTCACGAAAAAACAATCTCATAATCGCTAGGATCCGTTGAAGCGTTCCAGAGATATTACCTCATAAAGGGAGAGTGGTCAGAATTACAAAAAAATGGTCTGGTCATTAAGCTGCAAAGTGACTCGGTCCTTAAGGGTTAAAAGCCCATACCATGATACCTCATGATCCATGAATTAGGAATTTAATACTATTGATTACTACAGAGTATAGGTTAGGAGTTACACTTATTCCCTCTCACTGGTGAATAAAGATCACTAGTTAAAACCTGGATAAGTACATCCTTTGCAGTCAATATACATAATCATTATGAGGTCCCAGGAATATGCATTATCTTTATAAGATCAGAGTCGGGAAGAACAATAATACACCTGAGATATACCAAATAGAAGGGGTAAAGCTATATGGTAACATCATATTCCATACGTGAACCATAGAGTTTGAGGGTGTGCAACTGATGTATCCAGTAGGCCTCCTTTTCTTTTAATCTTTGGATCCTGTGGCATCCCCTCCTATTTAATTGGACATATTCAATAATTTAATAATGCAACCGGGTAAATGAATGTCTCTGTTAGGAGAAGTGGTGTGGAATGGGCAACACCGTGAGTCCACATCAGATAGTGGACTTATGTTTTCCAATGCAGTCTCGGGCACACTGTGTGGTTTTACCATGTACCCAAGACTGCATGGACACTTGATCAGATATATTATAAATTCAGTGTCACACACGAATAAACCTTCTTTTGAACAAACTCTACCAGTGCATGGATTGATAAATCAAAATGACAGGAGGAAATCGGGGCACCAAAGCCGACGGCTTGCCGGCGGATAATAAATGGAGCGACCAGGTAGCAACAGGAGGTGCTTGTCTTTAGCACAACAGTCAGTCATAAATCGTTAAAGAAGAGACGGCACTCACCCGGTTTGAGATCGGTGATTTATTCGGGATACAACATTCCGTGCAGGGAGGGAGAGGAGAGCAGCTGACGACGGCACCGTTTCGCGCCTAGGCGCTTCTACGGGTCGTCAGCTGCTCTCCTCTCCCTCCCTGCACGAATGTTGTATCCCGAATAAATCACGATCTCAAACCGGTGAGTGCCGTCTCTTCTTTAACGATTTATGCATGGATTGATAAATGTCATACATTTGGCTACGTTAGAGCACTGCATATACCCCAGAAAGGGAAAGGTTCCCAGTCTGGTTGTGGAGATAAAACTCTGCCTAGGTATGATCTTAGAAGATCCTATGTCCGCTCTGATTAATTTGTCTCTTAGGTTAGGGGGTCTTATGTAACAAATCAATTATAGATGCTAAAATTCTGAAATTTGTGGATGCACGGATCCTAAAAGAGGTCAGTGCTGTATAATGATCTGGTGTAAAGGCTTATGAAACGGATGATACATGTTGACAAAAGCCACCTGTGCCTGTACACCTATACATGGTGTCGCTGGTCTGGATCTTGGTAGAGCATGTGTCAATGGATAACAGTCAATGGATAACCCCTTACCCTGAACATGTTCAACATTTCCTTGTGTCTTTGTCGGCATATTGTATGATGAGAGACTATTCTTGCTACCCATACGTGTTGGGAATGCTGAAAGGATCATTTCACATATGGTGGGTGGCAACCATCATAATGGAGAAGACTGTTCCTGTCAGGTGGTTTAGTGTACAGATCTGTTGACAGTCTCCCCTGTGGATCAGCCAAGACCAGGTTGTCAAGAAAGTTGACTTGGTGCTGGTCGTGATGGATCATGAGAGTCAGATTAGGGACCAATTTGGTAATATCAGTGTAGAAGTCATGTAGCTCATTAAGAGTACCATTCCAGATGTGTAGAATTAACTACATTCATTTGAGAAATGTCATTTTTACGCTTATAACAGCATTATGACTGTAAGCTGTACTCTTGGTTTTTTAGGTTATGTCCCTCTTTGATGAAATTTTTGTAATTTCATGTATACCCTGTACTTGTTTGATTCTTACATTATTTTCCTTTTCTCAGAAACAGTTCCTTTTGAAAAAGACTAAGATTGTTGAAGCATCAATGATGGACTGCTTTTCTGTTTGTAATACATGGACTTGTGAATAAAACAAGGAATAGTCTTGCATCAAAACATTATTTAGATTTTTTTGGAATGTGTGCCAAAGTATAGATTAAATAGTGTGCTCTATCTGGCTGGGTATCAAAATTGGGAGGAACCCCACAACATTTTTTTTGAATTATTTATTTAAATAATTAAAAAAAAATGTGCATGGGGTCTCCCATATTTTAATCACTAGCCAAGATAAAGCACACAGCGGGGTGGCTTCAGCCTTTAGCTGTCTGCTTTATCTGAGTTGTGTATCAAAATACAGGGGACACCATGCCTTTTTTTCAATTATTTATTTATTTTTAAACTTCACTTTGGATTTGCTGTCAGATAGTGTGAGGTCAATCAATCACAGATGTTGGCACAGAGGGTGGGGGCGCAGTCTGACTACAACCGATGACAGAGTGTTTCGGTCAAAGAGGGTGGGTAGGGTAACAAGTGAATATTCATAAAGTTTAACGAGCAGACCCAGAAGCAGTGTGACAGCAGTGCGGAAACTCGGTCGTAAGTATAATTGTACTGCTTTAATTCCCTTTTTGTACTGGTAAAGCATGCTGATTGGTTGTACTGAAGCATTTCAACAAGCTTTAGCTGGGTGGCCGAACCAAAACAGTAACATGGACTTTTCTTATGAAGTCCGTGTTTGGGGTCTTTGCACAGACACTGGGTATACGGTATGGACCCCAAACTTTATAGTTGGGGTTCGCCATCAATACTTAACAGTACATACAGTACAACAGTACAAAACAATAGTAATTCACTAAAAATCTACTAAAATAAGATTTATATTTAAAAGATATTTTAACATGACCTCACATTTTCAAGTAAACCATGACCCATGTTCCATATAGGTCATGTACTAGCTAGTAACATGCAGATAATGGATTAAACATTTGTATATCAGCAAAGCAAGAATTGATCAACATGACAAACTACATTATAGAACAATAGATTATTCTTTTGCTAATGAATTCTGAAACAAAAGGAGTTTTTTTTACTTATATTCTTTTGACTTGTCCCTGAATAATAACATTTTCCAAGATATTGATTGTAGTTACCATAAGCAGATAATTAACTATAATGCAGACAATGACGCAAATATTCACTTAAAAGTAAAGTTGCTAATTTGTTCAGCTCTGGTCAATGGGTTAGGGTGGCCACACATTACAACTGCTGCTGTTTGTACATATTTATATAGTTTGCAAGTACGAAGCTAATGCGAAACATGTGTTAGGGGTGAGGTCACACACAGGTAATTAACCCATTAGGCACTTGCTTAGGTTGTTTTTGTGCACTTGCACTTTATTCTTGTACTTGAGGATATTTTCCTTGTAGTGTGTATTCATATACATTGTTTGTATTGAGATATATGTACAAGATGGTTTCCTATTATGGGATGATTGGTTTGCCTTATACTTTAACTTTGAAGTTTACCTGTGTTCTGTACTGGGTCTGTTTTAATGTCCTCTGTTTTTAACCAATTGCGATACCTGAATAAAATGGATTATTGTGTTTGCATTTGGCATGACTCAGGGGGGGTTTCTTTTGGAAGTATATGTAAGTATTGTGCTGTTCTTAAATACTTATATCGAAAATATATCCACAGGGGTTATACAATACTTTTTTTCCTATTGTGCTAAGAACATAGCCTGTACAGTGACAATCTCTTCAAGCTGAGAGTGGTCACAAATTGCACCCACCGGCCATTCTACTGCTTCCTGTTATGTCATGTTGACAGAGCAGCTACTTCTCCTCCATTCTGCTCTGCCAATGGAGAGTCACTGTTGATGTTATGCTGATTCACAACTGGCTCCCTGAGGTTTTTAGAGCACATTCTGATCAAATTGTGTGAGTCCACCTGTCATAAGAAAGTAACCCTACTAAGATGGGTCCCTACACAAAGTAGTATACCTTTAAATCAGGAGACCTTCCTTTCTTTCCTGGGCCTAGATGTAAAAAATGAATACAGGTAGAGTCCAACTAATTATAAACAGCCTTAGGATGGGTTCAAGAGAGAATATGAAAATGTATTTGCTTTTTGGCCAAGAAAAAATACACACAATCTTAAATTGTATTGTCATACATATTACATCTATATGTCATCTATATATCATTTGTAAATCTGTTGTTTTACAACTATTTGACATTCATAAAGTGTTCATTTTTATTCCCCAACAATCACAAATTTACAAGACCAAATAAAGTTTCCTGTGTTAACCCATTCTCACCAAAGCCAATTTTCATACTCCTGCCTAGGGCAAATTTTTCAAATCTGACATACCATATATACTGGAATATAAGTCAAGTTTTTTCAGCACATTTTTTAAGCTGAAAAATGCACCCCTCGGTAATTCTTGAGTCAGTGTTCATTTATTTTGGTGGGGGCGGTGACCGGAGGCTGGAGCAGGCTGCAGAGGCAGCAGGTGGTCATGTGGGCCTGCTCATTAAGCTAATATAATATTCACAAAAAGATATATAAGTGCATAATCCGCGCTGCTGTGAAATGATCAGGACCAAAGAGTTATCAGGATCTACATCAGTGGCTTTATTCAATGCGTTTCAGAGTGTCAACCTCGCTCCTTCCTCAGGAAACCAATTAACTTGTATACGTGGTTTTGTGGATCCTGCAGCAGCCATTACATTCCTCAAAAACAGGTTGTGAGTCAAACAACCTGACCAGGTGAGCAGCAACACTTAAATTGTGTGGTTTTTTTTATTGAGGATAAGACCCTATTTGCACTTCCATATCTTTTACAGTCTTACTCTGCAATAGAATATTCAGGGTAGTCTCCCCGCCTGTCACCTCAGCATTAAAGCTGGTGCTGAGAGGTGGGCAGGGAGAATGCAGTAAATATTATATTAGACTAATGAGCAGGTCCACATTGCAAAATGCTGCAGAGGCAGCGGGTGGCTATAATGTGTGTGGATATTCACTGCTTGCCACACATCATCCTTGGCGTGAGAAGTAATAAATATCCCGGCAGGCGATATGACTCACCTCCCCATTGCTTCCAGCCACGCGATGTGCTCCTGTTTTGTGCCGGCATCTGATGATGAGTGGTGCAGGACAGTGATGTAATTTCTGCGCGCGCCTCTCGCATAATCAGATGCCCGGCACAAAACAGAAGGATGGTGCTGTGCTTCAGGAGAGTGATGGGAAGGTGAGTTAAATAGTTTATTTTTTGTGTGCACCAGCATGGGGGACCTAATACCAGGATGGAGGTGCTATATACCATCAGCAAAATGGAAGAAATGGCAGCACTCACCAACAGTGTGAACTTTAGTTTATTTAAATTACAGTGTTTCATCAAACAGGTAGGGGTCGTAGGGTCAACAGTGAGCGGAAGGAGAAGATGGCAAGGCGTCGGTGGGATGGACGACAATCGTTTTCTTCAAATGAACTTCTATAGAATATATAACATGATGGAGGGCCATGTACCTAGAAAGGGGATGATATACTATGGTGGGGGCAATGTATCTAGGTGGGAAATGATATACCAGGATGGGGGGCTATGGAGCAGGATGGGGGGCTATATAGCATAATGGAGGGCTGTGTACCTAGATGGGGGATGACATAGCAGGATGGGGATGATGTAACCGAATGGGGGCTATATACCATGATGAGAGACATGTACCAGGATGGAAGGCAAATACCATGATGGTGGGCTATATAGCATGATGGGGGCATGTACCAGGAAGAGGGATGATATACCAGGAAAAGGGCTATGTACCAGGATGGGGGGCTATGTGCCATGATGGGAGGCCATGTACCTAGATGGGGGATGGTCTGTCAGGATGGGGGGGATAATGTACCAAAATGGGAGGGGCTATATAACATGATGGGAGCCATGTTCCAGGAAGTGGGGGCCAAGAAAAAGGAAGATGGTTAATATACCTTGACGGGGTGCTATGTACCAGGATGGGGAGCTATATACCATTATGGGGGCTATGTACCAGGAAGTGAGGATATGTACCAAGAAGTGGGTCGATATACCAGGATGGGGGCTATGTAGCAGGCTGGTGATGATATAACTTGTTGGAGGTTGATATAGCTGGAAGGGGATAATATACCTGGTTGGGGGAAGATATACCCAGAGGGGGTAAGCTGCTGCATTTCCCACCCTAGGCTTATAATCGAGTCAATACGTTTTCTCAGTTTTTGGTGGTAAAATTAGGGGTCTCGGCTTATACTAGGGTATAGATAGTAAGTTACTTAATGCAGTAATAACTCTAAAATGTTACTACATATTCAAGCGATTCTAAGATTCTTTTTCTCATGAAACATTGTTCTTTATCTTAGTGATAAATTTAGGTCAATATTTATTCATTACAATAGCTGACATTAAAATAACATTTAGAAAAATCAGCAATTTTCAAACTTTTGTTTCTTTAATTAAAACAGAAAAATTCCTACTACACAAAACAGTTATGAAATAATATTTACAATTTGCCTACTGTATGTTAACATCACTTTTGAAAAATATTTTTTTTTAATTAGGATGTTAGACAGCATAAATGTTTAGCATCAATTTTTCCTTTTTTATTTAACACATTTCATTTCAAAAGCAACTCAGGTTCCCAAATAGCCAAAACCCCCTTAAATGACCATACTTTAAGGAATTCGTTTAGGGGTGCAGTGAGCATTTTTAACCCACAAGTGAATTGCATAATTTTATAAAATTCAACCATATAAATTAAAAACTACATTTTTTTTTTAACATCAAAGAAGTTGTCTTTACAATGTGTATCATTAAATTGGCCATTGGCCAGAGTGGACCCCTCCTATATATGCAAATGTCCAAATCAAAGAAGTGGGAGGTTTAAGGTCCTTTTATACTATGTATATCAAAGTCACTAGTGTTATGTTTTAATTCATGAATTTATTAAGTACCCCATTGATAAAGCCTAAAGCAAAACGCGTCTGGGGGCACCCGGATACTCTATCCCCCCATAGGATATGGGTAAGTGTGGAGGTTGTGGGAGGATGACGAACTTGTAATTCTAACATGATTACTGTGACTGTGCACTATATCACATAGGGCTGACTGTGAGTAATGCCCCCCTGGGGTGGATGAACTGGAGGAGTGATGTATAGGACGAGTCCAGCACTACTCCACAGGGCTCCCCCCAGTGTGGGCTGTATATTCATACACAGTCAGCCTCTGGTCTAAAACTGATCTGCAACAAAACTTGCACAGCATAGATGGAATGAATTTACATTTAATGCCCACATACCCTTGATCACTACCTCATTTCCTTGTAGAGGGGATACTACTTTGCCACATGGAAATTTTAATGTCACAACGTCACTTTAAACATTGATCACCGATGAAATAAACAAATAATGTAACCTATGTATATCTTTTGTATGTGCTATGAAATGAATTTTATATGTATGCATAATTTATATGTATGCATAATTTACTTAATAAATTCATGAATTAAAACATAACACTAGTGACTTTGATATACATAGTATAAAAGGACCTTAAACCTCCCACTTCTTTGATTTGGACATTTACATTTTTTTTTGCCCTAAGTTGTTGCTTTTGATCCAAATGTTTACATTTCACAATAGTTACTAGGATAAAATGGACCACATACCGGTAAGTTGTCACCTAATTTTAATTTTCCAGAACAAGAAGAAACTACATGGATGTTTGGAAACTTCTGTCTGAGCACCCGACATGGCACAAAAGAATTGGTGCACTATATGTCTTTGGAGTGAAATTTTGGAGAGGCTCAGGGTGCAGTAAAAAGTCCCTCCTGTGATCGCATTTTGGAAATTAGACTCATCTTGGAAGTCACCCGATGGGGTAGTGACTACTTTGACTCTACAGTGTTTTTTTCCGATAGAAGACAAAAACCAACTCTCTTGGCAGTAAAGAATCAGTTTACAAAAGTAGGTATTGCTGCACTTTTGCTGTTTTCTTGGTGTGAGTTATATTTGTCATTTGTCTACAGAACATGCCGAAAAGCACCACTGCTACGTTGTATTTTTTTTTTATTTTACCACTGGGGTGGTAGTTTAATTTTAAATCTCTTGCCCCCATTCTTAAATTCACTATCCGGTGTCTTCACCTTTTTTCCTGCATTGCTCCAGTGCCATCTTGTGACAATACCTTCTGACTGGCCAGATATCAGCAGTCACATCACAAACTTTCAATACAAGTCTATGAGAGCAAGCACAAGGCCCAAAGGAGGCTCTCACAGAGTTGTATTGAGTTGTGACGGCAGGATCACTCTATGCAACACTGGGGCAGCTTGCAGGTCACAAATTGGAGAAGACCAAAGGGAATGACGATGATAACGCATGAAGACGCCAAGGCTGGAGGCACACTGTTGTGCATCAAAAACGGAGCTTGTTTTATGCACGCCAGTGATGTGAGTGAAATGAGTGTTTTTGGTGTGTGGTGGATGTGGTGAGTGGGCATGAATGTATGCATGTGAGTGTGCTGCGAGTGTGATGCTGTCCATGGTCCTGAAGCAAACTTCAGGTCTGTGGACAGCATTTTCCGGTGATTTTAAACTAAGTGGCTGTTAATGCCGTGGAGTTTAAATTTACCAGTTTGCTGGTACAGTAATCAATAATGTGTCAGCGCTGTCAAGGCAGCGCTAACACATCATAGTTAAAAACTCAGCTGGTAACAAAAGATTAAAGTTATAGGGCTTATTCATCATTTTAACCCCCTTTGCAGGCTCTGTGCTGCATGTAAGCACATAGCCTGCAGGTGCGGCTAATAAAAACCTGTGCATGAAGGGTAAAATGGTGTTGGTGTGTTGTCATCATGTGTACAGAGTGTATTCTGAATTGAAGGACGTAGACGTTATAATGACCGCAAGTATCATTTGCTTGTCGCGGAATTGTTGCTACGTCGTTGAACGTCGTTCAAGTGATCTAGGGCAAGTCGGATCATTGATCGGATCGTTTGACCATTGACGTGTGCGATGGGGCCTTTAGTAAAATCTCATGCCCACTGTGCTTCTTTTTTATTTAGCATGAATTGACCTTTGGCGCGTGTCTCAAATCCATAAAATGAAAATTTCTCTTGCGATTACGCTGATCTTCATGTGCAGATTTCTATTACACTTGGTTTAGATGCAGAAAATCTCAATGTAAAAACACATATACAGTTGTGGCCAAAAGTATTGACACCCCTGCAATTCTGTCAGATAATACTCAGTTTCCTCCTGAAAGTGATTGCAATCACAAATTCTTTGGTATTATTATCTTCATTTAATTTGTCTTCAATGAAAAAACACAAAAGAGAATGAAGCAAAAAGCAAAACATTGATCATTTCACACAAAACTCCAAAAATGGGCCAGACAAAAGTATTGGCACCCTCAGCCTAATACTTGCTTGCACAACCTTTAGCCAAAATAACTGCGATCAACTGCTTCCGGTAACCATCAATGGAGTTTCTTACAATGCTCTTCTGGAATTTTACACCATTCTTCTTTGGCAAACTGCTCCAGGTCCCTGATATTTGAAGGGTGCCTTCTCCAAACTGCCATTTTTAGATTTCTCCACAGGTGTTCTATGGGATTCAGGTCTGGACTCATTGCTGGCCACCTTAGAAGTCTCCAGTGCTTTCTCTCAAACCATTTTCTAGTGCTTTTTGAAGTGTGTTTTGGGTCATTGTCCTGCTGGAAGACCCATGACCTCTGAGGGAGACCTAGCTTTCTCACACTGGGCCCTACATTATGCTGCAAAATTTGTTGGTAGTCTTCAGACTTCATAATACCATGCACACAATCAAGCAGTCCAGTGCCAGAGGCAGCAAAGCAACTCCAAAACATCAGGGAACCTCTGCCATGTTTGACTGTAGGGACCGTGTTCTTTTCTTTGAATGCCTCTTTTTTTCTCCTGTAAAAACTCTATGTCGATGCCTTTGCCCAAAAAGCTCTACTTTTGTCTCATCTGACCAGAGAAAATTCTTCCAAAATGTTTTAGGCTTTCTCAGGTAAGTTTTGGCAAATTCCAGCCTGGCTTTTTTATGTCTCGTAAGAAGTGTAAGAAGTGGGGTCTTCCTGGGTCTCCTACTATACAGTCCCTTTTCATTCAGATGCCGACAGATAGTACGGGTTGACACTGTTGTACCCTTGGACTGCAGGGCAGTTTGAACTTGTTTGTATGTTAGTCGAGGTTCTTTATCCACCATCCGCACAATCTTGCATTGAAATCTCTTGTCAATTTTTCTTTTCCGTCCACATCCAGGGAGGTTAGCCACAGTGCCATGGGCTTTAAACTTCTTGATGACACTGCGCACGGTAGACACAGGAACATTCAGGTCATTGGAGATGGACTTGTAGCCTTGAGATTGCAAGTGTGATTTAGTTATTGCCAACACCTGTTAGGTGCCACAGGTAAGTTACAGGTGCTGGATAGTAAACAAATTAGAGAAGCATCACATGATTTTTCTAACAGTGCCATTACTTTTGTCCACCCCCTTTCTTATGTTTGGTGTGAAATTATATCCAATTTGGCTTTAGGACAATTCTTTTTGTGTTTTTTTATTGAAGACAAATTAAATGAAGATAATAATACCAAAGAATTTGTGATTGCAATCATTTTCAGGAAGAAACTGAGTATTATCTGACAGAATTGCAGGGGTGTCAATACTTTTGGCCACAACCGTATGTCTGTAGTGCATTTCCGCCTGCGGAAATGCATATAAAATGCATGTAATTTGCACATAAGTATATAAACAAAGCTTTGTCAAAGCCAAATACCAGAAAGTGTCAGAACAAAGCAACTTTATTTAAAACATGACATTGTGAAACAGTCAAAAACGCCATAAAAATGCATGTCAAAAAATGCATAATCTCATTTATATAATAGGCACAGAAATGCAGCAGAAAAAAAACCCACCAAAAGCTAACCGTGGTAACATAGCCTATGGATTTCCATATCATAGGTAATGAGATAACGTATTGATCGATGGTAATATGAGTAATTCTAGGAGTTGGACACCCAACGATCCATGAGTCATTCCATATCTCCAAGAGAAAACTTCATACCTTGGTTAAAACCTTTAACATCAATGCAAAAAAGATAAACAACATTGAAAACAAAAAAGAAAAGAAAAATGTGAAAATATGGCACCAGCTAGCAGTAGTGGTCCCTATTTTCAGCACGGGTGATACTTCTAAAATATAACCTTTATTGTTTTAATTAAAACTAGGATCAGTTTTGATCCTACACACACAGTGTAAACTTGGTGTCCCCGCTCCTCGGCGGCTATCCCTTCTGGTCCTCACTTATTCATGGAAGGGGGTGGTATTTTTCTTTTAGGATTCCCCATATCTACAATATATCTAAGCGTACCAAAAAGTGTGGATCTGCCTGGTGTCCGGGTCTATCCCTTAGACATGCGTGGTGGAAAAAAGATTACCACTAAAGGAGTCACTATTTTTCTAAAATATGGTAGTGATTATCTATTAGTTATTACCTGTGACTATGGAGAGGAATGAGTGTGTGGTACCAGTATTTTTGCTGCTGGGTACCCCTTTCGTATAATGCTCAGGAGTCAGTTACCAGCGTCTGTGCCCAGTGCAAAAACACAAACAAACATCCTAGTCCTCTCCAAAAGGTATCACACCATACACAAATAATGTTAGTGCTCCTTATCAATAGCCCGTGTATTTACCCAGTCAGTCCACACCGTTTTTTATATATATACAAATCACCGTCCTCCATATAATGGACCTGTTGGACCATAAATTAGACAGGGGGACAGTTAGTGCGTCATGAGAAGCGGTCACATGACCGCAGCGGTCCGTCACGGTTATTTTCCCCGTGGACGGAAGTGTGCGCCTGAAAAGTCTTTCCCCCGGAAACATCAAAACTGACACAGGGTTCCAGATCCTCAGTCCGGTATCATTATAGCCAGAGGAGGCATAAAATCACACAATCAAGCCTCCATATGACAGATTTTCATCAATCCAGCGGCGTCCCTGCAAATATATAGTTATTGATATCCCAGATTCATATAAAGCACATATCAGCCTATGATATCAGCCTGATGATAGCACAGCGTGGTGGAACCCCCAGATATTATTCTGGGGTAGATACATTGACGATGTTCTGATACTGTGGAGGGGTGACAGTGAATCGTTCCTGAACTTCACCCGTGAACTGAATGAAAATGATATTGGGTTGAGATTTTCCAGATCCGTGAGAGGTCAATCAACTTCCTTGCTATCACCATCTATAAGGATGAGGGAGGTACATTACAAACAACTATGTACCGTAAACCGACGGCGTCCAACGATCTACTTAGGTGGGACAGCCACCATCCTAAGGGTCTAAAAATGGGTAAGTTTCATCTAGAGGCGAGAGGGATGCAAAAAAGATTAGTTGATAAAGGATATCCCCCTCTGGTATTGAAGGATGCATTCAAAAACACTTTACATAACAACTGGGATACTCTACTGAGACCCAAGGGAAAACAACCACCATAGGATATTATTAGGATGATAGGGACCTTTGAAGATAGATCCGGAGATGTGAGGAGCATTTTTGAGAAATATTTGGGGGTGCTATTGGCTGATAAAGAAGTAGCTCCTTTTGTCCCAATAAGACCAGCTATCACATATAGGCGGGGTAGATCACTGAGAGATCAGTTAGTCCACAGTCACTACAGTGCCCCAAAAAAACAAGGCATTTGGCTGGACCAGAGAACAAACGGCACATACAGGTGTGGGAAATGCATATATTGCCATTATGTCAAAAGGTCGAACTCCTTTCAGAGTAGTACCACCGGAGAGAAGTTCGAGATGAGACATTTTGGTAATTGCAGGACGGAGAGGGTAGTCTATCGCTTCCAATGCGTTTGTCCAATGGATTACATTGGCAAAACAAAACGACCTATTAAAAAATGCATTGGTGATCATCTTGGAGATATTAGAAATGGGAGAGACACCCCCGTATCACGCCATGTACGAAAGGTCCATGGGGGAGACCTCAAGTGCTTTGATTTTCGGATTATAGAGGTTGTGGAGAGACCGACTAGAGGTGGTAACTGGGATAAGCAGATCCTAAGAAAAGAAACGAGGTGGATCTATCGGATGGAGTCGTCGGGGGTTTGTGGAATAAATGAGCAACTCACCTATACATCCTTTCTGTAGTGCACCGTATGCCCTGGGGAGTCCGGGATGATCCCCTTGGTAGCCGTACCTAACTCTAGTATCTCATTCCATGGGTTCCTTATACCGAGACTTGTCTCCTGTTAAGTCTATTGATCCCAGAGTGGATCCAGGACTGTACTACACATAATAGGCCTCCATTGAGAGACTGCTATATCTTATTCTTTCTTCATCTTTACATACAGTAAAACTTCTAAAAAATATGTACGTAGTTTGTACCAATCATGTTATGTTTGTCTATACCTGGGGAGTTTCCCCACCTATGATACTTATTGTGATCCTTTATTCTTTGCTTGCGCCCCCTTCGTCCAAGGGACCAGACAGGTAGGAGTGTATGGGGTTAATGTGAGAGGCTGATATGTGCTTTATATGAATATGGGATATCAATAACTATATATTTGCAGGGACGCCGCTTGATTGATGAAAATCTGTCATATGGAGGCTTGATTGTGTGATCTTATGCCTCCTCTGGCTATAATGATACCGGACTGAGGATTCGGAACCCTGTGTCAGTTTTGATGGCTCCGGGGGAAAGACTTTTCAGCCGCACACTTCCGGCCGCGGGGAAATAACCACGACAGACCGCTGCGGTCATGTGACCGCTTCTCATGACGCACTTCCGCCTTTTGACACGCGGAAGTGAGTGCGTGGTGGAATGCACACCGTCGCCGCCCCCTCTCTGGGCAGCATGGAGCAGAGTTTATAAAAGGGTTGAGATAGGTAGGGTGGGGGCCACCATCCACTGAGAGTTGGGAGTGAGGGTATATATTGAATACCCACCCTGGGCGACCTAAGGCTTTAACAGGAGCCTTACTGTATAGACTGATGTCCCTGATGAACCCACCATCACATCTTCTGGTGGGAGAAATGCCGCGTCGGTCCGGTCTATATGATCAAGATGAGTATGGCTGCAATCCATATTGGTCTTAAAGGATAACTGTCCCCCTGTCTAATTTATGGTCCAACAGGTCCATTATATGAAGGACGGTGATTTGTATATATATAAAAAAACGGTGTGGACTAACTGGGTAAATACACGGGCTATTGATAAGGAGCACTAACATTATTTGTGTATGGTATGATACCTTTTGGAGAAGACTAGGATGTTTGTTTGTGTTTTTGCACTGGGCACAGACGCTGGTAACGGACTCCTGAGCATTATAAGAAAGGGGTACCCAGAAGCAAAAAATACTGGTACCACGCACTCATTCCTCTCCATAGTCACAGTTAATAACTAATAGGTAATCACTACCATATTTTAGAAAAATAGTGACTCCTTTAGTGGTAATCTTTTTTCCACCATGCATGTCTAAGGGTACCTTTACACGCCGCTACAACAAGGTGGAAACAACCGGGTTGATGAGACAAATGTATCTGGCACCGCCAAATCAACCCAAGGTAGCGGCGTGTAAAGGCGGTTGTTTCCACCTGTCACTTGCGGCACCTGTTTCAGAGCAGAGCTCTAAAACAGGTTGATTTCAACCCGGTGGTAACGGCGTGTAAATACGGTAGGGTAAGGTTTATTCGTCACCTAGACAACTCCCCGGGGCGTGACACAGCCTCCGGGAAACCACACCTCTTCAGTGATCTTTGGTGGAAGCTCCTGCGTTGCGATTGGTTGTCGCTGCATAGGGCGGCATATTTAAGGAGCTGACCAGTCACACTACACAATTGCTCGAGCGTCATGTATTAGTCAGCCTCCTGCGCTGGCTGGCCAATCATGATGCTATTGCTTTGTCCTATCAGCATACGAAATTCTCGTAATCCACAATTCTGGCACGCCTATGTGTTGTCCCTGCTGCACCAGGTCCTCCCATATTACCCTCTGTAGTCGCGTGTAAATGAGGTAAGGTGCTTTTCAGAAGGTAACTTTAGGCACCCGGCGGTGCATCCAGAGATAGATTCAACCTTCTGTAGAGCACCTTGTAGCGGCGTGTAAAGGCGGTGCGGGTACCGATTGTAACCGTTGGTGCGTGCTCGTGCACGTGAAACACCCGGTTGTTTCCACCATGCTGTAGCGGCGTGTAAAGGTACCCTAAGGGATAGACCCGGACACCAGGGAGATCCACACTTTTTGGTACCCTTAGATATATTGTAGATATGGGGAATCCAAAAAGAAAAATACCACCCCCTTCCATGAATAAGTGAGGACCAGAAAGGATAGCCACCGAGGAGCGGAGGACACCATTCGGGGTTTTTAGGTGAAAACTCCACTGTTAGGCAGGGGGAGATAGGGAGAGAACAGGGTGACCCATCCCCCTCATCCCCTCTTTACAAGTTTACACTGTGTGTAGGATCAAAACTGATCCGAGTTTTAATTAAAACAATAAAGGTTATATTTTAGAAGGTATCACCCGTGCTGAAAATAAATTATTTAGGTGTAGCGAGTATCAAAAATATTTAGTGTTTCCAGTAATGGTCCCTAGCACACTACCACCAGTGGTCCCACCAACAACTGGACCCAATGCAAACCCAAAATGATGCCTGGAGCCATTCAACACAACCATTACACCGCCGACACCGATAAACTCTGCCGGACTTTGGCTGCACCTGTGTACATGATTGATCACATGATCATGACATCACCACAAGTCCTGTACCGTACTGCTTTCCAACAGTGACATGGAGTGCGTGCAGCACAGGGGGGTGCAGAGTGGGCACAGGTCAGCAGAGTAGGGACACAGAGGGGACACAGAGTGCACAAGGAGGCAGAGTGCGCAGAGGAAGCACAGAGGGGCAACAGATACACAGTGCACAACAGTACACAGAGAGCGCAGAGATACCACAGAGAGTGCACAGGGAGGCAGAGGGAGCACAGAAAGCACACTGATGGGGCACAGGGAGGAAGAGGGGCATAGATAATGCACAGAGGGGCCACATAGTGAATATGGAGACAGAGAGGGGGCAGAGAGGGGGCACAGAGAGTGCACAGAAAAGGCACAAGGAGGCAGAGAGAGGTCACAGAGAGCATACAGAGGGGCCACAGAGAGCACACAAAGTGGTAGAGTGGGGGAACAGAGAGCACACAGGGTGGGCACAGAGAGCACATAGGGACAAAGAGCACACGGGGCAGAGAGAACGCACAAAGGGGACAGAGAGCGCAGAAAGAACATATGGGAGGCAGAGTGATGGCTATGCAAATATGGCATCCACTGGCGGTACTGGCACATTATGCAGTACCGCCAGCAGTGCCACAGCCCAGAGCTGCCACCACCACATAAAAACCACCCCCGCTGACACATTACGGCCAGAGTAAGCGTCCATGCATACACCTACCACACATGTCATGTGCACTTACTAAGGCAGTCGTCATTTTTGGACACCTGGGCATACAAAGATTGTGGCAGTGGGACCCAGTGTGTGCATGCGCACTTAAGGCCCCGTTACATGGTATGACATAGTGAACGATATCGCTCAAACGTCATGGGTTTTGAGTCGTTCAAACGACTTCGATTACGATAAATCGTTGGGTCGTTGATCACAGATTTGAGAACATGTTCTCACATCAGACTATCCACAATCAGCCAACCTACTGCATTGGTCAGTGTGACACCGAGATAACGATGTCGTTCACGACTTCAGCCATTCATATCATTGAACAAGTATCGTTCGCTGGGTTGTGCGAACGATACCTGCTCACTACATCGTTGGTGAGTCATCCACGATATCTAGACGTGTGACGTCTCACCAACTATGTCAAAACAATGTCCTAACGACCGCATGCCCCTGAGATAGTTAGCGACATCATTTCAACGTTGTGCCATGTAACAGTACCTTTACTCACACCACCCTATCTTTGGACACCACAGGAGGGAGAGAGCACAAGGGGGAGAAACAAAGCACAGGGGTGAGCGCATAGGGGGGCAGAGAAAGTGCACAGGGAGAGGGGCGAGCGCCCGGGGATAGAGAGAGGTCCCTTTAAGTTATACAATATAAAATAATTATAATAAATAAGGGAAAATGGTAAGAAGTCCTAGTCTGCTGCAGTCCCCATAGCCAATAATCAGGAAGGAGTAAAATCAGTGTTGTACATCAAGGATCACACACGAAGGGGTATATATAGGACTCTCAACTGGGAAACCATCAAAAAAATAGGCATAACTAACGGGTCACTGATGTGTCTTCGTATTACATGAGAACAGTAAAGACAATTTATAATCATTAAATAGAAGTCGACAACAAACATTAGAATTAGTAACAAGTTATTTGTGAAAAAAAGAAAAGGGAAAATTAAAAATATAAACTATTGGGGACTTGAACACGAGGACTATCAAGGGAATAAGGTATACTACAGTCAGCTTTGGTTTTAAAAGTATGCTAAAAAAAAGTGATACTACATACAATGATGAGAGGTAGATATTAAAAACACTAGGATGGGCTGGAACCTATGGGACCAAGTACTTTATGATGTGGATGTATTGGCGAACCACATGAACTTGTGTGTGGAAAATGGAATTAAAATAATGTGTTATAAATGAGTGTAAAAACATATGGAAAGAGTAAAAATAAATAGAAGTAAATAAAAATATATAATGTATATCATAGAAAAAATAAGTAAATGAAAAAAATCAATATGTGAAAAGGTTAATGTGGTGAATAAAAATTGTACTAAACTGTACCAAATGTTATATTTATAATGAAATGATTATTTTTTTTTACAAATGATTAAATAACACTCTTGAAAATGTGAAAATGTATTGGGAACACTACTGTAGGAGACAGTAATCAAGTGTGCGAGTGATTGTAGTGTTTGAAGAACAGATAGGGTGCCGTCACACGGATCAATGTGTTGAACGATCACAGGAGCGATCTTGCATGGACGATATCGCGCGGACGATATTTCGATATTGTTGGTGAGCTGTCACACATGTAGATCTTCCAAACGATACGCCAATGATCAAGCGACTCCTAAATCGATCTAACGACCCAGTGATGGATTAAAACCAACGAACCAAAATGTCTTTAAGGTACATAGAGTCACACGATGCATTTTCATGCGTTACAACCAATTTTATTTGTAGAAAAACAAGTGATTGTCACAGCTAGTAAGCAAAAAAGTGCATCAGTGCAAAAGGAGGGGGTTTTTTCAAGGACAAAGTGCAGGGTGAAAAGAGAGATCAAACACAGGACCCAGAATTTTACATTGCAGACATCTCAATGGTAATGACGTTAATATAAAAGGTAAAATTCTCCCAACAAAGAATACAGTTGCAGCCTTTTGCATAAGTTGCAGCCAAAGTGATTACAGTCAATTTACAGCATCATAAACATACAACTAGAACCAATGTCAGGGACACAAGAGGTTAATAAATAATTCTCATACCAGAGATGCCTGCTGCCTGGGGACTGTGTCAGGGAGAAGCCCACACTGGAACGACCTGAATAAATATCTACTTCAATGTGGGCGTTTACTTAGTCATGTGCTTCAAAATAGGCGTCAGTGATACCGGTTTGGCACGCCCCTGCAACTCTGGTGGACATAAGTGCGTTCCCATTGCTCTGTGTTGTCGTGCAAGTTGGCCAATAGATTTGCACTGTCATTGACTTGCTGTGTTTGCAAATGGGCGTTGTGTTTAGTGAAACAGGTGTATTGATTTTGCTTAAAAGCGCTCGCCAGCACCAGCTGATACTGCATCAGAATTAAGAACTCATGACGCTGTATTGTGATTAAATGCCTGTGGCCTCATGGAATACACAGCCAGACGAGAGATGTTCTGGGCACCTACCTGCGTTACAATTGCTTAAACGTAGTTCCAAACGAAAGCGCACAGGAGCACCTGCAGGGAGTTTTTATTTTTTGCCTTGGTGGAAGCTTCTCCTCTGGACTTCTGTTCTGCTGTAAACGGTATGTCTGCTGCGCTGTACAGTCCCAGAATATGTATTGTGTGTGTAGCAACTGTTTCAAGTTCATGTGCGTATGTTTTATTTAGGGATATTGTGCGTAGCATGATGTCTGATATGTTTTGGTCTAATATAAGCAATCACTATACTTTGCTTATAATTTACACATAGTCAGAGCTGCTGTGCCTATTTTAATGTTGTAAAGGACACTTCAGACTTTATGTTGTAAAGGGTACATTAGCATGTCCCCAAGCAAATGTAAAAATGGCCCTGGATGGAGCTGTAATGTTTTCTTTATGAAAGGTCATATATGTAGCGAATGTTGAAAATGTGCTTCAGTGGCCATACTGTTGAATTTGCATTGAAGATTAAAGCTGATTTGCAATCTGAGTTAATAATGATTTGGACCCCAAATACTGTTTTTAAGGGCCCATCACACGGGGCAACATGGCCGGCGATGTTGGGGTCAACTCAGGGACGTGGACAAGTTGCGGCCATGTAGGCGCAGAGTTAAACCTGTATGACAGGGCCATATCACCGTCAATTCTTGCTTCAGCAACATTGGCAGGTTTACAATGTCCTCCAAACTACCATGTTTGCTGATGCAATATGCCTGATTGCAATTGCTAAGGCGCCAACCCGCAATGTTGGGTCCCACGATGGTTATCTGAAACACTGTGGCTTGTTGCTTGCTATGTTGCTGACAAAAGACTGACTGATCCCCGCAGCAACTCTGCGATGTGGAGGCGGCTGACATCTCCCGTTGATGTTGCCCGGTACGCACGCTCCTGAGCATGGTCAACATTGCCTGAGATGTTGCCCCGTGTGACTGGGCTTTTACTGTTTGCTATGGAAGATTGACTTTGAATCTGCTGTAGCATGTTATGTACGTGTAATAGTGTTGTGTCAGTTAAATGCTTTTGTGGGCAGAGCACAAATGTAGTATGCAAGTTTTTACTTACCTACTGCTGAGTAGATATCTTTATTTTTTTTTTAATTCCCTCTTTTACAGATGTCAGCATCTAAGGAGTTCACACGCGCATTTATTGATGCATATCGGGCCCATGAATGCCTATGGCAGACCAAGTCGGCCAACTACTTAAACCGGTTGGTAAAAGCTGCTGCCTATCAAGACCTGGTGGCAGTATGCCAGCAGTTTAATCTTGGGGACGACTGTACAGTTGAGTTTGTGAAGAAAAAGATACAGAGGCTGAGGACCGTGTTCAAAAAGGAGACCGACAAGATTAAAGATTCAACACGTTCTGGAAATGGAACTGAGGAGATATATGTACCTAAACTCTGGTACTACGACCTTCTTTGTTTCACTTTAGACACCAACACTACTCGGCCCATGATGTCCAGCAGCACCTTTACAGAAAGGGCAACAGACCCTCCTGGAGCAAATGAGGCTGTGGTGGATGTGAGTAATGTAATAATGTACGAGGTTGTCAACATCTCATTTCCATGTAAATTTAAATTTTTCTTTATGTAGCACACTGGAAAGGCCCTGAGACAGGTTTCCATATAGGTGTAGATGTTGCCCACAATGTGCGTGTGCGACCCTCACCATTCCCCTTGCTGCTGAGGTGTGATACGCAGGAAAGTGTGTACAAACTTTTAACGGTAAAGTTGGTGCACATGTAGCTTGTTGCCTTGGTGATTTTTCCACAACGCAGCCATTTATAAGCTGCAATGTTGTGTATACACCGCGTTGCCTGCAACATTGCAGCTTTGGACGTCACACAGGGTGATCTGGGCATAGCTGTACTTCAAAGTTGGGAGGTTTTATGACATGTTTATAAGTCAGGAAAGGTGAACAAGTAATTTTGTGGCCAGCACCCAACGCCCTGTGACACGGGGCAATGCACTGTACGTTTCATCAACTTGCAGGCCCAAACAACTTCACCTCAACATCGCTGATGATATTTGCGCTGTTGACGGCTCATTGTCAGGTTTGGGATTAAATGTGCAGATGTTACCAACGTAGTGTACAGATGACTTGTAACACGTTTCTAAATTTTGTCGTTTCACATATTAATGCTATACAGTTGTAGCACATGAAGTTTGAAATCATGTATGTTTGCCATTGGCATGTAGAACCACATTGACTCCACATCAGGAGTCTCATCCTCGTTCTGAAATTGACCCGGTTTGAAACTGACAATTGGTTTAAGTTACTTACAATGCCTAATATGTAAACAAGTGTGGCCAGCTGCTTGATGTCATGGTTCCTGGGTGTGATGGAATTTGAACATTGTGGCCACTGCCCTGCGTGTTAAGGTCCTTCATTTGAAAAGCGTTAAACACATTGATGACAAATTCCATATCCGCAATACTGCATTCATGTAACTTAATGAAGTGCCCTGCTTAAAACAGCGTCCACACTATTTCATACACACACTGTTGTAATGGGTACAATGTAGTGTGTGCACATGTATTTTGCACATTTAACCAATGATTTGTCCAAGTTTGAAAAAGTGTTGGCCCACCACCCTCACATAAGTCCACACATTGGTTAAAGGAGGGAAGAGATGATCATTATGTAAGCTTTGGAGTTTTGATTTACATTTGTGCCGATTGTTTGATAAATTGTGAAATGTTTTTGGGCTAAATATCCAATTTAATAATTTTAATCTGTACTACTTTTAGGAGCAAGATGAATCCTCCTCAATGGCTCCATCAGTAGTGATGTCTGAGGAAACCCAAACAACTAGTGTGGTTGATGAGCCAACTGTGGATGCAAATTTGGAGCAGCACCCTCGCATAACCCAAACAAGTCGGAGGAAGACAGAATTACCCATCTCAATCATCTGAGTTAGCAGATTTGGCAAAGAGGCTGCTGCTCCAAGAGCAGAAAGGGCCTCTTTGCGCAATTGCCCAGCTGGTGAATGAGCGTCTTCCCCATCTTGAGGAGGAGCAGCACATCCACCTCGAAAGGATGATCCACATTGGTGTGGACGATGCTCGGGCTGGGAGATTTACAGCAGCCACCAGATTTTGCCACCTTTCCTGAGCAGCTGCCGTCTCTCAGTCTTGGAGACCAACAATGCCTGTGGCAGTCCAAGGCCATGATCTGGCTATGGGCGGGCCAACATCCTACCCTCCTCATAGGGCACCTACCTTTCTGTATGGGAGCATTGGCCAGCCTTCCAATCCAAACAATGTATTAGATTCATCTTCTCAACAGCAAGTTTATCATCAGATGTAATACATTACTATGTTTAGGTTTTTTGTGTGTGGACAACACTTTTTGTTGGACAATCTCTTAATTAATTAAACTTAATAAGACTCCATGTGTGTTGTTGACCTATGTTGATACGGTAATGTAAGGATCAAGAATGTTGCTTGTGCATATGTTGAACATACACATCCGCACACTTTCCAATGTTGACTTCACCATTGTATCCTTTGTAGTTTTGGATCAACAGCCTTGGGTTTTTTGATGCCTATGGTAAATATTTCTCAAAGAATCAAAAAACTAGTTGTGTATATAGCCCTGAGCAAGTTCAAAAATGCAATGTACCCAGCAGGGTCCAGATTGTTGTTGCTCACACAGAACAACATCGCTATTTGGATTTGTGTGGCGTCACGAAATCCAAGACGCTACAGCGATCTAGTTTGCAATCTCTTTATGTGTGACAGGGCCTTAACTATGTGTTTGAAGTCAAATTGTGTTGATGTCAGGCAACACCAGTTGATTAATAGTGTCACACATGCTTCGTTATGTTAATGGTTTACAATTGTAAAGTCACCGGTTAGCCAGGTTATCTTTCCTTACTTTGTTGATAAAACATTATTGGCTTTGCAATTAACAGCATCGCCAGGTCAAAATCCTGCCCAAGAGAGAGACACACAATGCTTTCTCAGGTGCCATTATGTATCTCATTAGCTGACTTAGCACATTAATGTAGACATGTAATGTGTCTTAATAAACTCTCAGTGTGTGCACCACTCGTGCTCTGTATTATGAAACCCCTGCTGGGTAGACATGAGGCCAAAGTGCCAAAGACTCACAGAATGGCCATATGTCAATGTTTTGCCGAATCCAACGCTGATATGGCTAACATGTGTGTTAGCTGTGTGTAGTTTAAATGAAATACAGACAAGTCTAGTTTTTTCAAAAATTTACTGTGCAAAAAATTTGGGCCCGATGGCCAACTGGCACATTTGTAAAAGCAATTGGGTGTGATGTTTGCATACATTTTTTTTTTTGTTTTTTTACCAAACAAAATTTAGCATAACATTTGAATTTTTAAATATTGGCCTCCAAACATGTGTTTGCATATGTGAAACTATCTTTAAAAATATGTTTGGCCACCAAAAGTCTTCTTTTGGAACAAACAAATTCTAAACTACAGGTTAGCAACATGTTTCACAGCTCAAGGGTGAAAAAACTGACCCAAACATATATCAAACATACAATCTCCCCTCCAACAAACAAGGCACATTTGTCCTTGCCCCTAAAACATTGGTGGAAAAGCATTCTACGTGCGATGGCCAGAGGCAAGCAACCCCTTCACATATGCTCCCATCATTTGGCTATGGCGGTGGAAATTTTTCATAAAGTCAAGGTGCGACTCCAGCACCGCTGCAAAGGATGGTATATCTGTAGAGTTGAAAGAACAAGAACAACCATGATTGGTGAAAGCTCACGTCTTGCATGCCTTCCTACCTAATGCAGCAGATGTCATGCAACACCAAATGCAAGTCTGGCAGTATGGTGTCATCACTATATATTTGCAAACCACATTTTGTTTACGACAGCAAATAATTATTTAATGTACATTTGCTACATCAGGCAAGTGTTGGCTGCACAGGACCTCCATGTCCTGTGCAAAAGGCGAAATTAATAAAAGTAGGCAGAGGATTATGGACCTTTACTGTGTAAAAATTTAAATTCAAGGGTCACCCCTGTCATCCTCCTTCTGTGCTCACTCCCTTCACATCTTCATGTTGTTAACTGTATTGAGCCGGATCCCCCCTCAAACCGTAATAGACAAATCCACTCGTCGCTATGTTCCCAAGCACAGCTATGTTTACAAATTTCAGAATCAATAGTTCCTCGGTTTAGCCTTTCAATGTACACTGTCCTTTGTGTTAGACCTCCAGTGAATACTGTAGTGTTTTGGGTGGCTCAGTTTGCAAACACTTTAAATAGATGTTCAATCATAAATGACACAAGTAACATACAAACATATATGTACCCTTTCCACATCTTGTCCCATGCCTAATGCAAGTTAATCATTCCCGCCAGGCATGACAGCTCCCTCGCACCTAGGAAATGTGTTTAATGTCGTTTGACATCAAAAGCATAAAAATATACACTCCCTTGTGGACCAAAGCCTCCTGTAATAGGCCATGCTCTACATTGTACATTAAGGCATAGACAGATACACATTGCAAAGTGACATTGGCTAGGAATATGTAAAATACAGATGATTTGGCCATTTCAACATTTCTATGTTCCCCAAAAAATGGCCTGCCATTACAACCATCCAAAAACTTGACACAACACAAGGGAAAACCAAACACACCTTCCCCTAATCCACTATCCACACCCACCTGCACCTTGAACATTAATACCTATGGTCAACATTTTCTTCTCCCCTCCTGTATATTGCCAACTACTCTAAGCTCATTTGTATTGTTGGTCAAACTATGCTCTTCTGCCCTACCAATGACCATGATAACACATGAGCCTATGTCACCAAATTACCCAAACATGTGCTCAAACAAATGAAATCTTACTGTGTGTGTTAGCCAATATACTTACGTGGAGGTCGCGCGCCGTGCGGAGCACTTGGACCTTCGCCAGTGTCATTTGTTTCAAAAGGCAACACGACTTCGTCCTGGACTAACATGACAAAATAAACAAGTTAAAATATGGCCAGCTGCATGTAGCAAAATGTTTGACGAGCTTTGCCCTACAAACACTTTCACTAATGGATGTATGAAAGTTAACAGAAGAGCCACCAATACCATGCTGTTTGGCTGTTTCAGGGGAAAATCTTTCCTCAGGGACACCACAGGTCTTTGCAAATTACGTGTAGGGCTTAGTCAGATGCCGGTGAGCCCTCTTCTGTGGGAGAAGCTGCTTCAGAGAGTTGCGGCTTGTTATTTGGTGAAGGCAGCTGATGGTGATGGGCTCCCTGATGGGGCAACAGAGGCAGCAGGCGAAGATGCTGGACAGTGCGTTGGTGTCACGGGACAAGAGATGGTGCCTGCTCGGGACTTTTCCCTTGCCCTGTAAGTCAAATGTAAAACAGCATTGTCATAATCACAACAGCAAGAGTGTAGGAAACAAAGAAACAAAACATTGCTAGAGGTTAACTTGTCCACATTATGTTAATGTGACGGGGTTTCCTTTGAAGAGACTATTACTGTGCTCTGGTTATGTGTTCCGCTTAGGTCACACATGTATGAGCATGTATTATACTGCCTAGGTCAGTCACATATGCTTTACTATAGATCAGACAATGTAGGAATGATATCACACACTATAATGCATTAGGCTGGCTTCACACTTCCGGTCCCCTGTCCAGCGCGATGAGACGGGGATCCGCAATGTGTTGGCAGCCAGCGCAAGCCCCTATGTTTGTATTGTGAGCGCACGTTGATGGCCTTGACTGCGCAGGAGCGTGCCCTCATTCTTTTCCATGAGTGATTTGCTTGCAGGTGGATGTGAGCGCACAAATCAAACACTGTTGCCTGCACCCGCAATGCCACATGTGGCATTTTGAGAGTGGACGAGAGTGTGCCATTTGTGCACAGGCATGCGCCTGCGCACAGATCATGTATGGCAGTGAATGTGAGCGCACAGTCATGCGCACTTAAGAAAAGCCCCTTGCGCTCCCATTCCAAAGATACAGGCTTTCCGGGGCTGGCGCCACATTGCGGATACCCTCTGGCAAACGCTGGCCAGGGGTCCGCAAGTGTGAAGAGCCTTACACTGGTTATAGGGATGTAGAGTCACATAGCACATCTGATCAGCCATGTACATATGGCAGCCTTGCCAGCACTACACTCCCAGTACATTTAGGGAGTTGGTCACCCTGGCCCATAATTTACTTACAAACACATTGCATAACAAAACACACAATACACTGTTGGTTGTGACTGTGTTAAGACAGGCACCAAAGTTGCTGGTTTACTATGTTACATTTTTAAAATGTACCACTGTGTGCTACTAATAACACAAACACTGAACACCTGTGGTATAGTGATGATGTTTAAATGTTGGATAAATACACACTCCCTTAAATAGGCCATGTAATGCTTCAACATCAGCTTACTGATGTGTCCTATGTGTATATGTGTGACAGACATGTTCAGCTAAGTAGTGTAGCCTTGCTGTGTATGGCCTTCTAGGCAGCCCCTGCACATAAACTGTTTTTGAACATCAACAACATGGATTGTTCTTTAGCCATTTTAAAAGCATGGGAAATCTTGTTTGTGAAGGCAAAAAGGAAGCCATGGCTCCATGTCATTCAAATTTACTGCCACTTACCACGACATCTCTTAATTTTCTCGCCAATTTCACGTGTCTTATACTTTGTCTGCTATTTTTTTAGTTATTTGTTTGGGGTGCGCTCTACCCCCAGTCTACGCCACTCCTGTCGAGTCTATCAATTAGGAGAATTAGCTCCGCCTCTCCCCATGGTGCAGCTCGACGCCCGCCAGCCAAGTTGCTTCTGGGGTGTGTAATGTTTTGGAGCTGCTGCCTTCCACGGGCACACGCTTTATGACATCACGACGCACGCTTGTGACGCGGAGCTTCCGCAAAGGCACAACTGTATGACGACGCCCAAAAATAGTGACGCAACAGCGTACAGAAAAGTCCACAAGTGAACGTACAAGCGTCACCACAGCCAGAATGCATAACAGAGATAGTGTGTTTTGGAAAAGCAACGTTGCACAGGACTCAAACATTTCACTTATCACACCATATTTGATATAGCTAGTACACAAAGCACAGACATTTAGAATAATGTGTCTTTATATTAGATATTTGGAACACAAAACAACACACCAAAAAAAGGCCAATGTCCAAAAAAAAGCTACACAAAAGTAAAAGCTGCATGGGATAACTTGATGTGAATTACTTAGTTTGCCCATATCTGTGTAAATCCAAGATTACCTTTCTAAAATATTATTGGCTGGTTGTTCGTTTTGGAATTTTTAATAACATCATCAATGTTTGAGAAAAAAACTGTGAATGGTGTCAATTTGGGATGTATGATTCATTCACTTCTTCAGTTATCCTTTCACATCCTTTTACCATTCCAATACCAACAAACTATTGTTCACACTAAACAAAATGACAGAGTAGTACGCAAGGTTTGGGACAAGACACTTCATGATTTGCCATCAACAGGTATGGACGGACACCCTCATGTGGCCATGGGTTTGGAATCCTAAGCAAACCCTACACACACCTACACACTGTTCCCAAAAAAAAAAAAAGAAATGTACGCCATTCAAAATACAAAATTCGGGAATGTTTAAACCACTTGTCTTGGCTAAGGCTCCATGTGTGACCTTACGAAGGGCACATTTACACAAAAATTGCATGGATGTTGTGAATTAGTACCTCAACCTCCTTCACCAAAAAATTTAAAGCCAGCCAATGATAGGTCAATCGGCCCAATGCTAGGCCACACATAATGTCCAGTCCTACCTACAACCACGCACAAGTAACATATGCCTTGCAAACACCTTACATACAAAATACACATTGTTTTACTTTGGCAATTAGCAGAACAATGGCAGCAAATTGTTAGGTAAACATATGCATGTTTGCAATGATGATCCTGAGCCAAGTAAGGCTGGCTTCACATTAGCGTTTGTGTCTGCATGCTGATGGCATGCAGACACAAACGCTGTCAAAAGCAGGGTGTAAATGATGTGTCCGCAGCGGATAATGTCCGCCTGCGGACACATCACTAGGGAGCCCGGCCAGCCAATCGGCGCTGTCCTGGGGGCGGGCCGGAGGAGGAGTTCAGCGCCGGAGATCTCCGCCCCCCGGCCGCCGGTAAGCTCCGGGACGTGTCGGCGGGGAGAACAGCTGATTTGACAGCTGTTTGAATCTCCCGCGCCGACACCGAGAGGAGATGTCGGCGCGGGAAGATTCAAACAGCTGTCAAATCAGCTGTTTCTCCCCGCCAACATCTCTAGCAGATTACCGGCGGCGGGGAGGAGGAGACCCATCAGAGGCTCCAGCTGATCTCCCGGTGTCCGTCGGTGATCTCCTGTGACATCACCGGCGGCCACCGGGAGAGATCTCAATGTGATCCGCAGCGTTCTCCTGCGGTGTCATGCAGAGGACACTGCGGACCCATTGAGATCAATGCATTTTTTGTGCGCTTGCAGGCGCTTGCGGATAGAGCAAGCGCCGCGAACGCACAAAAAAATGCTGCAAGCTGCGTCTGGAGTGTGGTCGGAGGGCGCATAAATTATGCGCATCCGTACGCAAATGCTGCCAAACGCAGCCATACGCAGGCACATGCGTTCCCATGTTAAACATAGGAAAGCATGTGCGCAAGCGTTTGGCTGCGTTTGGTACGCAGCGTTCCATACGCTAATGTGAAGCCAGCCTAATCTACTGAAGTAAAGGTTCATCTATTTGCACACACTCACCTCACTGACGCTGTGGTTGCTGTGGACTATGGGTGAACAGCATCACATGCACAAGGTGGCACAGGTTTTTAAGGTGAAACTTATGTTGTAAGCATGTTTGACCTAATGAAAATGAAAAAATGCCATTGTTTTTAGATTAGGCCAAAACAGATTATTCGTAGTGAATTACTGGTGTATTGTTTGACAATAAACAAATGTTAACCAATCACCAAACTCGGACATACGCACACACTCCATCTTACAATATGATGCCATGCCCTGTGTGTCATGATGTACAAACGTTTGCCATAAGGTTGCACCATGACAAATTGGGACCTGGAGGACACACCTTGCACATTACTAATGTATTATGGCCTTCATGGCCCAAAAAAACCAACAGCATGGAACAGTGAAGATAAATATTCTGAAATTCAGAGTAGGACATGTATTGCAGTGAGACATCAAAATTTAATTTGCAACAAAAAGATAGGTCCATGGCCTTGAACATTACTCCACATTACTGTAAGTACAGCAGGTGTTTTGTTGTCCAGTCACAAAGCCTTGATTGTGTGCAGTGTTGAACTGTTTGAACTAACAAGCGCAAACGAAAAATCAAACAAGACAACAGAGCCGTAGGTGATGAAAAAGTTTACACTCACCATGATTGACACCGATTCTTTTTTGAGTTGTCAAATTATAATTTGGGAACCAGAAATAATTTTTTTTTTGTTTGTGAAGACAAGTCATGCTGCCAAGCTACAGCACCAGGACCATTGAAGTAAGAACAGTACTGGTCTCTGTTTGACCTGGCCTGCTGCAGTCTGACACCATGTCCCAACGGCTGGAGGGACGCTAGACCAGGGTCATCTGCACGCCAGTCACCCACACTGAGTTCACCTGTGGTGGGGTCAGCATTGTCAACATTACTACCGGGCACGGTGGATGTAGAATCCTGACGCCTCAGGAAGTTATGGAGGACACAACATGCCAACACTAGTATGTCAATAGACTCCAGCTTCATATTGATTGGAGTATGAAAGATCCGAAATCTATTGGCCATGATCCCAAACGCATTCTCAACCACACGACGTGCCTGGGATAAACGATAGCTGAAAATGCGTTGCTCTGCTGTAAGAGTCCTTTGGGGATATGGCCTAAGTAGGTTGGAGTGAAGTGGAAATGCTTCATCAGCCACAAATACAAAGTTTAGATGTTCAGTGGTGTCTGAATTTGTGAGCAAGTGGAGTCCACCGTTCTTCAACTTTTGGCCAAAGCTCGTGTGGTCCAATACTCCACCATCTGACACACGCCCGTTCATCCCAACATCGACATTGATAAACTCATAGTTGTCATTGACAAGGGCCATGAGGATCACACTGAAATATCCTTTATAGTTAAAGAAAAAAGACACGCTGTTATGGGGTTGCGTGATCCTGACATGCTTGCCATCAAAGGCCCCCCCGCAGTTAGGAAATTGCCACTTGAGTTCAAATTCATGGCCAATTTTCAACCAATCTGCAGAGTTTTGAGGCAACCCCATATGTGATGGTGCAAGGGCCCTTACAATTGCCTCACATGTCTTGGGGATGAGGCGACTCAGCAGGGGCCCGAGAGACTGCTGCAGCATACTGCAGGTCTGTCATCGATCGGCCTGATGCAAGGAACCTCAGAGTCACAGCCAATCGCTCCTCTGGTGACACAGCTTGACGCATGACACTGTCTTGTCGGACAATATATGGCCGAACAGTTTCCAAAAGAATTCTGAAACAATCCTCAGACATGCGTAGTTTCGAAAGTCATGCGGATGGCGACCCTCCAGCTGACGAAGCAGCCGCATGTGAGTCAGGTGACGCCTTTCCAGGAGCCAGGCCCGAACCCAAATGTGACACTGTCCTTGTCTCCGCTGACACTCGGAAATGGCCTCCAGCCGAGAAGCCTCCTCCAACAATGCAGATGCAACCACTATCTACACTGCTGCATTCATGCTGGCTTAATAAGACGTAGATTTGTTTTTCTGAAAAACAAACATACAATTGCAACTAATTAGTCCATTAAACAAAAAAAAAAAAAAATTAAAACAAAATTAATACAAATACTCAAAACAAATGGGAAGGGAACCTGTGACGGCAAACAACACAGCACAAATATGTGGGGTCATTGTTTGAAAGACTCTAGTACGATGCCGCAATGTGACTGCAGCGGAACGAGACAGGTGAAGGCAGGAGTAGGGATTGCGATGGTGTGACTGACAGATTCCTTCAGAAAAAACTGCCAATGCAGCAGAAGCAAAGCCACACATATATGATGCAATGTGTAAGGTAGCACAAACAGGGCCTCTTCACAGTTGCATATTCTCCTCCCTGGATGTCGGAAAATCACAACACACAGTGTCTGTACATTCCCAATTGCATTGTTTAAAATCCAGCTTTAAAAAGTCGGCGTCTTGAAAAAACTGACCTCCACACATATATATTTGCAAGATGAGAAGCCAGATCATAAACACAGGGATGCATTTTCAGGCGCCCAAGCGTTACGAAAGTTAACCCCAAGACCAAACAAAAGAGGACGTAGGAAAAGAGTCACGATATTTTGAGCCACCAGGTGGAAGGGGTACACAATCCAAACCCTACCTTACGAAAACTCCAAATCGTAACTTCTAAAATGGCGCCTGGAGGACGACTCGACGACAGCCAATAGTAGCACAAAAACAAAAACCAATCGGCGCAGACTAGGCGCGGTTAAACAAACGACCAGGCACGCCTACTAAATTTGGAGAAGCATCGATGATAAACAGAGTCACATCATTATCGCAACGTCACACGCGACGATGCAGCAGGTTAAACGAATGTTATTTGAACAATAAACGACGGATTTGAGGTCCTGCTCACAAATCATCCACCAATCAAGCAATTTTACAGTCAATGATCGCTCATTTACATGCAACGACGCACAAACGATATCGCTCAAGCGATCAAAAAACGGGATCGTTTAAGCGATATCGTTCAAAAAATTGATACGTGTGACGTGGCCCATAGGGGCTGACTGCACTTGTGCAGGAGAATTGCTCAAAAGCAGACTGTGGGAAACACCGGTCAAGATTACTTGAGTGCAGACTCTGGGAAAATGTCTTGCTGCGCATGCTCGCTCTAAAAAAAAAAGATACTGAGATGCGCACTGAAAGGTAAAGAGTTGAATTGAGCCCACTGAAAGGGCGGGATTAAAGAGAAATTTGCACGAAAAAAAAAGGCAAGAAGTGGAAAATATAAGATAATGAAAAAATGCTGGGTGTTATAATTATTACATACAAGAGCATGGATAGAATTTTTACTATCTGTATATGCTAAAGAAAATATACATACATATGAATTTTAATAAAAACAAAAACCATAATGAAAAACAAGGTGCATAATTTGTAAATGTATATCAAACAAGCCTCCTAAATAAAAAAAAAAACTTTCCCATATTATTAGCAAAAAGGAGAATTTTGTATACTTACCGTAAATTCCTTTTCTCTTAGCCTCTAATTGGGGGACACAGGACCGTGGGTGTTATGCTGCTGTCCACTAGGAGGCGACACTAAGCAATCTGCAAAAGAGTAACAGTGGCTCCTCCTCCTCAGCATACACCCCTGGGGCAGGCACTGCCTCCTCAGTTTTGTGCTAAAGCAGTAGGAGAAGTAACAAGGTTAACCAATACCAACAAAGCCTGGCAAGGCCATAAAGTAACAACATAAGAGTAACAAAAACCACTAGAAACAAGGCCGTATGGCCAACAGGGTGGGTGCTGTGTCCCCCAATTAGAGGCTAAGAGAAAAGGAATTTACGGTAAGTATACAAAATTCTCCTTTTCTCCTTCGCCTCATTGGGGGACACAGGACCGTGGGACGTCCCAAAGCAGTCCCTGGGTGGGAAAGACAATGGAACTAATAAAACTGAACAAGTCAGTGAACAGAAAAATACCTACAGGTGGGCAACCGCCGCCTGAAGGATGCACCTACCCAGACTAGCGTCCGCCGAGGACTGGGTATGAACACGGTAGTGCTTGGTAAAAGTGTGTAAGCTCGACCAGGTGGCCGCCTTACACACTTGGGAGCCGAGGCTTGGTGCCGAATGACCCAGGAGGCCCCCACGGCTCGGATAGAATGTGCCTTGATCCCCGCTGGAAGAGGAGTAGTTTTCATCTTGTAGGCCTATAGATAGCTGATCTAATCCATCTAGCCAGTGTAGCCTTGGAAGCTGGCATACCCTTACGGGGGCCTTCCGTCAGAATGAACAGAGCGTCTGACTTACGGAAATGTGCAGATCTGGAGACATAAATGCGAAGCACCCTGACGAGACCCAGAGTATGCAGGGCTCGTTCGAACCTGTGAACCGGAGCAGGGCAAAAGGAAGGCAATGAAATATCCTCAAATGGAAAGAGGAGACAACCTTAGGCAGGAATGACGGCACCGGACGGAGGACGACCTTGTCCTGATGGAACACCAGGAAGGGTGGCTTACAGGAAAGCGCCGAGAGTTCGGACACTCGGCGAAGAGAAGTGATAGCCACTAGAAAAACCACCTTCAGAACCAGAAAGTGGAGGGAGATATCCCGAAGAGGTTCAAAGGGAGGTTCCTGCAGAGCCGTAAGTACCAGGTAATGGTCCCATGTATCTAACGGACGTTTGTACGCAGGGACAATGCGATTAACTCCCTGGAGAAAAGTTTTAACCTGCGGCTTAACAGAAAGGCGACATTGAAAAAGTACTGAAAGAGCCGAAACCTGACCCTTAAGGGAACCTAGTGAGAGACCAGACTCCAACCCCGACTGAAGGAACCCTAGAACTAGCGGCAAGGAATAGGGAAGAGGGGGTTGATCTCGAGAAGAGCACCATGCGAAGAAAGCCTTCCAGGTGTGATGATAAATCTTTGCCGATGCCGACTTCCGTGCTCTGATCATGGTCTGAATAACGGCAGGGGAGAAACCCGCTTGGGTTAGTACCCAGGTCTCAAGGGCCACGCCATCAAATTCAGGGCGTCTGAATTCTGGTGGTAAAACGGCCCCTGCGACAGAAGGTCGGGACGACAAGGGAGGCGCCAAGGAACGTCCGCCGCGAGCTGGATGAGATCGGCGTACCATGCCCGTCTGGGCCAGTCTGGGGCTATGAGAATGAGTTGAATGCCCTCTTGTTTTATCTTCCGCACTACTCTGGGAATGAGAGGCAGAGGAGGGAAGATGTAAGGCAGCTGGAACTGGGACCAGCTCTGAACTAGGGCATCCGCCCCTAGTGCTTGCGGGTCGTGAGATCTGGCCATAAACATGGGAACCTTCGTGTTGAGGCGAGATGCCATCAGGTCCACGTCCGGGGTCCCCCAGCGACGGCAGATTTGTTGGAACACGTCGGGGTGTAGGGACCACTCTCCCGAGTCCATGCCCTGACGACTGAGAAAATCCGCTTCCCAGTTCTCCACTCCTGGGATATGAACTGCTGACAGCGTTGAGTTTGTCGATTCTGCCCAGTGGAGAATGCGTTGCACTTCGTGCATGGCCTGAAGACTATGTGTTCTGCCTTGATGGTTGATGTATGCCACGGCCGTGGCATTGTCCGACTGAATCCGTACCTGTGTGCCTGCCAGCATGGAATGAAAGGCCTTCAGAGCTAGAAATATGGCCCGGATTTCCAGGAGATTGATCGGCTCGGCCGACTCCGCTGGGGACCATGTTCCCTGCGCTGTGTGATGACAATGTACTGCTCCCCATCCGCTGAGGCTTGCGACGGTGGTGACTATCTTCCAGTAAACCGGTAGAAAGGACCTCCCCCTCGTGAGGGAACGAGGTTTGAGCCACCAATGGAGGGAACTCCTTGCTGCAGGTGACAACCGGAATAACTTGTCCAGGGCAGAAGGATTCCTGTTCCACGAAGTTAGAATTGCCCGTTGGGGAGGCCTGAGGTGAAGTTGAGCAAACGGCACCGCTTCCATAGAGGCAACCATCCTTCCCAAGACTCTCATTCAGATCTGGACAACGGTACTGCAGTGTGCATTGTGACGGGGTACCTAGAACCACATCCTGTTCTCGTGCCAAGCCAGAACATGGATAAATGCAAAAAAAGCCGGAGATGCATCTGAGCCAATGGAACTGCCTCCAACGCTGCCACTATTTTGTGTAGGACTCTCGTGGCAGTTGTGTAGGACTCTCGTGGCAGTTGTGAAGAACTCAGGAGACCGCTGAAGGAGACTGTGGATTCCTAGACGAAGAATCCGTGCCCTGTCTGGGGAAACATGACTAGACCTGTGGATGTGTTGCGGCTAAAGGCCGCTGTTTTCATCCGATGCTGTGTGTCCAATAAGGCTGAGACTCCATATGTGATGCTGCAGCATGTGGCCTTCATGAGTACGCAGCGGAGCTGGGACTCCTGGAGTGGCCTTGGAGTTGTGGTAGACTTGTGGCGGTCGATCCGCTAACCGAGTCTTCTTAGCATGCAAAGTGAAGGTGACACTGTGTACACAGTCCCTGAAAGTCATGCATTGATGAATACGTCGTCCAGATATGGGAGACTCCTTTGACAACTTTAGACTAGGAAAAACTTTGTATTTATGATCTTCTGGTCTCACAGAATTCGCTTTTGACTCCTGAGTTGAGAAGGGACGGACTGCGTTGAAGTAGGGACGGACCACGGTCATACAGGGGACCGGAGGGCCCATGCATTGGATTAATGCAGTTGGGGATCTGCGAGGTCCTGCTTCAGAGCGGGCTGTGCAGATTGTTTGCGCGTGTAATCTCAACCCAAGTATCTATTATAGGTGTGGTGAGAAGATTGGCAGCTGGGCTCTTGATCCATGTCCTGCAACTCAGAGTTCTATCTGTGAGTTTGGGGCGAGAGGCCGGGTAAACCTGTGAACAGGAGGGCCCATCCATTGGGATGATGCAGTCGGGAGTCAGCTAGATCCTGCTTCGGAGCGGGCTGTGTAGAGTGTTTTGCGCGTGTTATCTCAACTCGAGTACCTAATATAGGTGCAGTGAGGAGATGGTAGCTGGGCTCGTGGTCCACTCTTGCGACCCAGAGCTCTGGTTTTGTAGCCTAGGGAGGGAGGCTGGGTAGGCGTCAAGAAATCGCAACTTCAACCCGAGTCCCCAGCAATGGGGAGGCGAGGAGGAGTATGGCATATAGCAATCTCGGCTACAACCCAGCGCCCCAACCATGGGGAGTTGAGGATATGCTATAGGTCGTAGGTTTCAGAGACCCTTAGGTGAATTACCCGTGAAGCTGCGGAACACGTGTATTTAAATCAGCGTCTTGTGGGACTTGGCTGTCCTCACCGCCATCCAGAACTCCAAATGTGGGGTCTGGAGACGGTTATCGATCATTCTTGGGACGCCTGACATTGTCGGACAATGTTTGGGTTGTAGCAACTTCAACTGAGCTGTACCAGAGGGGGAAAGGGGGGGCCACGAAAGAACCTGTCAGGTAAACTCGTGGAAGGTCCACCACAATCCAGTTGTCCCCGCTGCGTGGGAGCCCAGATAGAGGTACGTTGTAAGAGTAGCTGAGGCGCCTGAATATCAAATGACCTCTCTCAACGTTGGGAGACCAAGGTAAGGGCCCGTCGGTGTCTTACCTTAACCTAGCAACCCCTATGCAAAGTCATAAGGTTGGCTAGGCGTACCAACAGGTACCTGGATCAGTAGTGCAGTGGCCCGTGCGCTGGCAGAGAGACTCTGCATGTGTAGCTCTGGGAACCAGAAACGTTATTATAGGGTAACGCTGGAGAAGCTAACATGTTTGCACTGCCCTTTGTATTGCAGGTGTACAGAGAACAAGTTGCAGCAGGATATATAGCCCTGCAGGTTGCTCTGCTGTTGCTATGGGAGACCACCGCACAGCAAAGCTGTGCTGACTGTACCATCCAAGACTGTGTGAACCCTACACGGCTAAAGCCGTGCTGCCTCCTATATAATGGCTGGGTCCAGAGATGGGCATTGACTCCCTACATTTCCCTCAACTCTAGTAATGTATACAGAGGAGGGTTCTGTGGGCCAGTATACAGTCCAGCTGGTACTGTACCCCCACATTGTTTGTCACTCCATGGGAGGAATGGAAGTTGCATTGTGACAGGGGCAAGAGGACAGATGCAGAAGCAATCTGCACTTTACTGGCAGGCACACTTGGTCCTGCTTTAACAATGCTACAGGCTCTCCTGTGAGAGCTGCTTGCATGTTTATGTGGGAAGGAGGAGGGAGGGGGGGAACCTTGAAAAGAGCGCGAAGCTCTGTGAGAGAAAATTCCCCCTGCAGCTCCGGTCCGCCCCTGCCATGACGCCGGCCGCGTCATTATCATCATCAGGGGGCGGGCCGGGGGCGGAGGAAGGGGCGGCGGCTTCGCGCTAGGCCGAAGCCGCGGCCTAAAGTAGAACAATGGAGCCGAAAATAGCTCCAGGCCGGCGCGGAGGTCCCGGGGGTTGGCGGAACGGACCCGGACCCCGCCGGACCTCCAGAGCATAGTCGCGGCGGCACAGAGGTGGCCTCGGCAGGAGCACCCAGGACTGGGGCTCCTGAAACAGTCTACAGAGCCGGTGCAGGTAACATGGAGGAGCACAGGTAAGACTGTGCTCCTGTTACTGCTGGCAGCCTGGAGTCCCCCGGCCCTTCAAGCGACAGTGCAGTGGTGGCCCCATGAGTCCTGGAGTCCGGCTGCAGTAAATGGGTGCCGGCTGTATGCAGGGGCACAGAAGGACTGCTGCCTGCAAGGTGTCTCCTGGCCCCATTAGGAACACACAGCAGGGCTGGGTTCCTGGGGAGTGCTGCAGTGTTGGAGCTGGAGCTTGCTGGAAGTATGTGCCCCTCAGGATCATGCAGCAGGGCTGAGGATCCATGTGCCTCAGGAGCACGCAGCGGGGCTGAAGGCTCCATGTGCCGTGCCGTAACAAGTGCCCCTGCTGTAACGAGTGCCCCTCAGGAGCACGCAGCAGGGCTGAAGGCTCCATGTGCCATGCTGTAACATGTGCCCATCAGGAGCACACAGTGGGACTGAAGCCTGCAGGCATCCATCTAGAGTCCCAGCCCAGAATGCAGCATGTGCTGCTGATACCTGTGGTGCCTCAGCCTAAGCACCCAGAGGTGATTAGGGGGACGTCATCTGGCAGGTAGTCCAGCTCTGGCTTCAACTCAGGACCCCAAGGGAGTGAGGAAGGTGGATGTTATGCTGGGCTGTCTCAACTTTAACCCAGCAACCCAACAGTGGGAGGCCGAGAAAGGAGTACGGCATATGTAAGGATTCTCAACTTCAACCCAGCGCCCCAACAGTGGGTGGCCGAGGAAGGAGCATGCCGGGGGCCACACCGGACCCACTTTTCTTCATTGGAAGAAAAAAGGATGAAATAAATAGAGAGTAAAAATGGTCGTGTGCCTCCTTCGACACTAAGCAAAAAACTGAGGAGGCAGTGCCTGCCCCAGGGGTGTATGCTGAGGAGGAGGAGCCACTGTTACTCTTTTGCAGATTGCTTAGTGTCGCCTCCTAGTGGACAGCAGCATAACACCCACGGCCCTGTGTCCCCCAATGAGGCGAAGGAGAAATAAATCAGTTCATTCATTTAGACCATTGGGTTTGAGTGAATTTAATTCATAAATCCAATAGGTTTCTATTTCTAATCAATGCTTCCGTTGGGTACATGATGCAGAATTTTATCAATAGGGGTGATCTTTAGATCTCAAATATTCATATGGACAATAGTGAAATGTTTGAATAAACCTTGGAGGCCTTTCAAGATATTGTGGTGATAGACATTTACTCCATTGTGTAGGGGTTGTGTGGTTCTCCCTACATATTGCTCCTTGCAACTCAGGATTTCTTTAATTGGAAAGGGGTTTGTAATGTTAAACAAAAAAACACAGCTCTCCCATGGTAAATAGATTTACAGCAGACATTTAAAATATTTAAATCATCCTGGAGTTTTGTTCCTCATGCGCTTGGTATAGGAGTTGGAATTCTTCATTCTACTAGGTGCTTGTATATTTTTTCAAGGTGGGAGCTCTCCTAAAAGGAAATGCCAGGATTGTTAGGAAGTTTTTTTTTTTTTTTTTTTTTTTAGGAAGGGGTCAGTCAATAGAAGGGTTTTGCTAGACTCATTCTAATGTTTCTATTGTCAGCATTACAAAATAATACTGTGGTCCCATGTTAGCTAGAATGTAAATACTTAAGTCCCCCCCAAAAATTGAGAAATGTATGAGCTAATGAAATTATATTAAGGTCTTTATTACTAATGCAGATGAGGTGGAAGTGGTCTTTTATAGATCTGAAGACCTTTTTGTGGAGGTGTGAACTGTGTCCATTTCAGATCTATAAAAGACCACTTCCACCTCATCTGCATTGTAACAAAGACCTTAATATAATTTCCTTAGCCCATCTCTACTTAGCATCACCTTATGTACTGCTGTAATACCTATTTAAATGTTTCAGTAAGTCATTTGTAATATTGTCTGATGAAGGGGCCATGTGAGCTCTGAAAGCTTACAAATATTATTTTTCTGATTAGCCAATCAAGGTATCACTACTAGAATACTTTTTTCAATCTTTGGGGGGACTTAAAGAGGACCCGTCACCAAACCAGGCATGGTGATCTAATTACATCACTGAATGCAGCATGTCTGCTGCATCCAGGCAAGGGTCCCCCAGCCCTTGAGCCCCCCTGTGATGTCACTGCAGGAGGCTGGACGGTCGGCCTCCTGCTCTGACATCACCTTTCCCCGCCCTGCTCTATGTTAAACATAGAGCAGGGCGGGTATAAGCGGTGACGTCAACGCAGGGGGCGGGTCTAAGTGGCCATTTCTAAAATAAGTTCTTTGTTATGCTGCAGACGACGGAGACAATGGTTGGCATCAGGGAGGCAGCGATGGGCAGATTAAACATGCAGGGGGTGTGAATCTGCCCTTTGACTCCAGCCTCTAGCCACCTCCTTTATGGCTGCAGGATGTAAGTTTTCTAAGTGTATTTACTCGGGGTACAGGGGGGCTCAAGGGCTGGGGGACCCCTTGCCTGGATGCAGCAGACATGCTACATTCAGTGCTGTAATTAGATCACCATGCCTGGTTTGGCGACAGGTCTTCACATCGATATTGTCAGCATTAAAAATAGTAATGAAATTGGATTCTAATTTTTCTTGCGAGATAATTAGTGATGAGCGAGTGTAGTTGTTACTTTTCACTACTCATACGGATAGTATGGTATTCACGATACTCTGGGGGGGACCCAGCAAGATGTTTAATGCAGTGAAAAATGCAAATAAAAAAAGCACACCCTCCTTCCCTGTCCCGGAACAGGCTGGATGTGTGTAGGCAGAGTCTATCACTAATTGACTAACACTGGACTCGCTATTCGGACAAGTCCGCTAGTATTACAAAGTACTTGTTACAAATATAGCGATTACGAATATTTCGCTACTCACTCATCACTAGGGATAATATCAACATTGTTGGAAGAGATGAGGTCTGTCTGTTTGAATGGACTAATCTTCGAGATGGCATCTTAATTTTCTGGGGTACTTCTCTTATCATTTTATCAGCATATCTGCTTGTTCTACAAAGTCAGTATCTCTTGAACAATTTGTCTTAATCCTTTTAAACTGTTACATGTAATGTTCTCTAACCATTTAATAATGGAGTAATGGCCATTCTCAAAATATACATAGCCATTTGAATCCACTTTGTGTGAATAGGATATCCCACACAGAAAATGGTTAAATTGAGAATATCACTGGTGGAATCATTTGTTTTAGGAGAAAACGGTAGACCCCATGAATTACTTTAAACTTCTTGTAGGAAATTTTCTATATTGTTAGATGCATTATCCCAAATTAAAAGTAGATTATGAATACATCATTTGTAATGCACAATAGGTAAATGGAGTTGTAGACGAAAAGGGACTCAAGGATTGCCATGAACAAGTTTGATCAAGCTGGTGCAACCTTCGAGCACATTGCTGTCCCAAGAAACTGGTAGTATGTTTTATTTAGGAAAGTGAAAGTTATTATTCAGAATCAAACTGGATCCTTTCCGAATTAATTTTTTTGACTGGGAGGGATTCTTTCGTTTTAAAAATTGTTTGAAACAAAAAATGCCCGTCATGAGGAATATAACAAGGAGACATCCAGCGATAAAGGTATGAGTCTTTCCATTTTGTTTTTGGTGAGACTAATAAGTTGAATCCTTTAAATAACTGAAATGTTAAGAACACATGTCTGCATTATATTGTCTATGTAGGCTTCAAGATGAGAAGGGAGTCTATGCCAGAGATTATAGGGTGGCTCATTATGTCCTCATGACTTCTCCGTTTAGAACTAGTGTTCAGCACCAGAATCCTAGAGTTTGCAGGATCCTGATCCCTGCCTGACCACCAATCAAGAGAAATGTCAGCACTGTACAAAGCCCAGCAAGCCCCAACGTTTATCTACAGTGGAAAGTCAGAAACAGGTTAACAAACCTCCTCATAAACCCCTCAATACAGGAAATCTGTATTCCATCTGTATCATCACTTATCTTCAATTTCTAAAGAGTGGGCCAGAGAATATGTGATTTCATAATACATCCTAAAGAAGCAGTACAGCCATTATTTTTCCATCCCTGCACCCTTAAAAATGAATCTGTGATGTCAAAAATGCATATGTAACTGATATTTTCTATTTCCTCTGGTGAACCTCTTTCTATTCATTTATTCACCCCCTATCCTCTAACTTGCAAAAAAAAAAAAAAAAAAAAGTTCACTCCATCTGACAATCACAGTAAGTGATCACTTACTTCTCTGCTGCCCACTCTCCCAAGGAATGAATATTCATGTAGTGACATCCTGCACTGTGCCCTGATCTGCAAGCACACAAGGAAAGTTCAGTGGAAATCACTCACATGGGGGAACTCTATCCTTCAGTGTGTGCTGGGCATTCACTGTAGAGGAGGGGGAAGATGTATGCTCTTCACAGCTGCAACTTGTGACATAGTCGTATTTCCCTCCAGCATTAAGCAGTGTCATGTGCATCTGAGGTATAGGTGTAGTTTGTGCGGTTTGACATATTTCTTGTGTCTATAAGAACATTTGTTAATTTGTATAGCATATACACACATTGCATTTATTTAGGAAAAATATTTCACATACACAAAAATCTCTCACAGACCGTACACCCTGTAGCACAAACCCCATTCTTCTCTCCTGCAGAAGCAGTTTGCACAAGAATGAGCTTTTTAGTGTAACTTCAGCAGAGAGGAGGGAGGAATGCCAGTTTGGATAGGCATAGTTATTAAAATACCCTTTACATACACTGGACTATTTGGCAGTGAAAGGAATGCATGCTGGGTGCTAAAATGCTTATAGTAAAAAGAAAATCTAGGAGTAAAAGAGTAATTTTTACATGTTTTAAAATGTCTGCCAGGTACTATTCAAGGGTCATATTATCATACTGAAAAATGACCTGAAAAAGACACTTTAAACTTGATGTCGATCATAATCTGAACTTTTCTATATATTATATTTCCATGCAGCTCAGGCACCTCTTTTCTTAATTCTATCATGACTACCAGAATTTCACTCAGCATTTTATTCCTACATAAAACATTAATCCCATGACGCACATGAGCAGCTAGAGCCAATTCCATCTCTGCCTGCTGAGCGGAAGTCATAAATTTCCTTATGTTGAGCTTGAAGTGCATCTGTCCTTAAAAATCACAATACAGGCAGCAGGGCTGTGGAGTCGGAGTCAGTGTCCAGTTTGGTGGAGTCAGAGTCGGTATAAAGTGGAACGACTGCCAACTCCTAAAATATATAATAAATTGGGAACAGTAATTCAATGCAGTATGTGCTGAATATTATGAATTATATTTTATCTAAATAGCTTATCATGATTAAAATCCTGATGTTCGAATTGTACTACAATAAATCTATCACTTAAACATGAGCCACATAAGTGGGAGTCCAAGTCGTAGAGTCAGGGAAATTGAAGAGTCGGAGATTGGACTTGCCAATTACACAGCCCTGATAGACAGCATACAATAATACATTTCTTAAGGCCGCTTCACACATATAAGTGAATGATATAGTTAGCTATGTCACGTGACCGCGATCCTTCTGACATCGTTAGTGTGTTGTCACACGCAAGGATATCGTTAACGATCTTAAATTTGGTAATGCTCCAGCTATTTGGAGAAGAACGTTTGAACGATTTTACAAAGCGGCAGGAATAGGAGAAATATGAACATCGTTCAAAAAAGTGTCACACTGAACGATGTTGCTTCTTCTCATGACGTTAATTGACGACGAACGATAGATTTGAAGTCCGGATCTCATTCTTTGATGACCGTTCTAACAATTTTTCCTTCCTACATCGTTTGTTTACACGCAACAACACACAAACAATATCGTTAGAACGTTCACAAATCCGTGACGTTTCAACGATATCGTTAACGAGATCCTAGCGTGTGAAATGGCCTTAACTGATGAGCATATTCAGTCATTACTTTTAACATCCACATAACAATTGCTTCATAAAACTTGTATGAAAGCTTCTTCACCCAATATTAAAATGTGCATTTTACAAACCTAACTTCAGCTTATTAGTATAACATGATCATCTTAAAATTGGCTGTATAATGCAATTCTGACATGGTTTTAATGCCAGTACATCAGCCTCATAAGGTATCAAATTAGTAATGAACCTCAATAGTACTGTCAATGCAATTTCATTATAAAGGCAGTTTTGGTTTCAAAAATAGTGACCCACTTCAAAGAACATAAAGGTATGTAATTTCATGAGATCACCCTGAGATCACATGACCTACCTACTTCTACTTTTAACCGATTCACAATTTCCAGACCAACAAATGGCTAAAAGTAGTAACAAAAAGACTTAACATGTGCACATCAATGTATTTTTTTTTACTTATTTTTTTAGTGAAATCTGCCTAAAAAAAAGTGTGCACATACTCTTGCCAATATGGAAAAGTTTTGTTTGCTTCTTTAAAAAGCAATTCATCAGAAGATTTGAAAGTAATTTCATGAGATTTGGAATAGGGTTTAACTTCCCTCGAATTAGTAAAGTAATAATGATATGTATACTGAACACATTATATATACAGCTCCGGCAAAAATTAAGAGACCACTTCAAAATATTCAGTTCTCTGATTTTTCTCTTTATAGGTATATTTTTGAGTAAAATGTACATTGTTGTTTTATTCTATAAACTGACAACATGTCTCCAAATTTAAAGCTAAAAATTTTGTATTTATTTTCAGCAAATGAGAAATCATCAAAATAATAAAACAGTGCTTTCAGACCTCAAATAATGCAAGGAAAACAAGTTAATATTCATTTAATGTAGAAACAACAATACTAATGTTTTAACTCAGGAAGAGTTCAGAAATCGATATTTGGAGAAATAACCATGATTTTTAAATCACAGCTTTCATGCGTCCTGGCATGCTTTTCACCAGTCTTTTATACTGCTTTTGGGTGACCTTATGCCACTCCTGGCACAAAAATGTAAGCAGTTCTTTTTTATTTGATGGCTTGCAACTATCCATCTTCCTCTTGATTACATTCCAGAGGTTTTCAATGGGGTTCATGTCTGGAGATTAAGCTGGCCATGACAGGGTCTTGATGTGGTGCTCCTTCATCCACATATTGATTGACCTAGCTGTGTGGCATGGGGAATTGCCCTGCTGGAAAAAAAGAGTCCTCAGAGTTGAGGAACATTTCCACAGCAGAAGTAATCATGTCTTTTTCAAGGATAGCCTTGTATGCGGCTTGATTCATACATCCTTCGCAAAGATTAACCTGCCCAATTCCAGCCTTGCTGAAGCATTCAAACATCATCAGCAATCCTCCACCAAACGTCACAGTGGGTGCAAGACACTGTGGCTTGTACGCCTCTCCAGGTCTCCGTCTAACCATTAGACGACCAGGTGTTGGGCAAAGCTGAAAATTAGACTCATCAGAGAAGATTACCTTACTTCAGTCCTTTATGGGTCAATCCTTATGGTCTTTGGAAAACTAAAGCCTGGCGATGCATTGCTTCTCATTGATAAAAGGCTTTTTTTTCTAGCTTTACATGACTTGAGAGTCACAAGACATCAAACAATGAAGAACTGCTTAAATTATTGTGGCATAAGGTAACCCAAAAGCAGTGTGAAAGAATGGTGGAAAGCATGCCAAGGCATATGAAAGCTGTGATAAAAAAAATCATTGTTATTCTACCAAATACTGATTTCTGAACTCCTCCTGAGTTAAAACATCAGTATTGTTCTTTCTAAAGCTTAGAATCTAAACGAATAAGAACTTGTTTCCTTTGCATTATTATATACCTTTAAAGAGAAAAGTCAGAGAAACTGAAAACTTTGCATAGGTCCCTTACATTTTCCCCGGAGCTGTGTGTACATGTGGTGCGTGTTTGTACATGTGGTGCGTGTGTGTACATGTGGTGCGTGTGTGTACATGTGTGAATGGTGCTGTGAGATTAACATATATATATATATAATATGATAGTTAATGTAAGATTAATATATATATATATATATATATATAATCTAATATTTAATATTTAAAAATATGATCCCATGGCGATCCCAACATGAGTGTTCTGGTACAGATGTGGCTAAGAGCATAGCAGACACATGGGCATTTTTTGAATTTTTTAAATTAAAACAGATATTTCTAAAATGCGTTTTATAATTTTGTGTTTGCATGAGTAAAATATCAACAAACATACTCTTGTGACATATCTAGTGAAAGCCTGTACAGTTCTGAGTAGAATGGTGTTTATTTTGTTTCTCTATCCTATTTCTAGCCTGAGTTATGAGGAGAAATGCAAAGGCAGGCAACACTGAAATTCACACTTTTTTTCAAACTTTGAAAATAATTAAAAAAAAAAAAAATGCACAAAGAGGAGAGAAGGTGGATGTCAGAAACAAGAGGTTTTAGAGAAATTCAATTTAGGACAATCACATAATCTACAATATAATCAGCTGAAAAGTCATGTCATGTCAAAGCATTTAAATATTTCAGGGGAGATGGGAAATAATGCATGGGAAGGCTTGGTGGCCAAAGATATCATCAACCTTAATATTTCACTTATATATAGTCTCAATAGAGTCACTGGTGCCCTCGGGGTCAGTTAAGATATCTCACCCATTGTGCAAATAGCTTAACAGGGAAGAAGCAGTGGATCAGATCCTTTCAGAGTAGAGAGGGGTAAGAAAACATATTGTCAATGAGCAGTGGTGAGACAAGTCACTTCCGGATCATACATGGGATGGTGTGCGGTTTTAATACTCCGCCAACAGTCACAACCTGAGAGATGGATGATATGACCAAAATGTAAAGAAAATAAGATCTATGATACATGGTCTACGGAGCGGCTATCATACACAACTGTTTTGGAAAATGGTACAGAATTTACTTTATGAAATAGGTGGATGTAGGGTTGCTCTGGACCCACTGTGTTGGATTTTTCACTGTGTGGAGGATGACTTGGGGAGTAAAGATCTATTATTAATGGAACACACTCAGAATGGGTCACAGTTAACAGTGGGGTACCACAGGGGTCATTGTTGGGCCCGCTTCTTTTTAATATATGTATTAATGACCTTGTAGGGGGCATACAGAGTAGAATCTCAATATTTGCAGATGACACTAAACTCTGCAGGGTAATCAATACAGAGGAGGACAATTTTATATTACAGGAGGATTTATGTAAACTAGAAGCTTGGGCTGATAAATGGCAAATGAGCTTTAATGGGGATAAATGTAAAGTCATGCACTTGGGCAGAGGAAACAAAAGGTATAATTATGTGCTTAATTGTAAAACACTGTGCAAAACATCACTGAAAAAGACCTGGGTGTATGGGTAGATAAACTCACATTTAGTGGCCAGTGTCAGGCAGCTGCTGCAAAGGCAAATAAAATAATGGGATGCATTAAAAGAGGCATAGATGCTCATGAAAACATAATTTTACCTCTATACAAGTCACTAGTGCGACCATACTTCGAATACTGTGCACAATTCTGGTCTCCAGTGTATAAGAAAGACATAGCTGAACTAGAGCGGGTCCAGAGAAGAGCGACCAAGGTTATTAGAGGACTGAGAGGTCTGCAATACCAAGACAGGTTATTAAACTTGGGGTTATTTAGCTTGGAAAAACGAAGGCTTAGGGGTGATCTTATAATAATGTATAAATATATGAGGGGACAGTACAGAGAACTTTTAATGATCTCTTTACTCTTAGGCCTGAGACTGGGACAAGGGGGCATCCTCTAGTCTGGAGGAAAGAAGGTTTAATCATAATCACAGACGTGGATTCTTTACTGTAAGAGCAGTGAGACTATGGAACTCTCTGCCACATGATGTTGTAATGAGTGAGTCACTACTAACATTTAAGAAGGGCCTGGAAGCCTTTCTTGAAAACTATAATATTACCAGTTATATATACTAGATCCTTTGATAGGGTGTTGATCCAGGGAATTAGTCTGATTGCCATATCTGGAGTCAGGAAGGAATTTTTTCCCCCAATGTGGAGCTTAGTGTTGCCACATGGGATTTTTTTGCCTTCCTCTGGATCAACATGTTAGGCTATAGGTTGAACTAGATGGACTTAAAGTCTTCCTTCAACCTTAAAAACTTTGTTACTATATTAGGTTTTTTTTTTTATCTTACTGCACTTTTGGTGAAGCGTCTGGTTCTCAGGCACTGGCTACTGCCCACATTGCCTAACGCAAGCGAGATCTTAAAGGGTTTGAAGTCGATTCTGGAGATAGACAAACGAGAAGCGGAGACACCGAAGGATAAGTTGGCAGCAAAATTTATCCAGAAATGGAGACAATTTAGAGAAACTAAATTAATAGAAGAGGAAATAGAACAAGTGATTAGACCCTTTGTAAATTCTAATTGGTATCTTTTAGTGGACTTGGGAGGCACCCTTGGAAGACTAGATACGGGACAAAGGAGGAACACGACCTGTTGAGCCGAGTGTAGGGGTGCAGAAATTAACTGAAATGTAGAGACGGAAGGAAGAGGATTTCATTTCTCATTTCGCATGATAGGGGATGCATGTTTACTCGCTGACAAAATTCACTGCATAATGATTACAGACTTGTGGATTGATGGATATTTCTCTTATTTCTAGAATGTGTTTGATATTGTGGATATTGTATATTCTGTCATGCTGTTCTAACGACTGACAAAAAACTTTAAAAAAAAATTCATTTTGCATTGCCTGACATGCCATTATCAAATAACAAAACCTCAAAAGAATTAAAAACATAGAGGTAATAATCATTGGTTCACTTGACATGGAATGACCCGGCTGTGCACTTTAGTTGGGTTTTTTCTTTTGAGTATTAATAAATGTTTTATTCCTTATTCAGTGACTGTCTGCTTATCTATAAAGTTTCATTTTTTACTGGCTGATATAATTACTGTATATGTAGAACCCAATACAAATAAATCTTCTTAAATTTACAAAGTTAGATCACTAGTTCAGTTCTTTGTAATATGCACAAAATAAACGTATTACACAAGATATAACCATAAATTGTATCTAGTAGTTCTAACAAAGTAGATTTATTTAACCACTGGTATAAATACCAGACTACAGCACAGCAGTTGTTTCTGCATTAGAACTCACACCATTAAAGGGCAGGGGTACACCTGTACATCGAATTATACATTTGTTTTAAACATTTTCATTTACCATCACACCTGGTAGCTAAAGATATGTTGCAACAGAAGAGGTTCAGAAGCAAAGTGGTAAGAGGCTTTAAATTGTTAGTGTGCTATGTGGTGTGAAAAACACAAGTCACACAAAATTGTGTGGACATAATTAAGAACGATGCAGTTAAAGGATATTGCTATAGGGGTGAAACAGTATGTACACATCAGACCCAAAATAGTACAGTCTGTATATAAACAGTAATGCAAGTTTAACGTAATCAAGCACAAAAATAAAAATCTAGGACTTCAAAAGAACTCATTGATAATATGGCCTGTATCTACTCTGATCAGGATGGTGTGGCCCAGGAATAGGGGCTTGGTTTGGAGGACCTTGCATCCGAGGAGGTGGTGGAGGTCCTCTTGGTGCAGGCCACATGCCTGGACTTATTCCTCCTGGCTGAGTAAAGGGTGGGCTTAGAGTTCCTTGCTCTTCATTAAATTGTGGTAAAGAGTTAGGATTATAATGGTGTGGAGGAGGGGCATTTACAGGTGGACCACCATGTTGTGGTGGTGGAGGTCCTGGAGGAGGATGATTCATATACGGTGGCAACTGGGCAATAATATGTCCAGGTGGAGGTGTAATAGGTGGTGGAGCAGTTGTCAAAGGTGGTGGGGGTCCTTGGCTGTACACCATGTGGGGTGTACCAGCTCCTTGAGGTGGATGTTGCATTGGATGACTTATTGGGGGTGGGGGTGGAGGGGGAGGAGCATAATGTTGCTGTGGAGGCATAATATGATGAGGATGAGTTACTACTGGCTGACCAGGATACTCAGGGTGGTGAAGAGATGGACCAGGGACTTGAGGAGCTTCCCTAGCCCCAGATCCAGAATCATCTTGTATAGGTACCGTTATTAAATTGCTGTGTTTTCTAGTATTAATTCTGAAAGCATCTTGAGGAACGTTACGAGGAGGTGGTGGAGCCATGGACATTTCAGCAGGAGAAGCACGCATATCATCATGTTGCTGATTAAAATGCTCATGAGGCACATGTTGGAGAGGGGGTGGGGGCATCAGTATGTGCTGCTTTGGTGGCATGTGACTCAAAAGATGCTTGTCTGGGGGCATTATAAAGCGATCAGCCAAATCAGTTGGTGGTGGAACCATAGGGGGATGGATTGGTTCAGGTTGAGGACGAGTAGTAGGTTTCGCTGCTCTCATATGTCGATGATTTATATGGGCTTGCAAGTCTCTCTGAGACAGATAGGTTCTCTTGCATCCTTGCACGATACTACACATAAAGAGAGTTCCACGGGCACACTGCTCAATTCTCTGAACTGGATCATTACAGCTGAAAGAGACAACACATCCTATGTTAGAATTCAGTTGGCAGATTGTCAATTTTCAAATAACTGCATTATTTAGTTACAAGTCCAAGAAGGAACTGTAGACCTTACTTATAGGGATTGTCAAGTGGATTGAAAATATTTTCATAAGGTCTCATTTCAATGCTTATCTAGTCTTGCTTGACACACTAGAAATCACTGGTTGAAAAAGGTCACCACTGCAGACAATGGCTTAGCTAGCTGGCTGCTTTTGTCAAGATGGGACTAAGTAGTGGAGACTAGGAGTTATAAAAGGAGCAACAAATTATCAGACAAAAAGGAGAGTACCAATTATTTTCTTATTCTGTACCAGTCTGAGCCTTTGACATTTATTGGATGAACAACCCCCTATCACTGAAGTTATGTACATGAACGGTCCTAACATAAAGCTAGAAAAGTGTGTCACAGACAACACCATGCGCTGGAGAATGTAGTGTATCCAATGTTGTCTCAAATATTCCCGCTCCAAGGATAAAACCTGAAATGCTACAAATAGAGTATTACAGATGTTATTCCTGCACTACACTCACAAAACACACAGCCTCTCCTGTTGCCAATATGGCAGCTGATGGAGGAGCACGTGACCAGACCTGTCCACAAGCCTCTGACCATTAAATACCAGCATTTCTTTATGAGGGTGATTCAAGTAGAGGTGGTGGTGGACACATCTGGTCACATGCTCCATCAGCAGCTATGAAAACTGAAGCTCTGTGCAGTTTGTGAGGAAGGTTACTCAAGTGCAAGAACAGAACCTGCAATATCTATAGATTAGTAAGAGCCACAACATCATGTCTCCAGTATATCTATTAAAATAAAGTCTCAGTGATGCAGGAAAAACATACGACATATGAACATCATATTTCACTGTACTGAGATTTTAAGGAAGGTTTGGTTCTCACATTTTCAGACTACACAGCATAAATGTATCTACTCAGAGAATACACTTTTCTTGCACACTTTATATAAAAATTCTAGTCCAAATTCCAAACCCATTAAACTTCTTTTTAACACCAACCCAGTGAAACACAATACTTTTCTCATAGAACCTACCTCACACGTTTATAGCTGTCAATACTTTCTTCAACAAGGGTTCTTTTGGGAAAGGAAACGAAAGACATTGTAACAGATAATAAGAAAATTATATTATGTTTATATTTAGGCTATAAAAATACTAAATGATGACCAGTCTATAAATGGGAATGTCACATGCACTTTTTGGCAGAGTTACTAAGGAAACAGTATTTCAAACTATTATGCCGCTCAACATCAAATTTTGCTGATAAGATAACATGATTTCTATGAATTTGGGGTGCCGAATCCAAAAGTCACATGTTTTCTTCAGTCATGTCTATTTTATTTTCCGCAAAATGCTGTTTACCAACTCTTACTAACTCTTAAAGTAATAACGTATTATATATCATTTTAATATTATTTAGATATGCTGAACATACAAAAACAAATGCTGAACATGCAATTGGTATAACTAACAGGAAGACTGCTTAATAAGCAGTAAAAAGCTACCAATGTCCAAATTTTATGGCTGTATAAGCAGCATGGAAGCAGACGGCAGCATTCAGTTGTTCAAGAGGCTTACAAGTTGCAGAAAATTTAACTGTTATAAAGGTTTGTTCAATATATCACCCAATACTCGAACAGTTTGTGGCCAATGCAGGAATGATCCTGGTATATTCTATTACATTTGTGGTTGTTACATCCAACTATTATATCATATCTATTCCAGAGCATTCTAAGGCTAGGTTCACATTGCGTTAGTGCTGTTTGTTACAACAGAAACGTTAACTCTTTCCATTGTAACTGACAGCAAAAGTGACATTTTTCAGCACATATGTTTTTTGATACCTCAAAAATATATGCGCTACATGAGATGAACAGATAAATGATAGGATAGATACATGATAGGATAGAAAGATAGATGTGAGAATAGCATTATCAGTCTCCCTGCTGCTACTCCCGAGTCGCTGGGGGAATATTCATGAGTTTAATGAGCAGCAGCAGAAGCACCAGAGTGTGGGGAGACTGGTAATGTCATTCTCGCATCCATCTATCCTATCGATTTGTGTGTCCTATCATGTATTGCAAACGCAATATAATGCAACGCTGCAGATTTGCACAAATCGGTAGCATTGAGTTAGTTTTCTCACAGACTGAAAAACGCTGCAGTTCGCATTTGCCTGTGCGTTTCCACGAACGCATACCTATTTTGAGATGCATTAGGTTGTGTTTGTTGAATTGAAGCCTATGGATACGTTTACGTGTCTATTACATTGAGTTTAAGCTGCTGTCAACCGGATTCTTACCATATAGTGTACAGGAAAATGGGAAAAAAAATTCCAAGAGCAGTGAAATTGCAAAAAAAAGTGCAACCACACGTTTGTCTTTGGGGTTTTTTATTCACCATGTTCACTATATAGTAAAATTGATGTGTAGGTATGATGCCTCGGGTCAGTGCAAGTTCGTAGATTCCAAACACGTATACTTTTACTGTTACCCAAGTGGTGAAAAAAAATTTCAGACGTTTTGAAAGAAAAATTGTACTTTGCGCAATTTTCCGACATCCGCAGCATTCTCATTTTTTGGGATCTGGGGCTGTGTGACGGTTTATTCTTTGCAGCTTGATCTGACTTCTCTAATGATACCATTTTGGGGTAGAGATACTGGTTTGATTGCCGGTTATTGCATTTTACTGCAATGTTTACTGCAAAACGTAATTTTGGCGTTTGGGCTTTTTTTCGTTATGCAGTTTACAGATCTGAATAATTGATTTGATATTTTTATAGATCGGGAATTTATGAACACAGCGATACCAATTGTGGGTATTTTTTTTTAAGTTTTATTTTCAATGACGCAAAAGGGAGGTGACTGGAAATTGTGTTTTTTTTTTCTCCAAACTTTAATTTTTTTTTACTTTGCCCACTAGAGAGCCCCAGCACTGCACAGTGCAATCGCTCCTCTTGTCTTCAGATTGTCGGCTACTCATCTGAAGGCACAGATAGTGATCACTCCCTGCTAGTGATGGTGCTGGGTCATCGCCAGCAGGAAGTGAATAAGGACAGCTTCCGGGTTATAACAGGACCCCGGGCTGTCCAGGTAACAGGATGCAAGTCCTCTGATCGCTTCACAGGACCTGTAATCACGGCGGGGAATAGTGCAATGCCTGCTGTGTGCTTTTGATTGCGCTGTCAGTGAATGACCGCACGATCCAAATGGTTAACAGTGCTGATCATATCTGATCTGATCAGCGCTGTTAGGCTGGGGTCACACACACAGATATCTGGGCAGATATTGTTCACAGATCTCTGGTTGCAGTGAAATCATGGACAGATTGCTCCATTTGTACACAGCCACAAAATGGAACCATGTGTCCATGATTTCACTGCAACCAGAGATCTGTGAACAATATCTGCACAAATATCTGTGTGTGTGACCCCAGCCTAAGATACACATCTGAGCTGATGAGATCCACTGAGAGGTGGGGGGAAATCTCACACCAAAGGGTGGGAAGCGGCCTATTAGCGCTGTTAAATACACATCTGAGCTGATGAGATCCACTGAGAGGTGGTGGGGTGGCTCACACCAAAGGGTGGGAAGCGGCTTATGACATATATGTACATCATAGTTCGTGAAGGGTTCAAATCAAACATTTTTTATTTGAGAAAAGTTTTGACGTATTGCATATCTTAACTTCCCATCTAGAATCAGCACCTTTCATTTAGGCAAAATCAGCCAAAAATACTTAGGACAGCAGGATATTTTTTTTTTCAATGTGCATCAGAGTTATTTCAACTTTTAAAAAATGATACTAAATATAGTTTTGATGCAACATGATTTCAACAACAGAGAAGAAAAAAAATATATTGAGGCAAAAAAAAAGAAAAAAAAAAGAAGTAAGTTAAACTCACCCTGGACAAAGCTTATCAGCCTTTTTCTCATGTGATAGGGCACAGTCATAACAGAAAACATGCTTGCAAGGAATCTGGAACAAAAGCAGCAGAAGCACAAACACAGGAGATTAGTAACCTGCAGCTTTTACACTAAAATCCCTGGGGTTTCAGTATGACAAGTTTAATAGTATTATCTCACATAAAAATAAATTCCATTCCTGTCCAGCAGATGAGTTCCAAATGTTTAAGTAGGGGTGGGGAACTGAAGGCTTTTAAGCGACCCGAGGCAGATTCCTGGACCGCAGTGCTCAGGCTGGCAGATGCGTTTTGCCGATTGCCTGACTTTTAAATCCAGCTCCCCAGTGATCTCTGTGCCTCAAGCTCAACCCCCCAGTGATGTATATGCTCCCACCCTCTTCTGTGATGTCTAGGGCTCTAGCAAACCAGGAAAGGCAGTTGAGAAGCACATGATCAATATCATCTAACATCACAAACACACCAAAGAGAAGCAGCCCCAGCCACCACAGTAGGGCGAGTTGATTGTTTAACCAAATATAGCGGGTAATTTTCAAGTTGATCATTTTGGGCGGTCCCCGAAGGATGGTAGAAATTTCCAGATGGCCCCCGGGAGAAAAAGGTTCCTCACCCCTGGTTTAATTGATCCCTCCCTCCCGCTCCCAACAGGCCTTCTTGCATACTTGCTGCATTTGATTACAATTGAGGTCACACATAAGCCCTGACACTCCAGTCGTTAACAAATGACTGGCAGTAATAGCGAAGCACTGTACTTCTCCATTGGCTCCATGCACTTTGCATGATGAATGCATGAACACGTAAATTCTAACTTGTACAGTCCTCGTTAATATCACAGTGAGATAAGGTAACACTTACCATACGTCCATATATTTTAATTGGCAGTCCACATTTGTCACAGAAATGAACAGGTGTATCATCTTTCTCACCTATAAGATTAAGCTGTGAAGGCAAACCAGACATTAATGGATGCACCATTCAACATGCTCTTAAAGTAAAATCTTCAATACACAAGACTTAACATGAGTGGGTATCAACATACATCTGAATTTATATACTTTTATGTAAGTACATGCTGTATCAATGATTGCTCAAGCTTTCACTGCAAGGGGGCCTTGGAGCATCACTCAACATGACAGGCTCCCAAAAAATTGGACCCGAATTTGGCTAAAAAGTCGGATTCTTTAGAGACATTTGGTCACATTTTTGGTGATAGGTGTTTTTATGATATTACTAAATGTCTGTGGCAACCAATGTATTCTCAAAGGGAACCTGTCAGGTCACGCTACCCCTCTAACCCATCACCACCTGTCCCTGCACCTTCCTATCTGAACCCCTACCATCCCTGTCTGAGCTAAAGGGGCCCTATAATGAGGGAGAAAAATAACATATACTTACATACAGTCTCCAGTTGGAGACTGGATAGGCGGATTCTGGGTCCATTCGCCCCTCCCTCCTTGCTTTGTCTCCGCACGCCCAGCTGGGCGTCCTCATTCCCCTCGGGCTGTGCCACCTCCTATTCGAAATGCCTGCATATTCTGATCATGTGATACCCGGGCCGGAACATCATATCCGGCCCGATGCATTGTGGGGCTGATCACGTGGTACAGCCGGTGCCAGAGCCGTTGTCAGCACCCGGGCAAATGCCGGGGCCCGGGCGCTGGGGGAGGGCCCACTGGGCCCCCTGAGTGATTTATGCTTGGGGGCCCCTGCTCCATTCTAACCTTACCGGCAGTCGCGCTGATCTCAGCCCGTCATGGTTAGTGTGACGCTGCAGCCGCTCTATTTCCTCTGTGTGCGGCGATACAGGAAATGTAAATATTTCCTGTATCGCCGCACACAGAGGAAATAGAGCGGCTGCAGAGTCACACTAACCATGACGGGCTGAGATCAGCGCGACTGCCGGTAAGGTTAGAATGGAGAGAGGGGGAGCCAGGCAGCGCTAAGGGGAACCCCTATGATGACATGTGGGGGCAGGGAGCTCTCACAGGCTCAGAGGATGAGTGTGTGGGCAACTCTCTTAGAGGCCCCCTAGAATGACATGTGGGGACAACTCTCAGGGGCCCCGAGGAGGAGTGTGGGGGCAGCTCTTTCAGGGATACCCCCTCTCCCAGCCCAAGGCTGAGGTGTGTGGGGGCAGCACTCAGGGGCCCCGTCAGGGGCAAATTAACACCAGGTGGGAAACAGGCGTGCACAGGAAGATAGGGGGGAGACAGGTGTAGGGAGAGACACAGCGCACAGGGAGGGAACAAGCACAGGTAAAGAGAGGCTCGAGGGAGAGGGAGAGACAGCATGGTAGGTATTAAATTTGCGAGGGATATTTAGATACATTATAAATTATATATATATATATATATATATATATATATATATATATAATATATATATATATATATATATATATATATATATAAAAATTATATATAATCTCTATATAAATAAATAATATATATTAAGGGGGCCCGCTGACACTTTCGCCGTGGGCCCACAGAAACTTGGAGCCGGGCTCCAGCGCATGCACATATTGACGCCGGCTAATATCACGTGATCAACCCCACAATGCATCGGGCCAGATATGATTAGAAGAGGCGGGCATTTTGAATAGGAGGTGGCACAGCCCAAGGGGAATGAGGACACCCAAGGGAGCGTACAGAGATAAAGCGAGCACGCCTATCCAGTCTCCAACTGGAGACTGTATGTAAGTATATAAGTTATTTTTCTCCTTCATTATAGGGCTCCTTTAGCTCAGAGAGGGATGGTTTGGGATCAGATAGGAAGGTGCAGGGGCAGGTACTGATAGGTTAGAGGGGTAGCGCAAAATGACAGGTTCCCTTTAAAGGAAACCCGTCATCCCATCCATGGCAGCATGTCTAAGGCACGGAGTTATCTCAGTCACGTATATCTGACCCTAAAACACCAGCATTTCAGAGAAACACATCCTTTAACCCCCCCACCCCCCACCCTGGATTGACAGGTCTATGCACATAAACAGACGCTGCAGCGTTTCGACGGCTGCGAGGGCAGCAGATATCAGCCGGCAGGAACATTTTAAATAAAAAGGCCAGCCACAAACTGGTGATAGGAACTCTAACTTTATTAAAAAATTATTCTAGCACTTTATCAGATGCTCCTTATGAAGAAATACAATATGAAACATTAATAGGCTCAAACATTACACTTTACCTTAAAGTCCCAAAAAGTGTGAGCGGGAAATCTTCTTTGATTGTTGAACATGTCACTTCCTTTGTTGTCATATCGTTCATCTTCATTATAATCAAATCCTTCTTAAAGGAAACAAAAACAGCTAAAGTTTAAACATAAAGACAAAGTACATAGAAGACAATGACTGTGTGCGATCACCCAAAAGAGACACACCAAACAATATTCAGATTCAGATCTCACTGGACATTTTGTAGTAGTAAAAACTGCTGTGGACTTTGCAGCATAAATTTCAATACTGTAATCTACTTATATAATCGGGAGTTGGGCACTGTAGCCCAATCCCAACATGCTTTGCGCGGGACTGCGAGTGATGACGCGCAGCGTCATCACGAGCCGCAGACCCGCACTACTCTAAAAAAAAAAAAATCCTCACCTCTACCCTCTCCCGCGCTGTCTCCCGCCCTCTCCCGCCGTCTTCTGCCGTGTTCCGCTAGGCTCCCGGTGGCTGTGCAGGCTCCCGGTGCCTCCAGTGATCTTCTATCTACTGAGACTGAAGGACCTGTGGTGATGTCAGAGTCACGTGACACCAGCTTACTCCAGGCAAATCGCGGCTCACGTGACTCTTACATCACCACAGGTCCTTCAGTCTCAGTAGATAGAAGATCACTCCAGGCACCGGGAGCCTGCACAGCCACCGGGAGCCTAGCGGAACACGGCAGAAGACGGCGGAACACGGCAGAAGACGGCGGGGGCTCGGGGTGAGGTGAGCATAATCTTTTTTAATTTTTTTTAACCCCTGCCTTGCACGAGCGCACCACAGACACCTGTATACTCCACCACCACACACGCCTCTACACTCTGCCACCACCACACACCCCTGTATACTCCACCACCACACACGCCTGTATACTCTGCCACCACACACGCCTGTACACTCTGCCACCACACACGCCTGTACACTCTGCCGCCACCCACCACACACGCCTGTACACTCTGCCGCACCACCACCACACACGCCTGTACACTCTGCCGCCACCACACACACCTGTACACTCTGCCGCCCACCCACACACACCGCCTGTACACTCCACCACACACGCCTGTACACTCTGCCGCCACCACCACACACGCCTGTACACTCTGCCACCACCACACACGCCTGTACACTCTGCCGCCACCACACACGCCTGTACACTCTGCCGCCACCACCACACACGCCTGTACACTCTGCCGCCACCCACACAGCGCCGCCTGTACACTCTGCCGCCACCCACACACGCCTGTACACTCCACCACACACGCCTGTACACTCTGCCGCACCACACCCAACTCACAAAGCCTGTACACTCTGCCGCCACCACACACGCCTGTACACTCTGCCGCCACCACACACGCCTCTACACTCTGCCGCCACCACACACGCCTCTACACTCTGCCGCCACCACACACGCCTCTACACTCTGCCGCCACCACACACGCCTCTACACTCTGCCGCCACCACACACGCCTGTACACTCTGCCGCCACCACACACGCCTGTACACTCTGCCGCCACCACACACGCCTGTACACTCTGCCACCACCACCACACCCACCCCCTACACTCTGCCGCCACCACACACGCCTGTACACTCTGCCACCACCACACACGCCTGTACACTCTGCCGCCACCACACACCCCTGTACACTCTGCCGCCACCACACACGCCTGTACACTCTGCCGCCACCACACACGCCTGTACACTCTGCCGCCACCACACACGCCTGTACACTCTGCCACCACCACACACGCCTGTACACTCTGCCACCACCACACACACCTGTACACTCTGCCGCCACCACAGACGCCTGTATACTCTGCCGCCACCACCACACCTGCCTGTACACTCTGCCACCACCACACACGCCTGTACACTCTGCCACCACCACACACGCCTGTACACTCTGCCACCACCACACACGCCTCTACACTCTGCCCCCACCACCACACACGCCTGTACACTCTGCCGCCACCACCACACACGCCTCTACACTCTGCCGCCACCACCACACCCGCCTGTATACTGTGCCGCCACCACCACACACGCCTGTATACTCTGCCGCCACCACCACACACGCCTGTATACTCTGCCGCAACCACCACACACGCCTGTATACTCTGCCACCACCACACACGCCTGTATACTCTGCCGCCACCAGCACAGACGCCTGTATACTCTGCCACCACCACACATGCCTGTATACTCTGCCACCACCACAGACGCCTGTATACTCTGCCGCCACCACCACACCCGCCTCTATACTGTGCCGCCACCACCACACCCGCCTGTATACTCTGCCGCCACCACCACACACGCCTGTATACTCTGCCGCCACCACCACACACGCCTGTATACTCTGCCGCCACCACCACACACGCCTGTATACTCTGCCACCACCACACACACCTGTACACTCTGCCCCCACCACAGACGCCTGTATACTCTGCCGCCACCACCACACCTGCCTGTATACTCTGCCACCACCACACACGCCTGTACACTCTGCCACCACCACACACGCCTGTACACTCTGCCACCACCACACACGCCTCTATACTCTGCCACCACCACACACACCTGTACACTCTGCCACCACCACAGACGCCTGTATACTCTGCCGCCACCACCACACCTGCCTGTATACTCTGCCACCACCACACACGCCTGTACACTCTGCCACCACCACACACGCCTGTACACTCTGCCACCACCACACACGCCTGTACACTCTGCCGCCACTACCACACATGCCTGTACACTCTTCCGCCACCACCACACACGCCTGTACACTCTGCCGCCACCACCACACCCGCCTGTATACTGTGCCGCCACCACCACACACGCCTGTATACTCTGCCGCCACCACCACACACGCCTGTACACTCTGCCACCACCACACACGCCTGTATACTCTGCCGCCACCACCACAGACACCTGTATACTCTGCCACCACACAGATGCCTGTATACTATGCCACCACAGACACCTATATACTCTGCCACCACCACCACACACACCTGTATACTCTGCCACCACCACCACACACGCCTGTATACTCCACTACCCACAGACCCACCTGTATACTCTGCTACCCACAGAGCCGCCTGTATACTTTACTACCCACAGAGTCACCTGTATAATCTCCTACCCTCAGAGCCGTCTGTATACTCTGCTACCCACAGAGCCCCCTGTATACTCTGCTACCCACTGGCCCGCCTGTATACACACAATTCATTTCACCCTGCTCCCGATGCAATTGCATCGGGCCTTTTTACTAGTTTTTAATAAAAAGCAGTGGTCAATTTATGCTTGGATTTTCTATGCCGCTTGTGAAGTCTCACTCACAACTATTTTACTGAAACATGTACAGTGTTTCCCCGAATAGAAGACCTAGTGGGGGTTTTGTCAGGCTGTTGGAAATATAAGCCCTTCCCTGAAAATAATGGTGGGTTTACACGTCCCAACGTCGGTCCGATATTGTATCCAACGCCGCGGGAGCACGCTTTTTCTGGGCAGAATTCCAACATTGCATAGGAGATGTTACACAGCGCGATTCAGCATACAACGTCTCTACGATGTCTACGCCCCCCTTGTACGCCAGCCGAGGAACGACTATTTAACAGGAGAGAATAGAGGACGTTGTACTCCACATCGTAGTTGGGCGTTACACAGCACGATCCGGCTCCAACCTCCATCCAATATCGGCCGTTGAATAGCACCTCATCGATCCCAGATATCGGTTTGACATCGTTCGGTGCATCGTATTGGACATTTATACCATACAAAGCACTAACCACGTGACTTGGTCTGAGTTGGACACCGATATCGGGACATGTAAACACACCATAAGACCTAGCAAAAAAAAATTGTAAAAGCTGCCTGTGGAACAGAGGAGCAGGGCATGCAGCTGTGATGTGACGAACCGCTACGGTATTGCCGAAGCCTTCAGCCACCGCTTATGATGCCTTCGGTCCTCCTATATGTACGAACGGTACTTCGGGCCAGCTCAGCATGCATGTACAGTAGTAAGCCGCTGGCTAATCAGACGTCACATGCTGGCCTCTGATGGTTAGCAGCTGCTGTCGTCTGGTTGCTGGCGGCTATCGTACATCAACGCCGAGCGGCACCCGTAACTGTACATACAGGAGGACGTGGAATATCGGTGAGAAAGGGTTGTGTCGTTTGTGTGTTTTTTCCTTGCAGGTACGGTACCATAATGAGGGGGGGGGGGGATAATGGGGGCTGCAAGTGAAATTGGGGATCATGAAAAATAAGACATCCATCTGAAAATACGACCTAGTGCATCTTAGGTGCAAAAATGAATATAAGACTGTCTTATTTTGGGGTGGGGGTAGCCAACATTTTGTTAGCAAATACTCAGTAAAACCAGCTGCCAAGCATTTCTTTGCACAGCATGTAACATCAGTAAAGTTGTGCATTAGTGTATCTTTCTTGACTACTCAGTATGAAAGACAGAGGTTAAGATTTGCTCATGTTGTTCTAAAGCTTTATTAAAGAAAGAGAAAAAGTGCCAGAATTTGGCATGTCCACGTTTCACCAAGATACTAAGTAGAAAAGTTACGAATTTTATGGAATTGTAGGTTTAATTTCTGGTGTTTAAAGAACAACTGACCAACATATGCGGTTGGTCAGCAGGAGGATGTGCCAACGGTTCACAATAATTCTGCCACACAACTGTTTATATTGTAGAAAAAATGCATCCAACACATGAGAAGGAGTACATTTTCTAAGGTTCAGACAATAGGACACGTGTGCCTTTGTGGCACTTCTTTATCCAGGCGGCCGCTTAGGACTGACTATAAAAGGACAATCTTCATGAACTACCTCTTTGTGCCAAAATTCGACAATTTTGTAAAAAAAAAAAAGGATGTGTTTAGATAAAACAAAGGGTGTGATTTATTAAAAGTGTGACAAAGTGCGCCAAAATTTAGGATTAACTAAATTCCACAATGTAAGCCAATAAGTAGAGAAGATTAAGACTAGTGTAGCACAAAAAAATGTGACATTTTCAGACCAACTAGTTTTAAGGCTTGTGCAATTCTAAGGCTGTGTGCTCATGGTTTGGAGGAGCTGCGTGTTGGACGCAGCTCCTCCAGACCTGAGTGAACCCGTGGGTGCCCACAGGGAGACTGCAGCCGCCCTATACTCACCATGTGCAGCAGGTGCGGGGCGGCTTCTCCCTGCAGTCACTCGATGGGAGCTGCTTCCGACCCTGTAGCATGAAATGAACATGCGGAGGAGGAGCAGAATGCCGGCAACCCGCACCGCAGCTAATAGAACACTGCGGTCAGGATCCTATAAATCCCTTCCACTATGCTGATATTGTACTACGCAGCGTTTTGGATGCAGCAGTCACATGTATATTATCATTGGAACCAGGACTCCATTTACCGTTAGCTGAAGTTCTCAGCAACATTTACTAAGGTCCCATTCAAAAGAACAGGAACTGAGCTAACGTTTGTTTAGGTCATCAACAATATTAGTCTAGATCCTTTAGAGAGAACCTGTAAGCAGGATTTAGCACTATATAGTAAAGCTATGGCCATAATGGTGCTGTGATGCTGATTAATTGGATACCTGCAGTGAAGGAATCTGATTTGGGGTTATTGAATAATCTTCCTCTAAAAATATCATCTGATTATGTTTTCTGTGCATCGTGTGAGACTTGGGTCCACCTTCCATTTCTCCGCCCATTCGCCTGCCTCCTATTTCTTTTACAGCTCACTGATTATTCAGTGACTTTCCTGTTTGAAATTCTGGAACTCCGCTGCCATCATTGTGGTAGGAAGCGTGTTTGCACAGTGATTCTGTGTTCAGTCTGCAGGTCTGTAATAAAATGTCACCGGAAGAGGCCCATGCACAGATCAATATTTCAGCTCAATGGCTTCTCATTAAGCCACATTTTATATCTGTGCATGTACTGCCTCTGTTATTTAATTGAAGGCAGCTTGCAAAATCACACAGCACAGTCTTCAATAAACTGGCAGAGGTGGTGTCGCATGCGCGGATCGAGATTTAACTTGATGAGGAGATACTTTAGCTGGCATCTCGATTTGCGCATGCGCCACCGTCAGCACCATTATTTTTGAAGACCTGTCATAGAATTGCACTGTGTGTGTGCCTCCCACCACAATGATGTCAACAGCGCAGTATTAACTTTTTAGTCAATGTAAAAGGGACAGAGGAGGCAGGTGGAGGAGTGGAGAAGCAGAAGATGACCCTACCCTCAAGTCCTGCCCCAATGCACAGAAGACCTCATCAGATGGTAACTTTAGACATAGAATCCCATTCTGTTGAATAATCTTTCACTACAGATATAAATGTACTTATTTATTTTAAAAGGATTATGATCATCTTTGTGTTTCTTTTCTTTGGTTTAGATGTCTATTTAATCAACATCACAGCACCAATATGGCCATGGCAATACTTCATAATGCCAATTCCTGCTGACAGGTTCTCTGTTAGTTGGCCCTGTCTAAATATTAGAATTAGTAAACCTGTGTGTCTCTCACATTATGCTATGCAATTGCAACATTTAACTTTCCACCAAACTTTACTCGGCACCCTGGGGAAAGATACCACGAGTCCTGACCAAAGGGGATTGCTATAAACCATCTGGTCATTTGACCAAATACTCCCAATTAGGCTAAAACATCGCATGAGGATAGTGTAGCCATAATTGCTGGACTTGTTCCCTTCGATACATTTTCTCAAAAATAATGGAGTCAGAGCAATTTGATTGTTTTTGGTACAATTAAACACAAATATGGTTGTAGACCTCAGTACTTCTAATTGGGTGGGTCTCAGAACCACTTCAAGAACGAGCTAATGGAGTGTCTAACGAAAGATTCTGTGTCTGTAACCTGCACAACTGCAGCAATCAGAGATTTTAATAAGAATGAAGGGAGCAGAGAATGAAAAAAAATGATGGAACATGTTACTACTTAACAATACACTATACCTTCTTCACCTTGCTGTGGCTTTGAAGGGATCCTGTTCATATTCCTCATTGGTCGGGTTAAGACTTTATTTTTGTTGGGCTGCTTAGAAATCAGCTTTATCGGAATCCGACGTCTGACATCCAATCCACTTAGTGAGCCCATGCTGTTCGTACCCTGTAAATCATTGTCTAAAGTGACAAGCAAAACACAGACATGTTAACACTGTGGATATGTGCATCTAAAGCCCCCATCACACTAAGCGAGATCGCTAGCGAATCGCTGCAAGTCACAAGTTTGGTGACGCAACAGCGACCTCGCTATGTTTGACACTTAGCAGCGACCAGGCCCCTGCTGTGAGATCGCTGGTCGTGTCAGTCGCCTGAACGATCATTGGAGTCCCGCTGGGCAGCATGCATCGGTGTGTTTGACAGGGACAACGACCAACTACCTCAATACTACAGGCCCGAGAAACAGGGTCCCAACGACCTTCGTATCATTCCGGATCGCTGTTGCATCGCTGGTGAGATCTCTGTTTGACATCTCACCAGCGATCCCTACCAGGTCGTATCGCTGTCGGGATCGCTGGTGCGTCGTCAAGTATGATGGTACCCTTAGGCTGAATTTACATAATGCACATTTTGCTTGGAAATTTCTGAGACTGTTAAAGTGAACCTGACCAAATTTTGTTTTTTTGCTTCTAAACTGTACCAATCACCTTTAGGATCATGTAAATGGGGTTTCTGATACCTCTTTATAGCCTCAGACGTGCTCCCGCATATCTCAGAAATAGCTCTCCTTGTCCTATGCTGCAGGTAAATTGTCTGGTCCTCCAAATTGTGATCAGCACTGCCCTCTCCTTCCAAACGCCGCCTCTACTAATTGAATCTAATTGGATAATGTTTCTGTCATCCACACGTTGCCCAAAGTCTCACACCTGTGAAGTTAAAGCACTGGCTATTTAATAGGGCACAGTGAGGTGTATCTGCACAGCTCTTTGTTAAAGGAAAACTGTCAAGTCAAAAATCCATAAGTAACTGCTATCATTTTCTAATTCCTTTCTCTAACTCTCTCTATTGATGTATGTATTTTATTTATATTTCCCTCGTATCTTCTGTAAACTTCAAATAAAGAGATTAATTTAATCTGTCACTCACAGTGAGTGATCCACCTAGTTCTCTGCTGTCCACTCCCCAATGCATGAATATGCATGTTGCATACTCACACCACATCACTGCACAGGACATCAGTGGGGTGGGGACTGTATTCTCTCTCTGCATCTGCAGCTAGGAAAGACATGACATACAACACAAACTGTCACAGCACAGCAGGATACCTGCTTTACAGAAACAAATGGAGTCTAGATAAGGCAGATCTGTAATAGTTCTCCCCCTCCCTGGTATCCTCAACAGAACAGACCTCCTGTAAGTGAAACCTGACACTGCACTGTTAGCAAAGGGAGGAGGGAGGAGAGAGGAGAGAGCTGCTGAGAGGGAGTGCATAATTACATGACAGCTTATACAGTACAGGACTATTCCTGCTAGCTTATATTGGAGAGGACTAATGCAGCAGCTCACTGCAGGGTCTGACAATGGTGATAACATGGAAACTACAAATGGTACAATAATGATTTTACATGTTTTTAAAAGCTCTGCCCAGGCCCTATTCAAGGGTAATAATAGTATCATACTGAAAAATGACCTGACAGTGTCCCTTTAACAATGCACAGGTGCTAGATTTCGGGCACTGTGTGAATGACGTGAAGACTAGATCCAGTTACTTGTAATTAGAAGAGGCGGTGTTTGGAATGAGTGGAGTCACAATCTGGAGATACTCATCAGACAGGACTGTGCAATTTACAAGCAGCATGGAATAAGTATGAAACTCTTGCTGAGGTAGAAGGGGCACATTGAGGATGTAAGGGGTTAGAGGAACCCCATTTAAACGAACTTAAAAATGATGGGCAGGGTTTATAAGCAAAAAACTGGTTGTAGGTTCCCATTAATCCGAAAAAACTGTATTCCAATAAATAGAGCAGATTTTCAGTTGAAGATATTACTGCAACAAAATAAACAGCATATGAATTCAACATAAGGTAGAGCTGAACAAAGAAGTTTGTAGGCCCTGTTCTGTCATCCCAGCAGACGGACAAGGAATGTGCAAATTTTCTTCAATCTCCACTTAAATGCCAGCATATTGGGCACCTCTTGTGCTAACTAGGCACATATTCCCTGTAGTAAGTACTGTAGTCATAGTACATATAAATAACATAGGGTACTTAGTAACACTGTTAATTTCCCATGGACAGGCTTCTCAATTAGTAGGATCCTGGATGCATGCTGTAAAAACACTGCAGGAAAAAAATGAAGCATATGAATGAGCTTTCTGAAATCTCGTAGCTTTTGCTGGTATTGTAAAAAGCAGCTTTAATTTGCATTAAAAAATGCAGCCAATGTAAAAAAAGAGAAAATGACCGCTGTTTGTGAACATAGGCTAAAGGTGTTTTACAATACTATGATACTGAACACGTGTTGTTCGGATAAATTACCAATACACGACCTGTGGGGTCCAACACCTGGCACCCAAGGGGAAGCCATTACCAGTTAAATGTAAACAGGGTACACAGCAGTCAAGTATCACCATCTGAATAACAGCCGATCTGCAGGGCCCAACAGCGGCCACTACTCAGACTGTATCTTGTGAGCAGGGCTCTCCCTCCTCTCGGTATATGATGAATTACCGTATGTGTTTACTGTGTATTGTCTTATCTGTACATGTACCCCCTGAATTGTAAACTGCTGCTAAATATGATGGCGCTAAAGAAATAATTATTACTAAACAGTGACAGAGCTGGGGTGTTCTGCTAAATACAATGTTTACACCCCGCCACTGCAAGAGTTGAGGCGGGGACAGTGGAGCAGCGGGGAGGACAAATGTCAGAATCCCAGTGACTTGATATTGATGATCTATCCTAAGGAAACATCAGTAATTTCATTGTAGTGGAAAATCCCTTTAATCCTTTACAGATATTTCACATACTGGTACGTCATATGCCGACTTCCTGACTTTGAAGTCACACCATTTTCCTGCAAACGATGGCTGATTTAATCAGACATCATGTGCCTATAACAGCCAGGGATGAATCAGAGATCCGCCTGCAGCTATTGACCAGTTAACCCCTTCAGGACCCAGCCTATTTTGACCCTAAAGACCTTGGCATTTTTTGCAATTCTGACCAGTGTCCCTTTATGAGGTTATATCTCTGGAACGCTTCAACCGATCCTAGCGATTCTGAGATTGTGTTTTTTCGTGACACATTGGGCTTCATGCTAGTATTAAATTTAAGTCGATAATTTTTGTGTTTATTTGTGAAAAAAAATCAAAAATATGGCAAAAATTTTGAAAATTTCACAATTTTCACATTTTTTATTTTTTTTTTCTGATAAACCAGAGAGATATGTGACAGAAAAAAGTTATTAAATAATATTTTCCACATGTCTACTTCACATCAGCACAATTTTGGAAAAAAAAATTTTTTTTGGTAGGACGTTATAAGGGTTCAAAGTTCATGAGTAATTTTTCATTTTTCAACCAAAATTTACAAAACCATTTTTTTTAGTGACCACATCACATTTGAAGTCCTTTTGAGGGGTGTACATGACAGAAAACACCCAAAAGTGACACCATTCCAAAAACTGTACCCCTCAAGCTACTCAAAACTATATTCAAGAAGATGATTAACCCTTCAGGTGCTTCACAGGACCTAAGGCAAAGTGGAAACAAAAAATGGATATTTTAATTTTTTTCTCAAAAATGTTCTTTTAGCCTCAATTCTTTCATTTTCACATGGGCAACGGGATAAATTGGATCTTAAAATGTGTTGTGCAAATTCTCCCGAGTACATCGATACCTCATATATGGTCATAAACCACTGTTTGGGCGCACGGCAGGGCTCAGAAGGGAAGGAGCGCAATTTGAATTTTTGAGCTAATTTTACATCCAAAAAGTGAAATGGCGCTCCTTCCCTTCTGAGCCCTGCTGTGTGCCCAAACAGTGGTTTATGACCACATATAAGGTATCGGTGTACTCAGGAGAAATTGCCCAACAAATTTTAGGATGAATTTTATGCTGTTGCCATGTGAAAACGAAAAAATTTAGGCTAAAAAAAAATTTTTGTGAAAAAAAAAGTACTATTTCATTTTGACAGATCAATTTGTAAAGCACCTGGGGGTTCAATATGCTCACTACCCATCTAGATATGTTCCCTGGGGGGTCTAGTTTCCAAAATGGGGTCACTTGTGGGGGAGCTCCAATGTGGAGACGCACAGGGGCTCTCCAAACACGACATGGTGTCCGCTAACAATTTGAATGCAAAATGAGCTCAAATTGTTAGCGGACACCATGTTGCATTTGGTGAGCCCCTGTGTGCCTAAATATTGGAGCTCCCCCACAAGTGACCCCATTTTGGAAACTAGACCCCCCAGGGAACGTATCTAGATGCATAGTGAGCACTTTGAACCCCCAGGTGCTTTACAAATTCATCCATAAAAATGAAAAAGCACTTTTTTTTTCCACAAACATTTCTTTTTTCATTATTACGGACCAATTTGTGAAGCACCTGGGGGTTCAAAGTGCTCACTATGCAGCTAGATATGTTCCCTGGGGGTCTAGTTTCCAAAATGGGGTCACTTGTGGGGGAGCTCCAATGTGGAGACGCACAGGGGCTCTCCAAACACGACATGGTGTCCGCTAACAATTTGAATGCAAAATGAGCTCAAATTGTTAGCGGACACCATGTTGCGTTTGGTGAGCCCCTGTGTGCCTAAATATTGGAGCTCCCCCACAAGTGACCCCATTTTGGAAACTAGACCCCCCAGGGAACGTATCTAGATGCATAGTGAGTACTTTGAACCCCCAGGTGCTTCACAAATTCATCCATAAAAATGAAAAAGCCCTTTTTTTTTCCACAAAAATTTCTTTTTTCATTATTACGGACCAATTTGTGAAGCACCTGGGGGTTCAAAGTGCTCACTATGCAGCTAGATATGTTCCCTGGGGGTTTAGTTTCCAAAATGGGGTCACTTGTGGGGGAGCTCCAATGTTTAGGCACACAGGGGCTCTCCATATGCGACATGGTGTCCGCTAACAATTGGAATTGTTAGCGGACACCATGTCACGTTTGGTGAGCCCCTGTGTGCCTAAACATTGGGGCTCCCCCACAAGTGACCCCATTTTGTAAACTAGACCCCCCAAGGAATGTATCTAGATGCATAGTGTGCACTTTGAACCTCCAGGTGCTTCACAAATTGATCTGTAAAAATGAAAAAATAATTTTTTTGTGGAAAAAAAAGTACTTTTTTATTTTTATGGATCAATTTGTGAAGCACTTGGGGGTTCAAAGTGCTCACTATGCATCTAGGTACGTTCCTTGGGGGGTCTAGTTTCCAAAATGGGGTCACTTGTGGGGGAGCTTTAATGTGTAGGCACACAGGGGCTCCCTCCACTTACGCACACCTGGTGGTTACTGTTGCCAACAATTGGTCAATGTTTGGCGACCCAGGGCTATCTGTCAATGGAGAACCACCATGTGTTCCAAAATTGGACTCTACAATGTGAAACCATTTTGGAAAAAACCCCAGACATATCTTGCAATTGCAGCACATGGCCACAATTGGGACTATGTCATAATTTTGTCAAGCCAGGTACAACTTGCAGCTACGGAAGCCACCAGCCTCAGCTAGTTGCTTCGCACATACCACCATGGCTCGCATTTGCACAGTACATTGGCAGCTACGGACTGCCACCAGCCCCCAGCGCTTCGTCATACCTGGCTGGAACCAAAAATACACGAAGCCTATTTTTTTTTTATTTCTAGAATTATTTCTAGAAAAAAAATGACATAGGGCTCCGCCATATTTTTGGTCCAGCCAGGTACAACTTGGCAGCTACGGACTGCCACCAGGCCCCAGCTGCTTCGTCATACCTGGCTGGAACCAAAAATACAACGAAGCCTATTTTTTTTTTATTTCTAGAATTATTTCTAGAAAAAAAATGACATAGGGCTCCGCCATATTTTTGGTCCAGCCAGGTACAACTTGGCAGCTATGGACTGCCACCAGGCCCCAGCTGCCTCGTCATACCTGGCTGGAACCAAAAATACAGCGAAGCCTATTTTTTTTTTTTATTTCTAGAAATATTTTTAGAAAAAAAATGACATAGGGCTCCGCCATATTTTTGGTCCAGCCAGGTACAACTTGGCAGCTACGGACTGCCACCAGCCCCCAGCTGCCTCGTCATACCTGGCTGGAACCAAAAATACAGCGAAGCCTATTTTTTTTTTATTTCTAGAAATATTTCTAGAAAAAAAATGACATAGGGCTCCGCCATATTTTTGGTCCAGCCAGGTACAACTTGGCAGCTACGGACTGCCACCCACCCCCAGCTGCCTCGTCATACCTGGCTGGAACCAAAAATACAGCGAAGCCTATTTTTTTTTTATTTCTAGAAATATTTCTAGAAAAAAAAATTACGTGGGGCTCCGCCATATTTTTGGTCCAGCCAGGTACAACTAGGCAGCTGGGGGCTGGAATCCTCAGCATGGAGAGGCCCAAGCGTTCTGGGCCCCCCATGCTGCGAATTGCAGCCCGCAGCCGCCCCAGAAAATGGCGCATTCATTGAAGCGCCATTTTCTGGCGCTGTACCCACGCTCTTCCAGTTGCCCTGGTGCCGGTGGCTAACTGGGTAATAAAGGGGTTAATGCCAGCTTTTTATTGGCAGCTGGCACTAAGCCCGAGATTCATAATATAGGGCCAATGTTAGACCCGCCATTAGGAATCTCTAGTACAGTAAATAGTCAATAAATACACACAGAGAAAAATCTTTTTATTTGAAAAAAAAACAGACACAATTCGGACTCCATCTTTATTATAAAAAGATCCGACGTAGTCCACAACGAAGGTCCCACGACGCTCGATCGCTCCGACGTAGTCCATAACGAAGGTCCCACGACGTTTGTCTCCGACGTAGTCCACAACGAAGGTCCCACGACGCTCGATCACCTTTGCTTTCAGATCGCTACTCTGGAGCCCGATCCGCCAGCATGGTGATCGAGCTGCAGAAAGTGATCTGACACCCCGGGCGCAGTGACCCATTATGTGCACCACTGCGCCTGGGCTGCCAGATCACTTTCCGCAGCTCGATCCCCATGCATGGGGATCGAGCTGCGGAAAGCGATCTGGCAGCACAGGCGCATTGACCCACTATGTGCATCACTGCGTCCGGGCTGTCAGATTGCTTTCTGCAGCTCGATGCCCATGCAGGGAGATCGGGCTGCAGAGCAGCGATCTAAGAGCCTGGGCGCAGTGACCCACTATGTACATCACTGCGCCTGGGCTGCCAGATCGCTTTCCGCAGCTCGATCCCCATGCATGGGGATCGAGCTGCGGAAAGCGATCTGGCAGCACAGGCGCATTGACCCACTATGTGCATCACTGCGTCGGGCTGTCAGATTGCTTTCTGCAGTTCGATGCCCATGCAGGGAGATCGGGCTGCAGAGCAGCGATCTAAGAGCCTGGGCGCAGTGACCCACTATGTGCATCACTGCGCCTGGGCTGCCAGATCGCTTTCCGCAGCTCGATCCCCATGCATGGGGATCGAGCTGCGGAAAGCGATCTGGCAGCACAGGCGCATTGACCCACTATGTGCATCACTGCGTCCGGGCTGTCAGATTGCTTTCTGCAGCTCGATGCCCATGCAGGGAGATCGGGCTGCAGAGCAGCAATCTAAGAGCCTGGGCGCAGTGACCCACTATGTGCATCACTGCGCCCGGGCTGTTAGATAGCTTTCTGCAGCTCGATCCCCATGCATGGGGATCGAGCTGCGGAAAGCGATCTGGCAGCCCAGGCGCAGTGATGCACATAGTGGGTCACTGCGCCCGGGGTGTCAGATCACTTTCTGCAGCTAGATCCTCAGAATCCAGCTGTAGGAAGTGATCTGACAGATCCAGTACAGTGATCCACAGTGATCACATAATGGTCACTGTGGATCACTGTGCTGGATCTGTCAGATCACTTCCTACAGCTGGATCCTCAGGATCCAGCTGTAGAAAGTGATCTGACAGATCCAGTACAGTGATCCACAGTGATCACATAATGGTCACTGTGGATCACTGTGCTGGATCTGTCAGATCACTTCCTACAGCTGGATCCTCAGGATCCAGCTGTAGAAAGTGATCTGACAGATCCAGTACAGTGATCCACAGTGATCACATAATGGTCACTGTGGATCACTGTGCTGGATCTGTCAGATCACTTCCTACAGCTGGATCCTCAGGATCTAGCTGTAGAAGTCATCTGACAGCTCCAGCACAGAGCTGTCAGATGCGAGCGGCCGGAGAGAAGAGGAGGAGGAGCGGGACGCAGCCGTGCAGCAGGATGGAGCGCGATCGCCGGGGGGTGAGTGGGAGAAGCGATCGCCGCTCCGGTGGTCGGGGGGGGCAGGCAGGGGGAAGAGGGGGGGTGACAGGGGATGGGGGGGCACTCACAGGAAGCGGGGGCAGGCAGGAGCAGGCGGGCGGCAGGAAGAGGAAGCCCGCGGTAGGGACAGGAAGCGGGCGCAGGGACAGGAAGCGGGGGGAGGGGGTAAGAAAGATGAAGAGGGGGCAGGATAGAGAGGTGGGGGACAGGGGGGCACTTAGAGGATGCCAGGGTAGCAGATCGGAGGGTAGGGAGAGCAGGGGCAGGCAGGGAAGCATGACAGGCGCGGTGATTTTCACTTTCACTTTTGAGCGCCAATCACCGCGCCTGTAGCCGGGGGGGTGGGGGTGGGGGCAAATCGACCCCCCATGGGGTGTTGTACAACACCCCATGTACCTGCAGGCCGAATGACAGGTCAGTGAGACCCTCACTCGGCCTGCAGGAGCCCGATCAATCCATGGCCCACCCCCTGGGCCAAGGGTCGGGAACGAACTTGTTTCCATGGCCCAAACGGTGGGCCAAGGGTCGTGAAGGGGTTAAATATCACTGTCAATCTTTGACAGAGGCATTTAACACGTGTAGGGATGGGGGGCCGGGGCATGTGTCATTCCTCCTGCCTATTGGCGCACCCACGAACTGATTGCAGGGAGCTGATTGTCGGTCATGAGAGCAAGGAGTCAGCGGAGAACCCTGTGTCTGTCATTGTGAATCGCCTGTAAATGCTGACATATGAGCCGGCATTCACAGGACATTGTGATCTCCGCTATACAAAGGAGGGCTGTAGGCCAATCTATCTGCTTGATAAACAGCATACCAAATAAAAAAAATGTCAAAAGTATGCTATTTAGGCAGCCGTAATATGCAATAAGTCGTAATATGCAATAAGTCATAATATGCAATAAGTCGATCAAAACATTGCATCTACTCAAAAATGGTATCGTTTAAAAAGTCAGCTCAAGGTACAAAAAAAATAACCTATCATAAAGCCCCAGATCCTGAAAAATTAAAATGTTACAGGTCTCGAAAAGATGGCAACAAAAGCAAAAACTAAAAAAAAATTCCTGACAAATAAAACAAAAAACTTATACATATTTGGTATCTGTATATTTGTACTGCAAAACAAGCCCTCATATGTCTATATTGATGGAAAAATAAAAAGTCATGGATCTTGAAAGAAAGGGGGGAAAAAATGAAAAATAGATGAAAAAGCATGTTGTGCCATGGTGATAATGATGCCAGAAGAGTGTGGCACAGTATGTTGGAGCTATATACTGCAACAGGAAAAAAAAAAAGTGCAGAATTCCGGTTAATGTAACCAAATATTCTGCACGTCATACATCACTGCCATGTACTAACAAGCGACACCGAGCAGGATGGCAGAGGCTGAGGTCATGGGGCACAAAAGGATGGCCCCTTACACTGTGCCAAGCACTACACTTCACCCAGTGTCCTCCATCAATCTCCATGCACTGTGTATCTGTTCACAGTGACCAGCAACAATGGAGAGTGCAGCTACACTGTGTGCTCCTCCCATCTATGGGTGAAAGCACTGCCCACTGAACTGGATGCTCCACTCTCAAGCACTGCCCTATGGGTGCCAGCACTGCTGCCTCCACTGTGTGCTCTACACACAAGCACTGACCTATGGGTGCTAGCACTGCTGCCTGCACTGGGTGCTCCACATATAAGAACTGCTTTATGGGTGCCAGCATTGGGTGCTCCTGCCATACACTGCTCTATGGGCGCTAGCAATGCCGCCTGCACAGGGTGCTCCATACACAAGCACTGACCTATGGGTGCCAGCATTGCGTGCTTCTGCCATACAATACTCTATGGGTGCCAGCACTGTCCCCTGCACTGGGTGCACCATACACAAGCACTGCTCTATTGGTGACAGCACTGCTGACTTCCCTGGGTACTCCATACACAAGCACTGCTCTATTGGTGACAGCACTGCCACTAACCTGGCTGCTCCATACACTAGAACTGCTCTATGTGTCACAGCACTGCCACCTGCACTGGGTGCTCCGTACACAAGCACTGCTCTATTGGTGACAGCACTGCCACTTGCACTGGCTGCTCCATACACTAGAACTGTCACAGCACTCCCACCTGCACTGGGTGCTCCATACACAAGCACTGACCTATGGGTGCCATCACTGCCCCTGCACTGGGTGCTCCATACACAAGCACTGCTCTATTGGTGACAGCACTGCCACTTGCACTGGCTGCTCCATACACTAGAACTGCTCTATGTGTCACAGCACTCCCACCTGCACTGGGTGCTCCATACACAAGCACTGACCTATGGTTGCCATCACTGCCCCTGCACTGGGTGCTCCATACACAAGCACTGCTCTATTGGGTGACAGCACTGCGGCCTGCACTGGGTGCTTCATACACTAGAACTGCTCTATGGGTGCCAGCACTGCAGCCAGCACTATGAGCTCCATATACTAGAACTGATCTATGGGTGACAGAACTGCTGCCTGCACTGGGTCCTCCATACACCAGCACTGCTCTATGGGTGGAAGCACTGCCCCATGCACTGGGTGCTCCACACACAGGCACTGCTCTACTGGTGACAGAACTACCGCCTGCACTGGGGGCTCCATATACAAGCACTGCTCTATTGGTGACAGCACTGCCCCCTGCACTGGGTGCTCCATACACAAGCACTGCCGCCTGCACTGGATGCTCCATAAACAAGCGCTGCTCTATGGGTAGCAGCACTGCCGCCTGCACTGGGTGCTGTACACACAAGCACTGCTCTATGGGTGATAGCACTACCACCTGCACTGGGTGCTCCATGCACAAGCACTGCTCTATTGGTGACAACAGTGCCCCTGCACTGGGTGCTCCATACACAAGCACTGCTCTATTGGTGAGAGCACTTTCCCCTGCACTAGGTGCTCCATACACAAGCACTGCTCTACTGGTGCCAGCACTTCAACCTGCACTGGGTGCTCCATACACAAGCACTGCTTTACTGGTGCCAGCACTTCCCCCTGCACTGGGTGCTCCATACACAAGCACTGCTCTATTAGTGCCAGCACTGCCCCTGCACTGGGTGCTCCATACACAAGCACTGCTCTATTAGTGCCAGCACTGCCCCTGCACTGGGTGCTCCATACACAAGCACTGCTCCATGGGGGACAGCACTGCTCCTGCACTGGGTGCTCCAAACACAAGTACTGCTCTATGGGTGCCAGCACTGCCGCTGCACTGGGTGTTCCATATACAAGCACTGCTCTATGGTGACAGCACTGCCCCCTGCACTAGGTGCTTCATACACAAGCACTGTTCTATTGGTGACAGCACTGCCCCCTGCACTGGTTGCACATACACAAGCACTGCTCTATGGTGACAGCACTGCCCCCTGCACTGGGTGCTCCATACACCAGCACTGCTCTATGGGTGACAGCACTGCCCCCTGCACTAGGTACTCCATACACAAGTACTGTTCTATTGGTGACAGCACTGCCCCCTGCACTGGGTGCTCCACACACAAGCGCTGCTCTATTGGTGACAGCACTGCCTCCTGCACTGGGTTCTCCATACACAAGCACTGCTCTATTGGTGACAGCACTACCGCCTACACTGGGTGCTTCAAACACAAGCACTGCTCTATAGGTGACAGCACTACCCCTGCACTGGGTGCTTCATACACAAGCACTGCTCTATGGTGACAGCACTGCCCCTGCACTGTGTGTTCATGACACTAGCACTGCTCTATGGTGCAGCATTGCCGCTGCACTGGGTGCTCCATGCAGAAGCACTACTCTATGGGTGACAGCACTGCCACCTACACTGGATGCTCCACACACACAGCACTGGTCTATGGGTGACAGCACTGCCACCTGAACTGGGTGCTCCATACACAAGCACTGCCGCCTGCACTGGGTGCTCCATACACAAGCGCTGCTTTATGGGTGAGAGCACTACCACTGCACTGGGTGCTCCATACACAAATACTGCTCTATGGGTGACAGTAGTACCCCTGCACTGGGTGCTCCATACACAAGCACTACTCTATTGGTGACAGCACTGCCGCCTGCACTGGGTGCTACTTACACAAGTACTGCTCTATTGGTGACAGCACTGCCGCCTGCACTGGGTGCTTCATACACAAGCACTGCTCTATAGGTGACAGCACTGCCGCCTGCACTGGGTGCTTCATACACAAGCACTGCTCTATAGGTGACAGCACTACCCCTGCACTGGGTGCTCCATACACAAGCACTGCTCTATTGGTGACAGCACTGCCGCCTGCACTGGGTGCTCCATACACAAGCACTGCTCTATTGGTGACAGCACTGCCGCCTGCACTGGGTGCCCAACACTACAAGCACTGCTCGGGTGCTCCATACACAAGTACTGCTCTATGGGTGACAGCACTGTCGCCTGCACTGGGTGCTCCATACACAAGCACTGCCGCCTGCACTGGGTGCTCCATACACAAGCACTGCTCTATTGGTGACAGCGTTGCCGCCTGCACTGGGTGCTCCATACACAAGTACTGCTCTATTGGTGACAGCACTGCCACCTGCACTGGGTGCTGCATACACAAGCACTGCTCTATAGCTGACAGCACTACCCGTGCACTGGGTGCTCCATACACAAGCATTGCTCTATTGGTGACGAGCACTGCCGCCTGCACTGGGTGCTCCATGCACAAGCACTGCTCTATTGGTGACAGCACTGCCGCCTGCACTGGGTGCTCCACACACAGGCACTGCTCTACTGGTGACAGAACTGCCGCCTGCACTGGGTGCTCCATATACAAGCACTGCTCTATTGGTGACAGCACTGCCCCCTGCACTGGGTGCTCCATACACAAGCACTGCCGCCTGCACTGGATGCTCCATACACAAGCGCTGCTCTATGGGTAGCAGCAGTACAGCCTGCACTGGGTGCTGTACACACAAGCACTGCTCTATGGGTGATAGCACTACCACCTGCACTGGGTGCTCCATGCACAAGCACTGCTCTATTGGTGACAACAGTGCCCCTGCACTGGGTGCTCCATACACAAGCACTGCTCTATTGGTGAGAGCACTTTCCCCTGCACTAGGTGCTCCATACACAAGCACTGCTCTACTGGTGCCAGCACTTCAACCTGCACTGGGTGCTCCATACACAAGCACTGCTTTACTGGTGCCAGCACTTCCCCCTGCACTGGGTGCTCCATACACAAGCACTGCTTTACTGGTGCCAGCACTTCCCCCTGCACTGGGTGCTCCATACACAAGCACTGCTCTATTAGTGCCAGCACTGCCCCTGCACTGGGTGCTCCATACACAAGCACTGCTCCATGGGGGACAGCACTGCTCCCTGCACTGGGTGCTCCAAACACAAGTTACTGCTCTATGGGTGCAGCACTGCTGCTGCACTGGGGTTCCATAACAAGACTGCTTATGGTGACGCATAGCCTGCACTAGGTGCTATACACAAGCACTGCTCTATTGGTGACAGCACTGCCCCCTGCACTGGGTTCTACATACACAAGCACTGCTCTACTGGTGCCAGCACTTCAACCTGCACTGGGTGCTCCATGCTCAAGCGCTGCTCTATGGGTAGCAAGCAGTACAGCCTGCACTGGGTGCTGTACACACAAGCACTGCTCTATGGGTGATAGCACTACCACCTGCACTGGGTGCTCCATGCACAAGCACTGCTCTATTGGTGACAACAGTGCCCCTGCACTGGGTGCTCCATACACAAGCACTGCTCTATTGGTGAGAGCACTTTCCCCTGCACTAGGTGCTCCATACACAAGCACTGCTCTACGTGCCAGCATTCAACTCACTGGTGCTCATACAAGCACTTTAACTGGTGCCAGCATTCCCGATGGGTGCTCCATACACAAGCACTGCTTTACTGGTGCCAGCACTTCCCCCTGCACTGGGTGCTCCATACACAAGCACTGCTCTATTAGTGCCAGCACTGCCCCTGCACTGGGTGCTCCATACACAAGCACTGCTCCATGGGGGACAGCACTGCTCCCTGCACTGGGTGCTCCAAACACAAGTACTGCTCTATGGGTGCCAGCACTGCTGCTGCACTGGGTGTTCCATATACAAGCACTGCTCTATTGGTGACAGCACTGCCCCTGCACTAGGTGCTTCATACACAAGCACTGCTTTATGGTGACAGCACTTCCCCTGCACTGGGTTCTACATACACAAGCACTGCCTCTAGTGCCAGCACTTCAACCTGCACTGGGTGCTATCCATACACAAGCGCTGCTCTATGGGTAGCACAGCTACAGGCCTGCACTGGGTGCTGTACACACAAGCACTGCTCTATGGGTGATAGCACTGACCACCTGCACTGGGTGCTCACACAAGCAACTGCTCTATTGGTGACACAGTGCCCCTGACACTGGGTGCTCCATACACAAGCACTGCTCTATGGTGAAGCACTTTCCCTGCACTAGGTGCTCCATACACAAGCACTGCTCTACTGGTGCCAAGCACTCACCTGCACTGGGTGCTCCATACACAAAGCACTGCTTTATGGTGCAGCACTTCCCCCTGCACTGGGTGCTCCATACACAAGCACTGCTTTACTGGTGCCAGCACTTCCCCCTGCACTGGGTGCTTCCATACACAAGCACTGCTCTATTAGTGCCAGCACTGCCCCTGCACTGGGTGCTCTCCATACACAAGCACTGCTCATAGGGGACAGCACTGCCCCTGCACTGGGTGCTCCAAACACAAGTACTGCTCTATGGTGCAGCACTGCCTGCAGCACTGGGTGCTTCCATATACAACAATGCTTACTGTGCCAGCACTCACCTGCACTGGGTGCTCCATGCACAGCACTGCTCTATGGTGAGCCAGCAGTTGCCGCTGCACTGGGTAATCCATACACAAGCACTGCTCTATAGGTGACAGCACTGCCCCTGCACTGGATGCTCCACACACAAGCACTGCTCTATGGGTGATCAGCACTGTCACCTGCACTGGATGCTCCACACACAAGCATGCTCTATGGTGTACAGCACTGCCACCTGAACTGGGTGCTCCATACACAAGCACGCCGCCTGCACTGGGTGCTCCATACACAAGCGATGCCTGATGGGTGACGTGACAAGCACTGCCCCTGCACTGGGTGCTCCATACACAAATAGCTCACTGGGTGACACTACCCTTCACTGGGTGCTCCATATACAAGAACTGCTCTATTGGTGACAGCACTGCGCCTGCACTGGGTGCTTCATACACAAGCACTGCTCTATAAGGTGACAGCACTGCCGCCTGCACTGGGTGCTTCATACACTAAGCACTGCTCTATTAGGTGACAGCACTCCCCTGCACTGGGTGCTCCATACACAAGCACTGCTCTATTGTGACAGCACTGCCCCTGCACTGGGTGCTTACCATAACAAGCACTGCCGCCTGCACTGGGTGCTCTGTACACAAGCACTGCTCTATTGATGACAGCACTGCCGCCTGCACTGGGTGTTCCATACACAAGCACTGCCGCCTGCACTGGGTGCTCCATACACAAGCACTGTCGCCTGCACTGGGTGCTCCATACACAAGCTCTGCTCTATGGGTGACGTGACAGCACTGCCCTGGGTGCTCCATACACAAGCACTGCTCTATTGGTGACAGCAGTGCCACCTGCACTGGGTGTTCCATACACAAGCACTGCTGCCTGCACTGGGTGCTCCATACACAAGCACTGCTCTATGGGTGACAGCACTGCCCCTGCACAGGGTGCTCCATACACAAGCACTTCTCTATTGGTGACCGCACTGCCGCCTGCACTGTGCGCTACGTACACAAGCACTGCTCTTTTGGTGACAGCACTGCCGCCTGCACTGGATGCTCACACACAAGCGCTGCTCTATGGGTGACAGGACTGCCGCCTGCACTGGGCGCTCCATACACAAGGACTGCCACCTGCACTGGGCGCTCCATACACAAGCACTGCCGCCTGCACTGGGCGCTCCATACACAAGCACTGCCGCCTGCACTGGGCGCTCCATACACAAGCACTGCCGCCTGCACTGGGTGCTCCATACACAAGCACTGCTCTATGGGTGACAGCACTACTGCCTGCACTGGGTGCTCCATACATAAGCACTGCTCTATTGGTGACAGCACTGCCGCCTGCACTGTGTGCTCCATACACAAGCACTGCCGCCTGCACAGGGGGCTCCATACACAAGCGATGCTCTATGGGTGACGTGACAGCACTGCCCCTGCACTGGGTGCGCCATACACAAGCGCTGCTTTATGGGTGAGAGCACTACCCACTGCACTGGGTGCTCCATACACAAATACTGAAATACTGCTCTATGGGTGACAGCAGCACCCCTGCACTGGGTACTCCATACACAAGCACTGCTCTATTGATGACAGCACTGCCGCCTGCACTGGGTGCTACTTACACAAGTACTGCCGCCTGCACTGGGTGCTCCATACACAAGCGCTGCTCTATGGGTGACGTAACAGCACTGCCTGGGTGCTCCATACACAAACGCTGCTCTATGGGTGAAAGCTCTGCCACCTGCACTGGGTGTTCCATACACAAGCACTGCCGCCTGCACTGGGTGCTCCATACACAAGCACTGCTCTATTGATGACAGCACTGCCCCTGCACAGGGTGCTCCATACACAAGCACTGCTCTATGGGTGACTGCACTGCCGCCTGCACTGTGTGCTACGTACACAAGCACTGCTCTATGGGTGACAGCACTGCCCCCTGCACTGGGTGCTCCATACACAATCACAGCTCTATGGGTGACAGCACTGCCCCTGCACAGGGTGCTCCATGCACAAGCACTTCTCTATTGGTGACAGCACTGCCGCCTGCACTGTGTGCTCCATACACAAGCACTGCCGCCTGCACAGGGGGCTCCATACACAAGTGATGCTCTATGGGTGACGTGACAGCACTGCCCCTGCACTGGGTGCTCCATACACAAGCGCTGCTTTATGGGTGAGAGCACTACCCACTGCACTGGGTGCTCCATACACAAATATTGAAATACTGCTCTATGGGTGACAGCAGCACCCCTGTACTGGGTGCTCCATACACAAGCACTGCTCTATTGGTGACAGCACTGCCGCCTGCACTGGGTGCTTCATACACAAGCACTGCTCTATAGGTGACAGCACTGCCGCCTGCACTGGGTGCTTCATACACAAGCACTGCTCTATAGGTGACAGCACTGCTGCCTGCACTGGGTGCTTCATACACAAGCACTGCTCTATAGGTGACAGCACTACCCCTGCACTGGGTGCTCCATACACAAGCACTGCTCTATTGGTGACAGCACTGCCGCCTGCACTGGGTGCTCCATACACAAGCACTGCTCTATTGGTGACAGCACTGCCGCCTGCACTGTGTGCTACGTACACAAGCACTGCTCTATGGGTGACAGCACTGCCCCCTGCACTGGGTGCCCAACACACAAGTACTGCTCTATGGGTGACAGCACTGCCCCTGCACAGGGTGCTCCATACACAAGCACTGCTCTATGGGTGACTGCACTGCCGCCTGCACTGTGTGCTCCATACACAAGTACTGCTCTATGGGTGACAGCACTGCCCCCTGCACTGGGTGCTCCATACACAATCACAGCTCTATGGGTGACAGCACTGCCCCTGCACAGGGTGCTCCATGCACAAGCACTTCTCTATTGGGGACAGCACTGCCGCCTGCACTTTGTGCTCCATACACAAGCACTTCTCTATTGGTGACAGCACTGCCGCCTGCACTGTGTGCTATGTACACAAGCACTGCTCTATGGGTGACAGCACTGCCCCCTGCACTGGGTGCTGCATACACAATCACAGCTCTATGGGTGACAGCACTGCCCCTGCACAGGGTGCTCCATGCACAAGCACTTCTCTATTGGTGACAGCACTGCCGCCTGCACTTTGTGCTCCGTACACAAGCACTTCTCTATTGGTGACAGCACTGCCGCCTGCACTGTGTGCTATGTACACAAGCACTGCTCTATGGGTGACAGCACTGCCGCCTGCACTGTGTGCTATGTACACAAGCACTGCTCTATGGGTGACAGCACTGCCGCCTGCACTGTGTGCTATGTACACAAGCACTGCTCTATGGGTGACAGCACTGCCGCCTGCACTGGGTGCTCCATACACAAGCACTGCTCTATTGGTGACAGCACTGCCGCCTGCACTGTGTGCTATGTACACAAGCACTGCTCTATGGGTGACAGCACTGCCCCTGCACAGGGTGCTGCATACACAATCACAGCTCTATGGGTGACAGCACTGTCCCTGCACTGGGTGCTCCATACACAAGCACTGCTCTATGGGTGACAGCACTGCCCCTGCACAGGGTGCTCCATACACAAGCACTGCTCTATGGGTGACAGCACTGCCGCCTGCACTGTGTGCTATGTACACAAGCACTGCTCTATGGGTGACAGCACTGCCCCCTGAACTGGGTGCTATGTACACAAGCACTGCTCTATGGGTGACAGCACTGCCCCTGAACTGGGTGCTCCACAAACATTGCACAGTATGTGCACACTTCAGGCACCCAGATGCAGCAGCAGGTCGCCCGCCAGTCCGCGGTGGCAGTGGGAGGGTCCCATACTGCCCTGTGCTCCATAGGAAGCAGCGGTGTAACAAGGCCTCAGCTCAGCGCCGGCCTCCAGCACTCTGCCCATCAGGAGTAACTAACACCGAGCACCGGAGTGACACTAGGGCTGCAGGACGATCAATACCGGGGCCTCCGCTAGTCTCCCCAATCTACTCACCACTATGGTCCATGATGCAGCGCGAGGCACTACGGGAGCGGAAGTCACAGAGCGCCGAGGAACAGGAAAGAACCCCACACTCTGGAACGCGCATGCGCTGAATCACTTCTGTAAACACCCGAGTCTGAGAGGAGAGATGACAGGAAGCGGAAGGAATGAGGCGGGAAGTGTCAGAGCGAGAGGGAGGGCTCTGAGGTGTCAGGTTGTTTGTAGTGGTGTCTAGCAGCAGAGGTCTAGTTGTCTTGTGAATAGTGAGGTTATAGGAGCCCCAGAGAGCAGAGTCTGAGTCTACCCAGCACTGTGTCTGCTATTCATGGGAAGTGTACGCTACAAAATGATGTTGTGCTACCGTGTTCGCCAGGAATATCGATGGCAGTACTCTTCCGGGACATACTGAAAAGAATGAAGAAAAGGAATAAATGAAAAGAATGAAGATAATAACTTATTACAGAAAGATTATGTAGATGTATATAACTTTTCTTGGGTATCTTAGACATGGAATGAACACATATCCCATATAACCAGGTGTATATTATGTTACCTGAGCATTATAGGTGTGGAATGAACATGAAATATCTGTAGATAATAGGAGAATGAACACATATCCCATATAACCAGGTGTATATTATGTTACCTGAGCATTTTAGGTGTGGAATGAACATGAAATATCTGTAGATAATAGAAAATGAACACATATCCCATATAACCAGGTGTATATTATGTTACCTGAGCATTATGTGTGGAATGAACATGAAATATGTGTAGATAATAGAGGAATGAACACATATCCCATATAACCAGGTGTATATTATGTTACCTGAGCATTATAGGTGTGGAATGAAGATGAAATATCTGTAGATAATAGGGAAGAATGAACACATATCCCATATAATCAGGTGTATATTATGTTACCTGAGCATTATATGTGTGGAATGAACATGAAATATGTGTAGATTACAGGAGAATGAACACATATCCCATATAACCAGGTGTATATTATGTTACCTGAGCATTTTAGGTGTGGAATGAACGTGAAATATCTGTAGATAATAGGAGAATGAACACATATCCCATATAACCAGGTGTATATTATGTTACCTGAGCATTATAGGTGTGGAATGAACATGAAATATCTGTAGATAATAGAGGGAAAGAACACATATCCCATATAACCAGGTGTATATTATGTTACCTGAGCATTATAGGTGTGGAATGAAGATTAAATATCTGTAGATAATAGAGAATGAACACATATCCCATATAACCAGGTGTATATTATGTTACCTGAGCATTATAGGTGTGGAATGAACGTGAAATATCTGTAGATAATAGGAGAATAAACACATATCCCATATAACCAGGTGTATATTATGTTACCTGAGCATTATAGGTGTGGAAGGAACATGAAATATCTGTACATAATAGAAGAATGACACATATCCCATATAATCAGGTGTATATTATGTTACCTGAGCATTATAGGTGTGGAATGAACGTGAAATATCTGTAGATAATAGGAGAATAAACACATATCCCATATAACCAGGTGTATATTATGTTACCTGAGCATTATAGGTGTGGAAGGAACATGAAATATCTGTACATAATAGAAGAATGACACATATCCCATATAATCAGGTGTATATTATGTTACCTGAGCATTATATGTGTGGAATGAACATGAAATATCTGTAGATAATAGGAGAATGAACATTTATCCCATATAACCAGGTGTATATTATGTTACCTGAGCATTTTAGGTGTGGAATGAACATGAAATATCTGTAGATAATAGGAAAATGAACACATATCCCATATAACCAGGTGTATATTATGTTACCTGAGCATTATATGTGTGGAATGAACATGAAATATGTGTAGATAATAGAGGAATGAACACATATCCCATATAACCAGGTGTATATTATGTTACCTGAGCATTATAGGTGTGGAATGAAGATGAAATATCTGTAGATAATAGAAGAATGAACACATATCCCATATAATCAGGTGTATATTATGTTACCTGAGCATTATATGTGTGGAATGAACATGAAATATGTGTAGATTACAGGAGAATGAACACATATCCCATATAACCAGGTGTATATTATGTTACCTGAGCATTTTAGGTGTGGAATGAACGTGAAATATCTGTAGATAATAGAAGAATAAACACATGTCCTATATAACCAGGTGTATATTATGTTACCTGAGCATTTTAAGTGTGAAATGAATGTGAAATATCTGTAGATTACAGGAGAATGAACACATATCCCATATAACCAGGTGTATATTATGTTACCTGAGCATCTTAGGTGTGAAATGAACGTGAAATATCTGTAGATTACAAGAGAATGAACACATATCCCATATAACCAGGTGTATATTATGTTACCTGTCTCAGGATGAAATTTTATGTCCTTTGAGGGAGGGAGGAGATCAAAGGAGCAGGTATGATTTTATTGATTTATAAGCAATCTACAGATCCTAGAACTGCAGTGTATAGCTCCGCTTCATCAAGTAGCAGGGCAGGGACTGTATTAAAAGGTTTTCTCTCCCCGGAGTTCCCTTCAACTATTAACCAGCCAGAGTGACTACATCCTCCAAGATGTCTACATACTGCCTCATTTACATAAAAAAATTAAGTGTATAAATGCTTTTTTTTCCACCTTTAACATTTCACTATTGGCTCAGAAAGGAATTGTTACAATAGTACTATGAAGCTTCAGGAACAGACAGTGATAGCTGGGGGGCATAAACCAGCTGACAGGTTCTCTTTAAGGCTATGTGTCCACAATGCAGATTTGGTTGCAGAAATTTCTGCGCCAAATCTGCATCTGACAGGAAAAACGTTGCAACAAAAATGCACATTTTTGATGCAGTTTGTGTTTTTTCCCTATCGCCCATGACAGCCCCACATGAGAGAGAGGCTCCGCCCCTTCAGGACAGGAAACCCGCTAAAATAAAAGGGCAGTACCTCTCCTTCGCATCAGTTTGGTTTTCTGTCCTGGGAAAAGTGGTGCTGCTACAGCACTGGTCCCGGTCTCAGTGGTGTCCCTCCATGGCTGTGCTGATGCTGGGGTAGGGTGAGGACCTGGAGCACAGAAGCTCAGTCACCTCATTACCCTGTAGCGGATGCGTGCGCAGGGCACCATTGGGGTAGTCCCTGTCGCATGCACGTCAGGATGAAGATGCAGCCGGGAACCGTAAGTAACGCAGCCAGCACTGAAAGTGGACATCTGCGCATGTGCAGGACCACCCCAAGATGGCGCCCTGTAACCAGCGGTTATTGGGGCACACTAGACCGGTGGTGAGCAACTTCACTTCCTCAGGATGACAGCGCCCGCCCAGGGAGATACTTCGGCGTGACAGTGGAACGTCGCCTAGCCCTGCAGACTGGCTAGCTACCATGCGGATGAATCTGCCAGCTTACCAGCAGAGCTGAACCGATACTTCTGGTGTGGTGAGTGACCTCCATGGATGTATAACAGGTAGATTACTCAGGGATCCCCTCCTTTTCTCTTTCCTATTGGACAAACCTAAGAAAAAGCTTGTTAGGAAAAAGCACAGAGAATGTGCCTTGTGCAAACCCTCATAGCCTCCAACCACACTAAAGACCTCTGCAACACATGTATATAGAAGACTATTATGGAGGAGACCCCTGATTTTGCTTCTAGTTTTCAATCCATTATGACGGAGATGAGGGATACACTAAAATCCCTGTCCAAAGGGTGAAAATATAGGAAGAAGCAGAGGGCTTCCTCGTCAGACTCAGACAGGCTCAGTCAGAACAAGAATCAGGAGCGTGTTCTTCCTCTTCTTCCAGTTTCTTTTCCTCCTCGGATGAAAGCTCCGCAGGAGGTAAATCCTGTTGTCATTCAGTGGGTATAAAACAATTGATTAAAGTCATAAGGTCAACAATAGGTCTGACACAGACTAAAGGCCCTGTCTCACATAACGAGATCGCTAACGAGATCGTTGTAACGTCACAGATTTTGTGACGCAACAACGATGCCCCTAACGATCTCGCCATGTGTGGCACGCACCAACGATGCGGCCCCTGCTGTGAGATCATTGATCGTTACACACTGCTCTGGGTCATTTCTACGTCGTTGCGCTCCCGCTGGGAATGCAGCATCGCTGTGTATGACACTTTACCAATGACCTCATTAATGACTCTGAATGAAATACGTAGGCGTGTCAGAACTCTCCCACACTCATGCTGTACCAGTCGCTACTGCCTTCTGATTGGACAGCCATACTTTAAAAGAAGGCAAAGTAGCAGCTATTCCAATCTTTGTTCCTGACCTTGCGTTGGTTAAAGATCACAAGAAAGCTCTCCGTGTTTAACCGCGCTATTTTGGCATCGCATTTCTATCTCATCTTTGATTCGTGAATGCACCTTCGATAGCGGATCGCATCGCAGTTGCGTTCTCCGGCTGTGACCGCTTGGATCTCATTTTTTTCAGCGATTGTTTCAAGACTGGTGATGTCTGCACGGTAAGTATCATTTGTGGTCTTTAATGCGTCGCCATTTTTTTTACTGTATGTTTTAGGACACCAACGAATTATCTGCTATCATTGCTATGGAAAGAGGGAGGAAGGGCTTGTCTTGTATGTTTTAACATATGCTTATGGATGGGCAGACATTTAAGAGGGGGTCTCGTGTGCACACACCCACACAGCACGTTTTCTGGCACACTCACTTATGTAGTAGAACACAGTTTTACATGACTTTTTGCTTGTACAGTATTAATAATTTAGTTTTTGTTTTGTTGACTATGTTCTCATCTTTTCATTTTATGTTTGCAGTTTGCACACCATGAACAATGCGCAGTGTGCAGTTGTGGTTGCTGCCTTGCTGATGGAGGAAGCTCGGCGTCAAGAACGGGCACGGATGCAAGAGAGGCGTTCCAAACGCAAGTGGCGCATGTGGCGGCAGAAGAGGTCCGAATTGTCCCACATGAGACTTGTAAGAGAGCTTCAGGAGAACAATCGTCATGATTTCCGCAACTATCTGCGGATGTCAGAGGATTCCTTCAAAGTGTTACTAGAAAGAGTGTCCAATAACAAAGTTGCACACTCCTTTTGTTGTGTATGCTATATTTATTCAGAAAAAGGTGTAGCGGAGCAACATACAGATTGGCAACGTTTCGACCACACTTTGGTCTTTATCAAGCCTGTTGCTAAGAACAAAACAAGACAAATATCAGAAAAAATCCAAATATACAGTGTAATAGGGAGTGGATGAAAGACCATCCTTCTCCTTTCAAGAAAGTATTTACAAATTTAGTTTTACTACCGAGATGTTGAATGTGAGATTGGGACCCTCTGTGTTCTTTGTTCCCCCCCCTTTTTTCTTGTCATTTTCCTCCTATACAGGTGCATGTCCACGGAAGGAAGCTACAATCCACTCCCCCACAGGGGATGAAGATCCAATATACCCTGGATAAACCTTGAAGACATTGATATGATATCTGTAATAGTGTATTCCTACAAATACTATGACAATTCTCCTTTCTAAAAAATGCTTCCTTCCCTCCTTCTATACATTATATCTACTACTTCCAACTCTATAGGTACCTTTACATGCCGCGATGGCAGGCTGGATACATCCGCTACTTCACGTGCACGAGCACGCTCAAACGGTTACAAACGGTCAACGCATCACCTTTACACGCCGCGACAAGATGCGCTACGCCACGCTACATCTATAGCTAGCTACATCGCCGGGTGTCTCAAGTATCCAGCTGTAGCTCATTTACACACCGCTACAACCAGCTACTATGGGCGTACCTGGTGCAGCAGGGACAGCACATAGGCGTGCTACAATTGTGGATTACGAGACGTCCGTACGCTGATAGGACAAAGCAATAATACCATGATTGGCCAGGCATCGCAGGAGGCTGATTAATACTTGACGCTCGAGCAATTGTGTAGTGTGACTCGTCAGCTCCTTAAATATGCCGCCCTGTGCGCCGACAACCAATCGGACCGCACCATCTTCCACCAATGATCGCAGATGGGGCGCGGTAACACGGAGCCTAGGTGACGCCTTAGCTACATCGCAGGCTGTCCCGAGTTCCCTTCCGTTGCTTCTTTACACGCCGATACAGCTCGCTACCATCGGCGTTGTAGCCATCAGTTTTCGAGCAGAGCTAGGAAACAGATGTATCTGTTGCCGGCTGTATCGTCACGTCTTCAGACGCCGCTACGACGGGCTACATTGGCGCTACAAGCTACATTTGTAGCCTGTAGCGGGATGTATCCAGCCTGCCGTCGCGGCGTGTAAAGGTACCTTATAGGATGTCATTTGTATAACCACGCAATCAGCCCCTTATGAAGACATTGATATGATATCTGTAAAAAAAATTTTACCCACAAATGCTATGACAATTCTCCTCTTTCCCTCCTTCTATACATTATATCTACTACTCCCAACTCTATAGGATGTCATTTGTATAGCCACACAATCAGCACCCTATGACATCCTGCCCTGTATCTCCTCTAAGCACGGGAATCGCGATTCTGATCTCCTAGACACCGCGTCATCACGTGACGCACTTTGCGATCACATGACCACGATGTCACATAGCCGCACTGCGCAATCGCGGAAGCAGCCGGCGCCCCGCGGCATGCGCGGGCGTCCGGCGCGACTTCCGTGACCGGGCTATTTAAACCAGAGAAGTAATACACTGGGCGCATACAGCCACACACAAGGCACAGGACACTATGAGGTAAGGGCGAACTAGGACATAGCCCTATGTGACTATGACCAGGGTGCTTTACAGCCATGCTAGTGCTTAGCCTGCCTACTCTTCTCCCACAGGTGACCCACCACCTTTGTCCATACCATTTGAGAATTACTCTGAAATATAAACAAGGTAATGAATGATGTCACTTAGGCTTCTATATACATAGGAGATTACTTATGTATTTTAACTAGATGTTACCTATATGTACAGGTTGATGTTACCGGCTGCCTGTCAGGCACTTAAACATGTACAACCCATTATTACATAGCAAAAACGGAAAGGTGGGATTTTTGTATGACTACATTTTCAATGATATTGCTATGAGATGGGGCTTCTTTCCCTGTATCCCTCCTCTCCTTATCTCTCTTCTGCCCTAAATAGATTGATATAGTGGGAGTTACCCCTAGACGGTTGTCTTAATAGCTCTGTAAATTGGTAAATACTCTCTTGAAAGGAGAAGGATGGTCTTTCATCCACTCCCTATTACACTGTATATTTGGATTTTTTCTGATATTTGTCTTGTTTTGTTCTTAGCAACAGGCTTGATAAAGACCAAAGTGTGGTCGAAACGTTGCCAATCTGTATGTTGCTCCGCTACACCTTTTTCTGAATAAATATAGCATACACAACAAAAGGAGTGTGCAACTTTGTTATTGGACACTATTGACTGTGGGATCTCTGAATCCTGTCTGTATGCACCTCCGCCTTGGAATAAATCTGTGTGCACGCCATTTTTTCATTTAAATTACTAGAAAGAGTTACACCACTTATTCAACTGAAGGATACAGCGATGCGTCCTGCCATCCCGGCAGATGAAAGATTGGCAGTCACGCTCCGCTTCCTGGCCACCAGTCGTTCATTTCAAGACTTGCATTTTGCTTCTGCCATTTCAAGGCCCCTGCTCAGTGTTCTAATCCCGGAGACATGTGAGGCAATTTTCCGCAGTCTACGGTCCTACATGCAGTTTCCCGACACGGAGGAGGAATAGCAAAAGATTGCCTCTGATTTTGAGCAACTGTGGCAGTTCCCTAACTGTGGTGGGGCTTTGGATGGGATACATGTTCGGATCCCTCAACCACCAAACAGCGGATCCTATTTCTATAACTATAAGGGCTATTTTAGCATCATCCTGATGGCCCTGGTTAACACCAATTATGAATTTATATATGTAGATGTTGGCATGAACGGCAGGGTTTCCGATGGTGGAGTTTTAGAGCACAAACTTGTTGGAGATCGATTGCACAATTGTGACCTGCACTTGCCTCCCAACTCAGAGACTACAGCTAACCTTAATTTTGTTTTTGTCGGCGATTAAGCCTTTCCGCTTCACCCCAACCTTATTAAACCATTCCCCCAAAAAACTCTTACCCAGGAAAGACGAATTTTCAATTACTGTTTGTCAAGGGCACGTCAGGTTGTCGGAAATGCCTTTGGTATCATGGCCAATCGCTTCCGAGTTTTTCACACACCTATAAACTTGAAGCTTAAATCAATAGACTCTGTTGTGTTGGTGTGTTGCATGCTTCACAATTTTCTTCGCTGGCGCGATGCAATTGAGTACTGTCCGCCTGGCTTCGTGGACTCTGTGGACATAAACAATGGGGAACTGCAGCTCGGAGAATGGTGTGCAAACGATCTCGCAATTGCAGGCCTTCAACCAGTGGGATACAGCAGATACACCCATGATGCAAAGACCTCCCGGGAAAACTACTGCCGATATTTTAATGGTCCTGGAGCTGTTACCTGGCAGCATCATAATGTATAGTGGGCCACTACTGACATTTATACAGTGCTTAAATGTCTGTACTGATATGTGTAATAAACCGTGTATTGTAGTTAGCGTGTATAATAAACTGTTAAAAACATTTTTGTCTCATATGTTATATGTGCGGATATTATATGTGCTTGTGCCCCCCTTTGATGGCATATGGCCCCCCTCTGTTCTAATGCATACCATGCTGCAACCCATCCTGAACTAAAAAAAGCTTTACTTAACTCCTCCAACGATGATCTCATCAGATGCTGTCTCTCTGTTGTGCCGATCACATGACCGTGAGTTTGTTATTTTAATATTGGTATATAGGGGACATGTGACATGCAGTAGGGGGCTATATCCAATATAATATATATCCAATGCAGCACCCTCGGCCCAGTGAGGGGGTGAGGCGTAGAAGAGCATTGCCACCCACTACCCAGCTGGGCGATTGGTCTAAGAGGGTGCTGCTAAATACCTTGAACTGGAATTGAGCAGCTAGTCAGCAAAAGGGTGTCCCGGCTGGGCTATCAACAACGTATGGACCTGGGAACGGTGATCTACCTAGCCCTGGAGGCGTCGGAGAATGGGACACTGAACTCAATACAGACAGTTCACTTGTTTTTGGTTGCTACATGGTGTTAACATATACTTTGGTACAATGAAGTAGTGTCGTTATGGTAAATAACACAAACACAACATGTTGTGGGATTGGTGCAAGTTTTATTTTGCAACATCCCTTAATTTTTTTTTTTTTTAAAACTGTGCCAATTTTTCTTTTTTTTGTAATTTTTTTTAACAAACTTGGACAACGTGGACACATTGTGTCACAAATTGAAAATAACGCTGTAAAGCAACACAGCATCAACTAATTTGTCAACATGACAATAAAACTTTTCTGGTTGTATGCCAATATATCTAAATTTTTAAATCCCGCAACATCAATGGTGTTGGCCCCCTGACCCATGGCCTTGCTGGTGCTCAAGGAAGCGCTGCATCATGGCACCAAGCATCTGGAGTTGTGCCGTGGCCTGACGCAGCTGGCGTTGGGCCTCTTGGTGGGCATGCATCAGGTCCATAAAAGATGGGACACCTGTAGTGTAAAAAGACAGGCAACATTGTAAAAAGCTAACACGTGTGGGTTTTTTTTTGGTGTCACACAAAATAACTTACCCACTTCAGCAGAGCCACCATTCTCTGGGGAGGGTGAGTGGCTTATGGCCCAACCCAGGGCTCGAGCTGTTGTACCTACACAGAGAGAATAGCACAACATAAATGTGATGTAAGTATTATTTGACACATTGGTGATGAAAAACCAAACATCACAAGCCCTCCAACATAATCAGTAGTTCTTTGGGAATTAAAATGCATGACTTTGCAAAATTTTCATAAGAAATTCAATTTGTGCAAATGTCAATGCTGAAAAGGTTGTAATTAATCGTAAAGTAATTATGGAGGAGAATGAGAACCCTGCTGACCATAAGAGTTTACACTCTAAAGGAGAGAGAGAGTACCCAGCTGACCATAAGAGCTTAAATTCTACTGGAAAGAGAGAGAGAAGACCCCGCTCAGCATAAGAGCTTACACTCTACTAGACACAGACAGAGAGAAGATACTGCTGACCATAATGGGGCCGTCACACGCGTCAATGTCGTCAGCGATCTGATCGCTGCCAACATTGACGGCTGATCGCTGGTGAGCTGTCACCACTGAGCCACCATATCGTGCTAACCACTGAGCTACTGTACAGTGCAGGCAACTGAGCCACCATACAGTCCTAACCACTGAGCCACCATACACGGGTCCCTACCCCTTCTGTACCTGTACGTCCTGATCGCCTAGATTTAGTGTACTTGTTCTTGTCTCCCTCATCCTCATGTAAAGCGCCATGGAACCTAATGGCGCTATATAAATAAATAATAATAACCAGTGAGCCACTGCACAGTGCAAACCACTGACCACCGTGCAGTGATAACCACTGAGCCACCATTCCGTTCTAACCACTGAGCTACATAAACACTGTGCCACCATTTAAATGACGTGCCAAGAGCGCTGAATTGTCGCCATGGTCAGTGGCGACCAATCAGCGAAGCTTCTCGTTGGGAGATTTGAATCCCGTGCCGCTGATTGGCTGAGCGACGCGGTAGTCAAATCTCCTGCCAAGGCGCAAGCTGCGAGCGCTGATTGACCAATCAGCACTCGCGGCGCTTGGTTTCAATGCCGCTTCAATGATTGGTCACCGCGGCCAGCGAAACTGCTTGCGTCTTGCCGGGAGATATTAATTAAAGTCTCCCGCCAAGCTAACAAGCAATGTTTCTAGGGCTCACACACTTACCAGATAGAGCCAATCCAGCAGGGTCAATGGGGGAGTCTGCGGCTTGCCCTGGTGCTGGGGAGGCCGGTGTGGAAGGCGCTGGTGTGGCGTCTTGCCCTGGTGCCGGGGAGGCCGGTGTGGAAGGCGCTGGTGTGGTGGCTTGCCCTGGTGTCGGGGAGACCGGTGTGGAAGGCGCTGGTGTGGCGGCTTACCCTGGTGCTGGGGAGGCCTCATCTTCCTCATCAGCATCTGTTGGTTAAAAAGGGAGCATAAGTGTAGCATGTATGAAGTAATATGCACATGCACTGATGTGTGGCTAATGGTCTTTGTGCACCTATGACATCATATGCCTGACATTTGAAGCTGGGGTACAAAAAGGACTGCTACATCATCTGCACAATGGTTGCAGCATTACCACGCAGCAAACACGTTTTGGAATGTTGCCTAACTACGTTGTGCCACACAATTGGGTCAGGAAGGATTGTTCGCAACACTTTAGGACAGTCCCTTAACCATACACATGGGACAACAAGCACAGCCCCACACTGACAGGATGTTTTTCAACATATAGGAATGCATCCTTTCTTTAACTGGACCACAACATATTAACAACATGACGTTACAGGGAGTGTGTGTTTGATTGTCTCAAAGGCACACAAGCGGGGAGTTATGGGGCGTAGACTTATGTGTCCAACAACCAGAAGGCTATGTGCTGGCACACTAACAGGGTGGACTTCCATGTAGGCCTAATCATGTCTATTGTGGTGTGAGTGAACATGTGTGTATGTGTTATGTCATTATACTCACCACGCGAGCTGGATGTGGACGCGGATGGCGGACATGCGGTCTCTAGCCTTATACTTCATGTCCGCCACCTTTTTTACAATCTGTTTCTGAGTCCACTGAACTTGCAGTCTCCTTTGCAGGGACTTTGCGCACAATGCGCATCTTATGCAGCCGATGTGGTAAGTCACACCAGTAGTCGTACCGGTCCAAATAATCAAACAGCAGCAATAGCTCTGGCTCTCCCCATGCTGCAGAATGCTGTGCAGCTGCCATTTTTATACAGGATACTGTAAAGCGCCTAGGAGGCAGGGCCTGCTGCAAAATGACATAATGACGAGTATTGACGATGTCTAAACCTCTCCATCCACAAAGGAGTCACCCGCACATAGTGGATAACCACAGTGAATGCCAGGGCATCGTATAATTCGAAACCACAACGCTACTGCGTCACACATGACCACACCTGTTATCCACTATTGCAATAAGCGGGTGATCTTTGGATAACATTTTAATAACTGTGCGACGTGTGGGATGGGAGATTGTAGCTATCATCTATGAGCCCTTTCATATATTGACATGGCACTTTTGCCAGTATATGATAGTGTGTGGTTTTGGTGACACCATGTAATCAGATCACAGTAGCAACCACCAATGGTGACTGCTACAGAGGTGTGAATTGTTTAACATCAGTGTCAGAGTCCAAATACACAGCCGCCCAATCAGAACGCAATAGCGACCACCAATTGGCGCTGAAGGAGTCACGAAAATGCTAATGTAGTCACACCTCTGTGACTGCTACAGAGGTGTGAATCGTTGTTTAACTTGCTGTGTGAAAGAGTCCCAACGACCGCAGACATCGTTATATACATCGCTAGAATCACAGCATTGTTGGAAAGATCTGACTGTTTGACATCTCACCAACGACCTTGTAATGACGCACCAACGATCCTTACGGAATCGTTATCATCATCGGAATCGTTGATGCATCATTGTGTGTGACAGGACCTTAAGACCAAGAAACCATGCAGGATGTGATGTTTGCAGGCCTCCCATTATGGAGAAGGTAGAAAAGGAGATTAAAGAGCAGTGGGAGAAACCTGACAAGAGACTTTCTAGGTCTTCATCACATGCAAATACCCCTTTGCGGAGGCCACCTCTTGATCATAGAAGAAATGTCCCAAGCTTGATGTGGCAGCAGCTAAATCATCCGAGAAATTGGCTTTACCCTTTGAGGATTTAGGAACCCTTCATGACAAACTTCATAGGAAAGCAGATAGTTTCCATTTTAACAATGGAATTGACTACCAGCATTTTTCGACCAGCCATTGCAGAAACTTGTGTTGCACAATCAATGTTGGTGTGGCTCCAACAGTTGGAGGACCAATTGTAGGATAGGTCCCCTAAAAATACCACTCTGGCTTCTCTACCCTTACTTCAGGGAGCTACAGCCTTTATGGCCAACGCATCAGCTGACACAGGTTGTCTGCTAAGGCCTCAGCACTCTCAAACTCAGCTAGACCGGCACTATGACTGAAAAGCTGGAAGGGAAATGTACAGGCCAAGTCGAAGCTATGTTCCATGCCCTGTGAGGGTGATTTCCTCTTCGATAAAGCATTACTTGAGAAAGGATCTAAGAAGAAAAAGGGTTTCCAGTCCTGCCAACTCCTACATTTTTGAACCGGTCCTTTTGGAGGAAGCAATATCTTAAAAATTGAACAGCAAAGGATCAGGATACATGGCAGTCCTCATGAAAAAGAGGCCAGGGGTTTCTCTTCAAAGGAACCTCTTCTCATTAAAAAAAAAACTACCAGGTGAGTCTTTTCTCCAGGTGGGGCGAGGACTAGCTTCATTCCTTCCTACCTGGCAGAAAATAACCACCATCAAGTGGGTCCTAACCATCATTTCTGACTGCCTACATCTAGATTTCCATCAGCCCCTAGGGGGTCCCTTGTATTAACTTCTGTCAAATCTCAAACAAAGCAGCAACCCTTAGGGCAGAGGTCCCCAATGTCAGTCCTCGAGGGCCGAACCAGTGCAGGTTTTCAGGATTTCCTTACTATTGCACAGGATTGGAATCATTGCCTGCTGTGCAATACTAAGGAGATCCTGAAAACCTGCACTGGTTCGGCCCTCGAGGACTGACATTGGAGACCTCTGCCTTAGGGTATGTGCCCACAGGACGTTTTTGCTGCGGTTTCTGCATGCAGGTTACTATTGGTTTTATGGTAATGTATGTTAATTTGTTCCTGTGGTTGGGATTCACAGCAAAACCAATGTGTTTCACAGAAACGCTGTGCCCACACATTGGTTTTGCAAGTGTCAAGAACTGTAAAATCCCTGCAGTATTGCTGCGGATGGGAGAGAATTAACATGCTCTATTTTCCTGCGTTTTTCATGCAGTCAATGGCAAAAACTCAGGAAAAACGCAGCATCAAAAACGCAGTAAAAACGCACAAAAAACGCAGGAAAAACGCGATAAAAATGCAGGACCTGAACGCAGCAAATCTCCTGGCAAGGACTCTAGGATCCTTGAAACCAGTACAGGTTTTGCTGCGTTCAGGACTGCTTAAAAAACATCCTGTGGGCACATACCCTAATGGCCACTTTACACGCGGCAACAGGTAGATAGAAAATGGCAGGTGTCGGAGACAAACACTTCAAGGTGTTTTGAAGGTAAAAGGTACAATTGTCTCCGACACCTGCCGTTTTCTATCTACCTGTTGCCGCGTGTAAAGTGGCCATTATGGCCACTTTACACGCGGCAACAGGAAGATAGAAAACGGCCGGTGTCGGAGACAATTGTACCTTTTACCTTCAAAACACCTTGCAGATACCTGATTTACACGCAGCCACTTCAAGGTGTTTTGAAGGTAAAAGGTACAATTGTCTCCGACACCTGCCGGTTTCCCTGTTGCCGCGTGTAAAGTGGGCATTAGAGTTAGAAGTCCTTGACTTGGTGGAGAAAATGTTTTACAACCGATGCCATTGGATGAAGAGGGTAGTGTTTTCTGCTCCCTCTTTTTCCTTGCACAAAAACTTAAATTCCCACCTCATCCAACAATCCTTTAAGATGGAGATTATCAAATCCACCATTAAGCTACTCTATCCTAATGTTTTATGGTAGTGCTCGATCTAAAAGATATGTACTACCATATTCCTATCCATCCTGGTTACCGGTAATATTTGAAAGTAGCTTGAATATTAAAGGGGGTATAAAACAGTTCCAGTGTCATGCTCTAACCTTTGGCATTTCCATGGCACCAAAAGTGTTCACTAAAGTGGTAGCAAAAATGATGGCTCATAGTAGAGATCAAAATATTCTTATAATCCCCTATCTGGATGATTTTCTCATCATAGGGAACTCAGGCAGATTGCATTCACCATCTACAGAAAGTACTACAGATTCTGGAAGATCTGGGCTGGTTGGTGAACCTAAAGAAATCACGGCTGCAACCATTAACCTCACAGCTGTTCCTTGGACTAATTCTAGACTCAAATCAACCCTCGAACATCCAGAGACATCTCTCCAGCAGGCCATGTCCCTGATGGTTTCTCTCACAGCTTGCATTCCAGTTATTCAGTGGAGTCAACTGCACTCCCACCTTCTACAGTGGGAACTCATCCACAATCAGGAGTGGTTAAAAGACTGCTTAGAGGGCAGGTTGATACTTTCCTTAGAAACACTCGACTCCCTCAGATGGTTGTTAGACACAGACAACCTATCCCAAGGAGTCCCTTGGGTGTCCCCAGCCACAGATGTGATTACCACAGATGCCAGCTTCTTCGGCTGGGGAACCCACATGGGGAACAGAACAGTGCAGGGTTCATGTACTATGCAAGAGAAACGGGCCTCATTGAATCTCAAAGAGCTCTTAGCCTTCCGGAGTGGGTTGGAACATTTTCTTTCCTTTTACTCATATACGGTTGTGGTCAAGTAAAAGATCCTGCACAGCACTACAGGATTCTCTTTGGGATTGCTAGCATAAGGGTTATCTTGCAATTTCTGAAAGTTTACAAGCAAAAACACAACGTGGGGACACCGCCTTATGGACAGAATTTCCCCATAGACTTGCATTAGATGTGGAAAATACGCAGGTAAAAAAAAGGCACATACGTTTTTAGTGCATTTACACAGTGTTATCACACAAAAAAAATATATAAATAAAACATCAGGTATCAATACAGATGTTTGAAACAGGCAGCAGAACAAACAGGATGTTGCTCAAAGCAAAGGGTTAAATGTCCCAATAAACAAAAAGACACTTTTACACACACACACACACACACACACACACACTATAGCTAGATAGATGTCAGATATGCATTAGATGGAGAGATAGATATCTTATTTCCCAACCCTGCTGCATAATATACACTTGCACCCTATATTGGTCAAACCAGGCTAAATGCCCTTTAGTACCACATGATGCAAGTTTATAATATGTAGAAGGATCATGGTTACTATGCCCTTCCCAGCCTAAAAATAACAGCCCATAGCCATTCCAGAAGTGGCACATTTTCCCAATTCCCCCTGGTGCAGTCGCAATTGGGGTAATGGTACTTCAAGTTGATGTCCAGTTGTGTAGTGTGAGCTGACATCAAGCCCTGGTGTTAGTAATAGAGAGGCGTTTGTCAGACACCCCCATTTAGAAACCCAGTAGGTGAAAAGAAAAAACTCACACAAAAATAGTTTATTTGAAAAAACACTCCACAAGTCTTTCCCTGGTTAACCAATTAATTAAAAAAAAAATCATGCAGGTTCGACGTAGTCCAGGGAATCTGACATAGTCCACAGTTGAAAACCTGAAAGACATAAAAAGCAAAAAAAACAATAGACTGTCCCTTGTTCACCAATTTATAAGAAACCAATGTTCCCAGGTTTGACAAAGACCAGCTGTTCCCACGAATCTTTAGTTATGCGGATCAAAAGCTATTGAGCCTAAGACTAAGACTCCATAGACTTTGAGCAGCGGCCACTCACGGTCCACGCTGTGCTCCAGGACATTGATGAGTGGTGACAACAGGTACGTCACCGCTCATTAAAGTGATGTATGATGAATGGTGAACCAAGAAAAGTGTGCAAGAGTGTTTTTTCAAATAAACTATTTTTGTGTGTGTGTTTTTATTTTTAATTACTGGGTTAGTAATGGGGGTGTTTTATAGACACCTCTCCATTAATAACACCAGGACTTAAATTAATGCCAGCTGACAATACACAGCTGACATCAACCCTAACTACGATTACCTTAATTCAGCCATACCATTGAAATCTGGAAGAGCCGAGATGAAGTGCCAGAATTGCGTGATGTGCCACTTCCAGGGCGGCTGTGGGCTGGTATTTTTATGCTGGTAAGAGCCCAATAACCTTGGAACTTCCCAGCCTGATAATATCAGCCTGCTGCCTTCTGCTTTACCATTGCTGGTTATCAAAAAAGTCATTATTTAAAATTTTTTTTTTATTAGGTCAAACCAGGCTAAATGCCCTTTAGTACCACATGATGCAAGTTTATAATATGTAGAAGAGTTGGGAATTGAGATATTTGCAGGATATTTATTTGTCTATAATTACTAACTCACTGAGTACTGTAAAAAAAAAATACCCACAAAAGTAGTTTATTTGAATAAAGACTCCCATACACTATCCCTCATTCACCAATTTATTATTTAAAAAATGTACAAAGCTCCGATATATTCCATGTACTGGTCCCACGATGTCGCTCAAATCTGTACTCCAACCTATGCAGCCTAGTTCACCTCAGCGAGAGGGGGAACTGAGTGGGTCACTAAACGGGTCTGATTACAACAATGGTGGCGAACCCTGATTGTGGATTTAGGGGAACCTCTTTAGATGTCCGTGCTGTTACTGAAAATAAACCCAACCTGCAGAAACTCCTCATCCTACTGACATGCCAATGTTGTGCCGCTGCTACTGTATTTGTCCCTATTATTGCACCTGCTCTCTGGTACAAAATCAGTAGTCCTTGTACTGTGCCACATAATAGTGCCCATTACATATTAAAATTATTCCTTTGTGCCATCTACATGGTAAAATTGACCCCTAAATTATTAATGCCCTGTGCAAGTACTCTATAAAATAGTGTCCACGTTTTGTAAACATGGCCTATGTGCACTTTTGACAGTCACAATATTCTGAGTGCCACTATAACAATAATGGTTCTTAAGTGTCCACTTAACATTTAATAATGTCTGCTGAGTCTCCCCATGTACAGCTCCCTCATACACAGTATAACAAGCCCACAATGTACATATACATGGTATAATGGGCCCACAGCTCCCCTATACACAGGATGATGGACCCACAGCTTTCTTATACGCAGCTTGATATTGTTATAGCTCTCCTATACAGAGTATGATGGGCCCACATTTCCCACATACACAGTATGATGGTCAAACAACTCCCTTATGATGGGCCCACAGCTCTCCTATACACAGTTCATGGGTCCAGAGCTCTCCTATACACAGTATGATGAGCCCACATCTCCCCCATACACAGTATGATGGTAACACAACTCCCGTATATACAATATCATGGGCCCACAGCTCCTCTCTACACAGTATGATGGGTCCACAGCTCCTTTCCACACAGTATGGTGGGCCCACAGATCCCCTATGCACAATATGATGGGCCCACAGCTCTCCTATACAGAGTTTGATGCTCTTTGAAGAAGGTGAAAGAGTGAGGCATTTACTTTCACTTGTGGCGGCGGCACAATGAGACGTTGCTCACGTATATACCGTATTTTTCAGACCATAAGACACACTTTTTTCCCTCCAAATTCGGAGGAAAGAATGGGTTGCTTCTTATGGTCCAAATGTACTTTGGCTGGCTGTGGGGAGGGGGCAGCGGCAGAGTGGGAGCACTGAGGAGACAGGAGAATGTCCCCACTGCTGGGTCCAGCACTGGGAAAAACACATGTGCCTAATACTAAGAGTGGAGGAATAGTCATTAGCCGCTTCCCAGCCTACCTGTCAGTGCTGAGCAGTGAGCAGCTAATGAATATTCCTCCACTCTAAGTAATGGCACCAAGTGGTTTCCCCAGTGCCGGATCCAGCAGTGCTGGGAAGATAATGTGACCGCTGCACTGGGGAGAGCAGGCAGAAGCCGGGACCACTGCAGACCTTGCCAGCATACCTCTGGAGCACAGCATATGCTCACATTAACTGCTTCTGTCACTGTGATCTTGCAGCCGATTTATAACATCTCTCTCAAATTGCAGGACCTGTGATGAGGTAATGAAGTGGGCGGGCTGGAGCATCACATGACAGCACTCCTTCACTACATGTGATTCTCCAGCCCTCCCACTTTATTACCTCATCACAGGTCCTGCAATTTGAGAGAGGTGTAATAGATTGGCTGTAAGATCAGAGTGAGAGCAGCAGTTAATGTAAATGTAAAAGCTAAGAATGAATTGTAATTGTTAATAAAGTACTGTACATACAAGCTTTCTACCACTCCTGTGATGAACTATAACTCCTAGCATACCAAAGGATCTGCAGGACATGCTGGGAGTTATAGTCCTACCTTGATATGAATTGCACCTATGAGATATTAAAGCAGCACTCCAATGTTTTTTCTTCTAAAACCTGGGTGTGTCCTATGGTCCAGTGCATATTATAAAATACAGTAATCTTACAACGGAAAGTGGGGACAATATGACTGACACAGAAGGCATACTTGAGCTGTTTAGATAATTTTATACCCAAATATATACTTCTAAGATGCAAGGTACAGGAGAAGAGATAGATGGCTTTCTGGAGGGAACGGGTATACCAAAATTAATTGAGACTGATAGAGGAAGGTTAGAGTAACCCCTGACAACAGAGGAGGTGGAAAAAGCTCTGATGTCCATGGCGAATGATAAGGCCCAAGGGGCGGATGGTATTCCAGGGGAGGCATATAAATGTCTGGCAGACCTGGGGGTGTCCTAACTGATAGAAGTCTTTGGCAAGGTGTTGGAAAGGGATGCACTGCCGGTCTCCATGACAGAAGCAGTGGTGGTGATATTCAAAGAAGGAAAAGATGTTAAGCTGGCTGAAAACCATAGACCTATTTCTTTATTAACAGATGTTAAGATTCTAGCAAAGGTTCTATCGAGTCGTTTGACGGGTATTATACAGAAGGTGTACACCCAGATCAGTCGGGATTTATGCCGAAAAAGTCCACCTCGATAAACCTGAAATGGCTATATTTAAATATACAACTGATAATGTCGGTCAAAGGGTGGTGGCCTCCCTGGATGTGTGGAAAGCATTTGATAGTATAGAATGGATATACTTATGGAAGGTGTTAAGTTACATGGGTTTTGGACACATGTTTATCTCGTAGGTTAGGCTGTTGTACTCCTCTCCAACTGCCAAAATTAAGGTGAATGGTGAGGTGTCACAGGACTTTGCTGTCCACAGAGGCATGAGCCTGGGGTGCCTGCTGTGCCCGCTACTGTTTGCACTGGCTTTGGAGCCTTTAGCCACTAAAACAGAGTGCTGCAGGAATTAAGTACTGTCATAGATAGACCATTATTTTTAATCTTTAAAGATTCCATAATAACAGGGTCTGTACCACAGGACTGGCGTATAGCAAATGTGGTGCCAATATTCAAAAAGGGAACAAAAACTGAACTTGGAAATTATAGGCCAGTAAGCTTAACCTCTACTGTGGGTAAAATCCTAGAGGGTTTTCTAAGAGATGCTATACTGGAGTATCTGAAGAAAAATAACCTCATGACCCAATATCAACATGGTTTTACGAGGGACCGTTCCTGTCAAACTAATCTGATAAGCTTCTATGAAGAAGTAAGTTCTGGACTGGACCAAAGAAATGCAGTGGATGTGGTGTATATGGACTTTTCAAAAGCATTTGATACGGTGCCACACAAAAGGTTGATACATAAAATGAGAGCAATGGGGATAGGGGAAAATATGTGTAAGTGGGTTAAGAACTGGCTTAGTGATAGGAAACAAAGGGTGGTCATTAATGGAACACATTCAGAATGGGTCACAGTTGACAGTGGGGTACCACAGGGGTCAGTGTTGGGCCTGCTTCTTTTTAATATATTTATTAATGACCTTGTAGGGGGCATACAGAGTAGAATCTCAATATTTGCAGATGACACTAAACTCTGCAGGGTAATCAATACAGAGGAGGACAATTTTATATTACAGGAGGATTTATGTAGACTAGAGGCTTAGGCTGTTTAAATGGCAAATGAGCTTTAATGGGGATAAATGTAAGGTCATGCACTTGGGCAGAGGAAACAAAAGGTATAATTATGTGCTTAATTGTAAAACACTGGGCAAAACTGTCACTGAAAAAGACCTGGGTGTATGGGTAGATGACAAACTCACATTTAGTGGCCAGTGTCAGGCAGCTGCTGCAAAGGCAAATAAAATAATGGGATGCATTAAAAGAGGCATAGATGCTCATGAGGAGAACATAATTTTACCTCTATACAAGTCACTAGTGCGACCACACTTAGAATACTGTGTACAATTCTGGTCTCCGGTGTATAAGAAAGACATAGCTGAACTAGAGCAGGTCCAGAGAAGAGCGACCAAGGTTATTAGAGGACTGAGGGGTCTGCAATACCAAGACAGGTTATTAAACTTGGGGTTATTTAGCTTGGAAAAACGAAGGCTTAGGGGTGATCTTATAATAATGTATAAATATATGAGGGGACAGTACAGAGAACTTTCTAATGATCTGTTTACTCTTAGACCTGAGACAGGGACAAGGGGGCATCCTCTACGTCTGGAGGAAAGAAGGTTTAATCATAATCATAGACGTGGATTCTTTACTGTAAGAGCAGTGAGACTATGGAACTCTCTGCCACATGATGTTATAATGAGTGACTCACTACTAACATTTAAGAAGGGCCTGGATGCCTTTCTTGAAAACTATAATATTACCGGTTATATATACTAGATCGTTTGATAGGGCGTTGATCCAGGGAATTAGTCTGATTGCCATATCTGGAGTCAGGAAGGAATTTTTTTCCCCAATGTGGAGCTAGTGTTGCCACATGGGTTTTTTTTGCCTTCCTCTGGATCAACATGTTAGGCTATGGGTTGAACTAGATTGACTTAAAGTCTTTCTTCAACCTTAAAAACTATGTTACTATGTTACATCTGTGCACGCCCCTAAAGATTTCACAGTGTATTATTATACACTGTGAAATCTAAATTCATTAAAGCCAGAGGCTTTTAAAATAATAAACATGGATACTTACCCTCCGGTGGGTGGATGGCGGGTGTCCGGAAGCCAGGACCAGTGAGCAGCCGCAGATTCCAAGTGGAAAAAGACCTGTGGTGATGTCAGAGGGCGTTCCCCGGTGCAGATTGGCCGCTCGCGGTCATGTGATGCATATCACATGACCGTAACGCCCTTTGACATCACCACAGGTCCTAGTAGGACCATTCCAGCAGCAGCTCCTGGCTCCTGGACACCGGTACACCCATCGAAGAGGTAAGTATTTAATTCTTTATTATTTTTCATACATTTGTCTTTATTTAACTCTGATTTCGCAGTGTATATTAATACACTGCAAACTCAAATGGGCTGTCACAGGTGTCACAGAGGGGAGGAGGAAGCAGGATTCTTCCTCCCCTCTGTGACGTAAGATGCAGCAGCACCCGCCCTTATAGGAAAAATTGACAAGTCAATTCTTTTTACCCCGGCGCTTTCTCCCAGAAAGGTGCGGCACGAAAATACATGCTGTCTGAACGGCAAAGTTAATTATTACATTCACTTTGCTTCTAGACAATACGCACCTGCGCATTTTTGAAAAGCGCTTGTAAAAAAGCGCTCAAAAATGCGCAGTCTGTGAACATAGCCTTACTATTTTTGGAAAACCCTGGGGAGTCGCTAAGCTAATCAATGACTATAATAAAGCAGTTTGATACCTTGTCCAGCCTGGAGATCAAATGGGACAAATCTAATGTTATGGTGGTAGATGGGGAGCTAGATGTCTCTGATATAACTGGCAAAGTGGCTCAGTTTAGGATTGTGAGACAGATCAAATACTTGGGTATACTCACGAAGTATATAGACCTTAATGTGAACCCGCTAATGGAAAGGTTTAAAGCGAAAATAATAGCATGGTGCAAGCTGCATTTATTGACAATGGGAAGAATAAATTTAATTAAAATGGTGTTGATGCTGCAGCTAATGTACGTGGTACATAACGCTCCATTTGGTTGCTGAAAAAGAGATTTCATAGGATTAATTCTTTTTTTCCTATCGCCATGACAGCACCCACCGAGAGAGGGGATCCGCTCACAAGGACAGGAAACCTACAGATCAAAAGGGGCGGTCCCTCTCGCCTCCTCAGTTGGTTTCCTGTCCTTGTGAGGGAACCTACAGATGAAGATGTTCTTACCCAGGAATCTGAAGCTTCCATGCGGGGCCGAGTGGGGTCAGTGGAATCCGAGTCCTGGTAGCAGCATCTGGGGAGCCCTGTTGCAGCAGTCTCCATCGTCGGATGTTCCATGGCATGACCCAGTGTCCAGGTGATGCCGCTCTGGGTCATGCAGGCGCTGCCTGGGGCCGTCCCCGGTGCTTATCCAGCAACGCAGGGCGGACTGGGCGTGGAGATACGCCACCCTGCGTCACATGCCGGCCAGCTTCCAGGTTTCCCGATGCGCATGCGCACAAGCCGGCGCATGCGTCCTTTGAACCAAAAGTGCGCATCACTTCTGGCAGTCCGGAGGAGGCTGCGTCTGGCGGGAAATTCAAGTTAAAAGAGTGTTCTTGACAATTCCTAGCGGTGCCTAGGATGTCTTCCCCCTAGGATGCAGCAGGACAGGCAGGGGTGCATCAAGACTCCCTGCTGCCTTGCCTGAGCCAGGTGGAGGGGGGTGCTGTCACTGTTGGCTGAGAGTGAGGAGCGGGGGGGTATTGGGTGCGGTTACTGGTGGCCATGAGTAATCTGGGGAGGGGTGCTATCACCGGCGGCCGCGTGGGTGATACCTTACTGCACTGCAGCCGGCGGCCATGAGTCTGGAAGCCGCTGTGTAGTGCTGGTGCTGCCCCCTTCAGCACTGCCGCTCCTCCTGCCTCCTTGACGCCTGGTTTTCCAATGGACGGTGCGGCCCTGAGGACAAGAGTAGCAGCAGAGGCAGCAGCAGGCAGACTGCCAAAAGCTGCCTATTCCAGTAAGGAACGAAAAGAGGATAAGAAGGATAAAGACTCCAAGTCCAGTGCTGGGGCTCCACCTCCTGAACTGGTACCTGTCCAAGTCAGCATCAGGGCTGAGTTTTGTTACATAATCCTCTGCTGTGCTGATCCCCCTCTCATCTCTCTTTCTTTCTATCATTCTAACCCAGGCAAAAAAGAGATTAGAGAAAAAGAAAAATAAGCAGTGTGCTTATGTTTTGGACACTGACTCCCAGGAGGAGAGCCTTTTTCATTCATCCTACTCAGGCTCCTGTTTTTCCATCCAAGAAATTTACAGCCTGGTGAAGTCAGTTCGTTCTACTATGGGGATTGTGGACTGTAGAGAATCGAAGTCAGCACAGGAGGTCATGTTTGCTGGATTATGTCAGAAAAAGAGATGCGTTTTTCCTGTTATTGATGTCATTAAGTCCTTGGTCACTTCTGAATGGGAAAAGCAGGAATCCAGGGGGTTTTCGCCTTCCTCCTCCATGCGGAGGTATCCCTTTGAGGATTCACAATTGTTGGAATGGTCCAAAGTCCCTGAAGTAGATGCAGCAGTGGCTACCTCGTCTAGACGGAATGTGTTGCCCTTAGAAGATGGGTGTCTGTTGAAGGACCCATCAGATAGGAAGGCTTATACCTTGCTCAAAAAGACTTGGGAATCTGCTATAGGAGCAATTAAACCTGCAATTGCCTCTACATGTGTCACCCGCTCCCAGTTGGCGAGGCTGGACCAATTAGAAGAGCAGATTTGGTCCGGGTGCCGCAAGACTGGTTATTGACTGCTATCTCTCAGATTCGGAGTGCTTCTGCATATGTAGCAAACGCTTAGGCTGATTCGCTCCATTTAGCGGCTAGATCTGCGGGGCTCTCAAATGCAGTACGCAGATCTTTATGGTTGAAGGAGTGGAAAGGGGACGTACATGCTAAAAGCAAATAATGTGTGATTCCGTGCCAGGGTGAGTTCCTCTTTGGGCCAGTGCTGGATGATATCCTCTCCAAAGCTGGAGAAGTAAAAAAGGGTTACCTAATCCTTCTGTTCCCAACTACAGGAGAGCTGTCAGTTTTCAAAACAGAAGTCGAACGCCAAGTGGGAACCAGCTGAGAAAAAACAGACAGGTGCTTATTACGGTGGCTCCTCGTCCTCCAAGAGTTCTGTCCTCAAGTCCTGTCCAGCAACAGGCACTGGAATTGGAGGTTGGGAAATTGTTGAGTAAGCGAGTGTTAATAGATGTGCCAGGCAATCAGGAGGGAAGGAGGTTTTATTCCCCTTTGTTTCTGGTTACAAAGCCTGATGGTTCTTTCAGAACAATTTTTAACCTTCGGAAATTAAACTCCTTCCTCCAATTCCAGTCCTTTAAAATTGAGTCAATTCAATCTACGATTCGCCTTTTGTTCCCTAGGTGTTTCATGACAGTTTTAAACCTAAAGGACGCCTACTCTCGTCTCCCTGTGCATCCGGATCACCAAGGTTTCTCAGGGAGGCGGTGTCTTTGGAGGGTCGTGTCCGGCATTTTCAGTTTGCCGCCATGCCGTTCGGTCTTTCTATGGCTCTTCGCATCTTTACCAAGATGATGGCAGAAGTCATGGCTTACGCGAGACAACAGGATACTCTAATTGTCCCTTATTTAGACGATTTCCTGATTGCAGGGCACTCTGAGGCTCAGTGTGCGTCCCGCCTTAAAACATGTCTTGTCATCCCTACAGGAATAGGGGTGGATAATAAATGTAAAGAAGTCAAGACTCCATTCAGTTCAAGTCCAGACCTTTCTGGGACTTCACTTGGACTTCAGAGTACAAAAATGTTTTTTGCCTGACAACTTCTTCAGTGATGGTCAAAGTAGGCAGGGTTATGGACAACCCCGTTCTGTCCCTGCGACAGGCCATGTCTCTGATTGGAACGTTGTCTTCTTGTATCTCGGCAGTCACTTGGGCACAATTCCACTATCGGGTCATTCCATGTCAAGTGAACCAATGATTATTACCTCTATATTTTTAATTCTTTTGAGATTTTGTTATTTGATAATAGCATGTCAGACAATGCAAAATGTGAAGAGAAAAATTTTTTAAAAAATTTATTTTTTTTTTAAATGATTTTCAAAGTTCGGAAAAAGTGTGAATTTCGCTGTTGCCTGCCTTTACGTTTCTCCTCATAACTAAGGCTAGGAATAAGATAGAGAGACAAAATAAACACCATTCTACTCAGAACTATACAAGCTTTCACCAGATATGTCACAAGAGGATCTTTGTTAATATTTTACCCATGTGATCGCAAGCGCAAAACTTTAAAACGTATTTCCGAAAAATCGGCGCGCTTTAAATATTTCAAAAACTGCCCATGTGTCTGCTTTGCTCTTAGCCACATCTGTACCAAATTTCAAGTTGGGATCGCAATGGGATCATATTTTAACATATTTTACTATTAATAGCGTCAATGGGTCATTCCATATCAAGTGATCTAAATATGAATATTTTTTTTTACCTGACGTCTTTAGATTTTTTTTTTTTTTTTCCTTTATGAAGTACTACTTTAGTTAATTACAAATTAAAAGTTTGGAATTTTTTTCTTCATCAGTTAATTTTTTACAGATTTTTAAAGTTTAAAAAAAGGGTGAATTTTGGCCTGGTACGACTTTAAATTTTTTTATCTCGGGCTAGAAATAAGATAGAGAAACAAAATAAACACCATTCTACTCAGAACTGTCCAGGCTTTCACCAGATATGTCACAAGAGTATATTTGTTAATTTTAATTTTTTACCTATGCGAATGCAAACGCAACATTTTGAAACGCATTTCCAAAAAAAACATTTTAATAAAAATTTTCCAAAACTGCCCATGTGTCTTTTATGCTCTTAGCCAAATCTGTACCAAATTTCAAGTTGGGATCGTGATGGGATCATATTTTAAAATATTTAACTATGGTTAATGTCATTTTTATTAAATTTTGAAAAAACATATGAAAGACATACATTCAATCTTTTAACAAAATCTTGAGACATATAAAATATACAAAAAGAGAATTCACAAAGTTATTAGTAACTTTAAGATAAGCTGCAAATTTACTTTTGCGCTTATCTCTGGTGCAATATATACTACAATCTAAATATAATTCCAAACACTCAAGTATACAACCTTTCTCAGGGTTTTGAGATGTTCTGATGTCAAGGGGACAAGCAGCCCCAGCAGAATGATTTTTATCACTTGGCCCTTTCTAACAGGTTGACCACGTAAGTGGGTCATTACCCGTTGAGGCCTAGTTGGAATAGTCTAGCGACTGGTGTACCGGAAAGGAAGGCCGAAATATTAATGATCTACTCACAGCTCAGAGTTTCCGATACCTGTCTAATGTTCACTAGAATTCTGAAGGTATAGGCGTAGAAAGGAAATCCCTAGACTGAATGTATCAGATGGGAAGAAAAGAGAGATAGAAAAGAAGAGAGAGAGAAGAGAAACAAAAACCATTAGAAAAAGTTATACTGGGAAAGAAAAGCCACGTAAGAAAAAAAGAAAAAAAGGAGGGGGGGGGACGGGTGAGGTATGGGAAGGAGAAAGGGTACTCATCCCACTGGCTCCCCATCAGCCAGAGGTCGAGCCATATTATCTGTGCTGGAAAAGATACTCCTAAATTCTGCAGAGTCGTGAAAAAGAATCCATTCAACCCAAATCCCTAAGAATTTGTTCCGAGATCCCGACGCATCAGCTGCGAGCTCCTCCATTCGATATGTGTCCATTAGTGATGGGCGAATCCTAAATTACTCGGACTCGCTTGACTCTAGCGAGTCCGAGCCCGGGACTCGCTACTCGTTGCGAGTCTAGCGAGTCCAATGTTAATGAATGGGGAAGCGAGTAATAGCGAGTAATGTGCTGCTGGATCCTAACGAGAGCAGACAGAGCAGTGAATAACTCGCATTCAGCACGGATTGCTGTGTTCACTAGCGATTTAGAAGTCCTCTGTTTTGCTCGGTAGCACAGAAAGTCGTTTGAACAGCACTAAAGAAGATAAACAGGAAGTCGCCTCGCTACTAAGCACAGGCTGATGTTATCTGCAGAGATCTGATCTGATCTGCACACACAGGCCGACCAAAGATGTGTAGCAAAAGAGATACAGAGAGGCTCATTGGCCTGGTTGAAGAGCGGCCTCAGCTGTGGCAGCCCACCCACCCTGGCTATCGGGATGACAGACAGCGAAATCTGTGTTGGAGGTCCATTGCCAGAAGTATCTTCCCGTCTTTTGATGAAGCTGGACAAGATGGACAGGCAAACCTTGGTAAGAGTTATGTGATGTCAATTGTAGGGTACCTTTACACGCCGCTACTGGAGGATGGATACAACCCGCTACAGGCTACAAATGTAGCTTGTAGCGTCATTATAGCCCATAGTAGCGGCGTGTGAAGACGGGACGAGACAGCCGGCAACAGATACATCTGTATCCGAGCACTGCTCGAAAACAGATGGCTACAAAGCCGATTGTAGTGAGCTGTATCGGCGTGTAAAGAAGGAACAGAAGGGTTGTTTCTACACCATGCTATGTAGCTGGGGCGTGACACAGGCTCCGGGTTTCCGCGCCCCCTTCAGCGATCATTGGAGGAAGCTCCAGCGTTGCGATTGGTAGTCGCTGCATAGGGCGGCATATTTAAGGAGCTGACGAGTCACAGTACACAATTGCTCGAGCGTCAACTATTAATCAGCCTCCTGCGATGCCTGCCCAATCATGGTATTATTGCTTTGTCCTATCAGCGTACGGACGTCTCGTAATCCACAATTGTAGCACGCCTATGTGCTGTCCCTGCAGCACCAGGTACGCCCATAGTAGCTGGTTGTAGCGGTGTGTAAACGAGGTAAGGTACGCTACAGATGGCTACTTCAGACACCCGGCGATGTATCTAGCTATAGATGTTGCGTAGCGTAGCGCACCTTGTGGCGGTGTGTAAAGGAGGTGCGTTTCCCGTTTGTAACCGTTTGGGCGTGCTCGTGCACGTGAAGTAGCGGATTGTATCCATCCTCCAGTAGCGGCGTGTAAAGGTACCCGTTGTGCTGACAGAGTACCAAAATGCTAGTGTGCTCGATGCTCGGGCCGAGCATCCCAAGATACTGGTGCACTTGGGCCGAGCACCGAACCAAATGTTATCCTATGGGAGTATTTTTATTAAATGACCACCGCCAGCATGTAGAAACCCTATAAATGTCACAAAACTCTCAGAAGAGTGCTGAAATGACATGTCGACAGCATGGTGAAGAACCCTGTAAGCATTTCTGACTGAAAAGTCACAGCTGTGAAAAATGTTGTTTGAGTTTTATGGCATTTATATAGACTCAACAGATGAAGTTCATAAATGACACCAAGAATAATTTTCATGGCGGAAATGTTAAGGGCACATACCCACTAGTGAGACACAGCTGGTGTTTGCTACTTTGTGTGATGACATTAAATATTTTCCGTGAAAACATTGTGTTGTAATCAGATGTCACTGATAAGAGATGTACATGAAGGCCTCTTGACATAATGTGCCCATTTTGAGGAAGTGTGTCTATTGTACTATTTCCCTTTGCCAGGGTGGCCAAACATTTGGAGGCTACGCATTCTCCATGGATAGAGACGTGCATGAGGGCATCAAAACATTATAACCATTTCAAAGGAGCGGGTGTATTGTTGTTGTAATGCCATTTATGAAATAATTTAACAATGGGGGTATACATGAAATAAAGGCCTAACTTTTTTAACGGTCAACATGGTGGCGCATGAGGAGAAGGCTGAGCAGTCCAGCGATTAACCAAATTACAGAATTGTGTACCCACGGGTGAGTGTAGGTTAATAGAAAATTAGCTTTTCAATATTTTAATTCCGCTCTCATTTCCTTGTGGTGTGGTGAAGTCTTGCCCAATCCAACCCTTGTTCATGAAGATCTGAGTCATTCTGTCTTCATTTTAATTTGATTGGCGGGTGCGTTTATCATTAATGATTCCACCTGAGGAAACTCAAAAAATAATCTGAAAAAACGCTAGCCCCAGGGCAGGCCAGGACTTCAAAGGCGTACAGAGCCAATTCATGTAACATGTCCATCTGGGATACCCAATAATTGGAAGGCACACAGCAATGTCGGAGTACAGTTATTAGATCGGCAAGGAACTCCATCAGCATCTGTCAAAACTTAGCATTTCTTGTGGCACTACCACGCAACTCAGGTGCTGTGTAACGTTAGGGGCTGAGAAAACTGTCACACATCTTAAAGACTGTCCCCCTACCTCGGGCGGATTACACTTGTGCCACTCTCGTCCGTATGCCTTTGTTGTCCACCAATTCCTGATCGATGCGGCTATCGTTTTGTGTGGAGAATACTTTGTGTAATTCCACAACTATGGCCTTCTGGAAATGCTCCATTTTTGCTGACCTCTCCGCCTCAGGAATAAGCGACAAACTTCTCATTGTAACATGTGTCTAACACTGTTACCAACCAGTAATGTCTTTTGGCCCGAGATGTTCTTAAATCGAGGGTCATGAGCGAGACAACTTAACATTAAGTCAGCCATGTGCGCCAGACTATTAACAGCCAGCACTTCGGTGTCCAGAGCAACACGATGACTGAACATGCTGTAGTCCTCCTTCTCCTCCTCCTCATCATCCTCCTCCTCCTCCTCATCTCCCCTGTTTTCTGGCCAACTACGCTGAACACAGGGTATGACTGGTGTGCATGTCATATCCTCAATGTGTCCGGAGAGTAGCTCCATGTCTTCATCCTGCTACTCGTCCTCCTATTCCTCCTCGTCATAGTCCGCCACTGCCCATTGTGATGACATGAGGCTCTGCTGTGTGTTATCACCCACACCCACTACTGTTTCTCGCTCCAACTCTTGGCGCTACGCCTGCAATGCATCATGTTTGTTTTTGACCAGAGACCGTTTTAGAAGGCCGAGATGCGGTATGGTGATGTTAATAATGGCGTCATCGACGCTCACCATCTTCGTGGTTTCCAACAAGTTTTGGATGACGCTACATAGTTCGTACATTCATCTACACTCCTCAAGTGTTATGTGTAGATTTTGACCCTTTTCCCAACGCCTTAGGTGAGGCAGGAACTCAACAACTGCCCTCTTCTGGTCACAAATCCTGATCAACATGTACAGAGTTGCGTAACAATGCGTCGTGCCATCACACACCAGTGTGTGAGCCAGAAGCTGAAAAAGGCCCCGCAAAGCCGTCAACGCAGCATGAAGCTGTTGGTTAATTTACATACACTGAACACAGGCGTCAAACTTTGAAGAGGAGATCATACAGCTCTGTGTATGATTTTAGAAACCGCTGAACCAAGAGGTTGAGCACATGGGCCACACATGGAACATGTGTCAGCTAGCCTCTCATCAAAGCCGCCAACATGTTCGGCCCTTGTCGCACACGACCTTCCTGGCTTTAGGTTCAGAGGTGTGAGCCAGTGATCTGCCTGCTGTTTCAGAGATGTCCACACCTCTTCTGCATTTTGGGGTTTGTCACCTATCCATATTACATTCAGCACAGCCTGTTGCCGCTTCGCCGAGGCAGTGCTGCAGTGCTTCCAACTTGGGACTGTTGTTGAGAAAACAGTGGGAGAGGATGCGCAGACAGGTTCCTTCTCTAGCCACAACCCTCTCGCAATATGGTCCTTGGAGGTTTATCCTTCTCTCCCTTCTCTGAAGGTGTACGGTATACTTAACCATGGGTACAAAGAGGGCAAGAAGTGGATGTCTATTGTATGTTTGGCACTATTGTTTGAGAGAAGACAATGTGTTATCAAATCTGATGTCTGTATTTTATTCATCTGCTTGCAGTTGATATGGTGATGAAGAGATGGAGGAGCTGCCGTGACCAGTACAAGAAGGAGTACGAACGGCAGTTACGCCTGGGCCCACAAGCTGCACCACCGTTGCGTGTTTACGCCCACTTTTACAGACTGGCATTCCTTCGTCCATTTGCTCGTCTTAGAAGGTCCGTAATGGAAGATTTTCATTTGCCCATAACCTTAACATGTGTAAGATTAGAGTATATGTTATATGTCCCCATTGCTATTGTAGCCATGTCACATTGGAAGGCGGATGCTGATCTGTTGAAAGCGTGAAAAAATATTTGGTCATCATGCACACAATTATGTTAGGTGACCTCAGATTTTTACGATCTGCATAACACATACATAGTCCACACTCAGCAAAGTATTTTAGTGGGACCATGGGTACTGTATGTATTTGTTTGTGAGAGATTCGCCATAACAACAGCCGCCATTAAGGCATGTGACCATGACGTGGGCATGTAGTGACTGGCTCACAAGGGCTTAGTCTTGTGGCTCAAGGAAGACACCTTATATGTTTGTCACTCCACTAATGTGCTTCTTACAGGTACCCACCTTGTACAAAAAACAAGTGGGACAGCAAAATTGGTCCCAGGTTAACAATTCACTTTGTAGGTTCAGAGAGGCCTGGTGCATGTTGAGAATAACCCTGTCAACCTGCAACATTATGTGTTTTAACAAATGGAGTTTTGACCTGTTTAATTGTCATAGTCTCCATTAGTGGTGAAATGACTATTGTGAGGGTGGCGTGAGACAACACCATATCTCAGAAGTTGTCATTGTATAATAATGTTTGGTTCTTAATAAAGTATAAATTTATCATTGAGAATACCACATTCAAATCCAATAAGCTTTTCAAAACTGCACTTTTTTACAATAATTATGTAATTTCAAGGAAAATAGCTTGTGTTAAAAAAGATGGACAGACATGTCACTGTTATTGTTAAGTTTACTAACAGTTTGGAGGTTACACTGTGTGTCGCAATGTTATTTATATGTTTAACCCCATTTCATTTGTTAAATACAGTAGGGTAACTAACTACAAATGTGCAACACTTATTTTATGAACACAGTTGATCATGTCAAGGTGTCCATCATCTTAAAGTAATTTTAGAGGGCAAAAATGTCTCCACACAAGGTGGCTACAAAATGACCCTGTGGATATTACTGCAGTCCACATCGGTACCTTACTTGTTTTTGAGGAAAACCAGGGTATACAGTAGCATGTCAATGCGCTCTGTGTCTGATCAACAGTATAGATCTGTCTGTGCTCACCAGTCTTCATATCCGTTCAAGAGGCACTGCGGTCTCCTGGTGTGTTGTTCCTTCGCACACTTGTGTGTTGGTCTTAATATTATTAAACTTGCCTATGCCTGTGCCATAATTTCAAAATGTTACTTGGCCCATTACCTTATGTAAATATGGTGTAGCATATCTGAAGGCATCTTACGGGTAACTATATAGTCTGAGATGGTGGTCATAGCAGCATAGAAAGGCGTGATTTCTTATTGCGGGAAGGGTGCGTTATTTTCCTAGCTCAATGGCATCACCTGACTTGAAAGGGCTGCCATTTGTACCCTAACGCTCCCATATACGTAGGATACATATGTGTTGTGCTGCTTAATATTTACTTAGAATGTTTTAACTATTTATTTTACGGTAAACAATACTTTCGAATAGTAAGGTAATCCTCACAAGTTATGCTACTAGAAGCCAATTTATATTGTATGTACTTTGCTCAGCTTGTTGAGTGGTTATTTTACATGTTTAACTTTGCCAAAATGTGAGTACAGTTAGATTTCTTTAGGTAGAAGACACACAAGGGTAAATGTAAGTGTAGATTTAAAGTAATGTTGGTCACTGCACACTTTAATTATAACTGTGTAATTACAAAAAATGTGCGCTTACTTTTTTCATTTTTTGTTTTGAAATAGACCGCGACGTCCAAATCCCCAGCCTGTGGAAGGTCACCAAGGCGCAGAGGAGGCCGCTGGGGCAGCTGTTCAACATCCGGACAGACCAGCCCAGCAACAGGATGTGGATGAAGCAGATGAGGTGATGCCGGACCCCAACCAACCCGTGGCTGATCAGCTTCCACCACCGTTACCACCACAGCCTGTAGAAGAACATGCTGTGAGTGGTATGGCTCTGGCGGCTCCACCAGTTTATCTGCCATCCGGTGTTCCAGCCGCTGTGGTCCCCTGTAGCTCTGGCCATGATATAGACCAGTCCAACAGTGGCCCTGGTCCTGTTCCCTCCTGCACTGCCCCAGCTCGTTTTCAGTTTTCTTCAACGCAAGGTCCATTTTCATGTTCCTCTGTCCCTGCTCCAGCTCCCTGCCATTATGTCCCTGCCCCACTTAGGTCCAGCTGTGGCCGAGCTGATCCATCATCAGCATTTTGGCGTGATTATGGGGCCTCCTACAGCTTAAACACAGGTGCCTTTACCCCCAGCTTCCCACCTTTACACAGATATGGCTCGAGTGTTGTTGCTCCCTGGGAAGGGGTGGTTGGTGCATCCAATGCAGACCCTAACACAGTACAGTGGGCGGCTGCCTTTGCACACAGTCTCATTGGATATCTAACACACATTCCACATGAGCGTAGACTCAGTGCAAGGGCAGCCGTCCAAATTGTACTTGATGCCAATGTGCCCCCCAACTCCCCCACACGGGTCTTAAATATGCTGGAGAGTTGGCAGCGTTCAGAACAGAACTTATTGTCAAGGTCACACCGCCAGCAGCCAGGCCAACCAGGACCCCTGCTGGGCTCACCGAGTATTGTTGGACCCCCTCTTGCACATACCTTGTGGCGACCCTATGAGCCTTTACCGGTGAATGTGCCTAATGTTGGGTCAAGAGGTTTGGCAGAATATGACAGGCCGTTGGCTGAGGACATCAACCAGGCGCTCAACGTCATCAACATGCCTATCCATGAGGGTGACGGAGATGTGATTGTGGAAGACAATGGTGGCCGAAGTTACCATGTCCTCTAATGTAATGGACCTATTGAAGTTTTTATCAATAATAATTTTGTTTTTGGGTGTTTTGTAGACTTAGATTTTTCTCTTTTTGAGATATTTAACATTCTTTTTATGTTAGTTTTTAGTTAGCAATTTGGTATCTTAACCCCCTTTCGGCGTGTTTCTTTTTTTTATGTTATGTTACTAAATGTGGCTTTTGGATGGCTTTAAAAAAAAAAAGGTGGAAAGAATAACACACAGAGAAAACATACTTAGAAAGCCAACAGGCATTAAAGTCTACCTCCTAATAAAAATATTTGTTTTGACAGCCACATATCAGTTGTATGTGTCATGTGTAATACACTCATTCCATGATTTTGGAAATCTCACACACTTTCCACACGAACACTTAGTCAAGAATGTCAGGTCAGTTTATGGGATACACCTAAGGTGGGATTTGGCCTGGGGTTTACATTTCCATTAATAATTGAAGCTGATTATCACATTCTTGTGGGCTTTTTGTTAAACATGTGTCCCGTCTACAGGTACAATGCAGTTTGTGAAGTTTTATCGGCGCTGAAATCCATTTGCAACGTCGTAACATAAATTATCGTTCGATTCATGAAGGACCATCGCCTTCAATTGTTCACTCTCTTCGGCGTACGTTTGTCTCTAAAACATTGCAACGGTGCATCGGATGTATGTATTGTAAAAATTAAGCAGGCCACAGAGCACATGTCCAACTGTACCTAGCACTTGAAGCAAAGGGCATGCAATGGTCAATGATGAATTATAGGCTTGTTGCCTCAAAAAATTAGCTTAAAGGGCTTTATAAACTCCTTTTAGAATTAGAGGAGGGCGTGTGGCCCATACTATATTCTTGCTTGTCCTGAGAGCATAGCACAAGCAACGTCCACGATGCAGGCTTAGGCTTGTTGCCTCATAAAATTAGCTCAAAGGGCTTTATAAACTCTTTTTAGAATTTGAGGAGGGCGTGTGGCCCATACTATATTCTTGCTTGTCCTGAGAGCATAGTACAAGCAACCTCCACGATGCAGGCTTAGGCTTGTTGCCTCATAAAATTAGCTCAAAGGGCTTTATAAACTCTTTTTAGAATTAGAGGAGGGCGTGTGGCCCATACTATATTCTTGCTTGTCCTGAGAGCATAGTACAAGCAACCTCCACGATGCAGGCTTAGGCTTGTTGCCTCCAAAAATTAGCTCAAGGGGCTTGATCAACTCTTTTTAGATATAGAGGAGGGAGCGTGGCCCATAGTATAGTCTTGCTTGTCCTGAGAGCATAGGAGAAGCAACGTTTTCGATGCAGGCATAGGCGTGTTGCCTCAAAAAATTAGCCCAAGGGGCTTGATGAACTCTTTTTAGATATAGAGGAGGGAGCGTGGCCCATAGTATAGTCTTGCTTGTCTTGAGAGCATAGGAGAAGCAACGTATTCGATGCAGGCATAGGCTTGTTGCCTCAAAAAATTAGCCCAAGGGGCTTGATCAACTCTTTTTAGATATAGAGGGAGCGTGCGTGGCCCATAGTATAGTCTTGCTTGTCCTGAGAGCATAGGAGAAGCAACGTCTTCGATGCAGGAATAGGCTTGTTGCCTCAAAAAATTAGCCCAAGGGGCTTGATCAACTCTTTTTAGATATAGAGGGAGCGTGCGTGGCCCATAGTATAGTCTTGCTTGTCCTGAGAGCATAGGAGAAGCAACGTCTTCGATGCAGGCATAGGCTTGTTGCCTCAAAAAATTAGCCCAAGGGGCTTGATCAACTATTTTTAGATATAGAGGAGGGACCGTGGCCCATAGTATAGTCTTGCTTATCCTGAGAGCATAGGAGAAGCAACGTCTTCGATGCAGGTATAGGCATGTTGCCTCAAAAAATTAGCCCAAGGGGCTGCATTGTTTTTTAAAAAAAACATAAAAATTAGAAATGCTCACAAGCGGATGCACTTGTAAAGTAAAAAGATGTTTACTGATTGCGTATTTTTTTTATCATGCCGCAAATGTTTCAGGAACATGACTTATCACATCGTCTCAGCTGAGGGAGATGCCGATACTTCCTGTCTTAAAAGGGCATAAAGTTACAAGCGCAATATTCCAATCCTATTAATTAAGATTAGGTTACACTACAATTGGGTACTGTCGTCTGGGGGACTTACGAACTCCGATGATATCCAGTCCTTGTTGAACTTTATGAGCGTCAGCCTGTCGGCATTTTCAGTAGTAAGCCGTGACCTTCTATCAGTGACTATACCCCCAGCGGCACTGAAAACACGCTCTGATGTCACACTAGCAGCTGGGCAGGCCAGCACCTCCAAGGCATACAGAGCGAGCTCTGTCCAAGTGTTAAGCTTGGAAACCCAGTAATTAAAGGGTACTGAAGGGTCGGTTAGGAAGCAGGTACTGTCACTGACATACTCATTCACCATGTTGGAAAATTGTTGTCTCCTATTCAAGGTGACCGCAGGCACTATCCGTTGTTGATTGGAAGGTCTGTTGAACATCGCCCAGTTGGTGGACATCTTACCCCCACCTCTTCTTGACATTGTTGACGTTTGTGTCCCAACCAAAGGCTGCTGTTGGAAAGAGCTGATTCTTCGGGGTACAGCGGAGTCAGACGGTGATATGGACATCAAATTGTCAACAACAACAGTCTTGAAAAATTCCGTCGTTAAGCCCCTGGTTGACTGCAACAGCAGCGACGGAAATTTATCTTTGTATCTAGGGTCAAAAAAGGTTGACAACCAATAGAGGTTGCTGGCATATATGTGAATGACGCGTGGATCTTGGGAGAGACATTGACACATTACGTCAGCCATATGCGCTAAGCTGCAAAGACTCATCTCCTCGGTTGCAACAGAATGAGGATCACTACGCATCATGGCCTCTACATCGGTCTCCGCCTCCTCCTCTTCAGCCCACCCATGCTGTACCGACATAAACGTAGGGTTTGGAGTACCATCTGGGTTCACATCAGTACCACAGAAAAATGAATCTTCTTCATCATCACCCTCCTCACCTTCTTCTTCCAGAGCCAATGTAGCCTGCTGGTGTTGGCTTGGCTGGCTAGGATCAGCGATGTTAAATTCTGGCTCCATAGCCATCCGCTGGGCCCTCAAAGCTTCTGTTTTAAGATTCAGGAGCGACTCCTTAAGCAAACAGAGCAGGGGGATGGTGAGACTGATAATGGACTGATCATCGCTGACAAGTTTTGTGCAGTATTCAAAGTTGTCCAGCAACTCGCAAAGATCAGCGATCCAGACCCACTCTAAAGTAGTTATGTGTCTGGTCTGACTTCCGTGGTGACGGGCATGTTGCAGCTGATATTCAGCTATTGCCCTCTGCTGCTCATTAAACCTTGCCAACATATGGAATGTTGAGTTCCATCTCGTGGGCATGTCACAAATTAGCCGGTGTTTAGGCAAATTAAATTTGTTTTGAAGGGCTGAAAGACTGGCAACTGCTGTGGACGAATGTCTAAAATGGGCGCAAATTCGCCTCACCTTCTCGAGTAGGTCAGATAACTCGGGGTATATTTTAAGGAATTTGTTAACTATTAAGTTCAGAACGTGAGCCAGGCAAGGGACGTGAACAAGGTTACCGTGCTTCAGTGCCGCCACAAGGTTTCGTCCATTATCGCTCACAACAAGACCTGGTTGTAGTTGCAGTGGGGCCAGCCACTCATCAGTCTGTTGCTTAAGACCCTTCCATAGCTCAGTTGCAGTGTGAGGTGTGTCACCTAGACAGATAAGCTTCAGAAGAGCCTGTTGTCGCCTTGCTGAAGCACTACTGCAAAGCTCCCAACTTGGACGTGAGGGTGCGGGCAGCTGAGCAGTGGACAAGGAAGTTGCAGAAGCAGATTGCGCACTGGACATATATGATGAGGCAGCCACCCTGAATGATGTTGTGCCTGCTATTCGTGGAGTTGGCAGTATTTCAGATGCTCGACTTTGCGAAGTTGGGACACTGTCCACCAGGTTGATCCAGTGAGCCGTTACTGAGATGTATCTGCCCTGTCCACAAGTACTTGTCCACGTGTCCGTTGTTAGGTGGACTTTGGCAGTTACCGCATTAGTTAGTGCACGCTTTAAGTTGGTGACAACGTGCTGGTGTAACGCGGGGACGGCACTACGTGAGAAAAAGTGGCGGCTGGGTACAGTGTATCGTGGTGCCGCCACAGCCAACAACTCCCGAAAAGACTCTGTACCTACCAGCCTAAACGGCAGCATTTCCACAGCTAACAACTTTGCAATTTTAGCAGTCATTTTTTGTGAAAATGGGTGTGTGGATAGGTACTTCTTTTGCCTTTCATACAGCTGTGGCACAGACAACTGGACGTTTGTCGCGCACACACCTGTGGCTTCACTACTCAGAAGTCTCTCTTGTAGCGCAGCTTCGGAGGAGTACGTTTCAGCCGGAGCTGATGCCTGAACACTAGCTGGTGAAGGATGGATCTGAGGTGGCCTGGAAGTGTTGGGATCAGAAGGCACTGATTCTGAACCCTGATGGGCCGACCACTGAATTGGGTGCTTCAGAGACATATGCTTACGCATGCTGCTGGTGCTCAGGTTTTTTTTTCCCAGGCCTCTGCTTAGCCTTGCATGGCATATATTGCAGATCACCACATTTGGTACAGATGGGGCATCCTTAAAAAAATGCCACACAATGGCTTTTCGGCCTTTAGGTAGAATTGGAGGCAAAGGAGGGTGACTCTGTACCACACCAACTGTTGACACAGTTTGGGCAACTGTGTTTACAGTTTGTGCAACAGTTGGTACACTTTGTGCAACAGTTGACACAATTTGGCCAACTGTTCTCACTGTTTGTGTTCTGGAGAAAGGAGTAAGCCTGGGTGCTTTTGGCGGTGGTGCATAGCCACTTTCCTCCTCCTGGCTGCTCTGTTGGCTATGCATGCCAAGAGTCCAGGTAGGATCTGTGGTCTCATCATCCACCCCTTCCTCCTCAAAGTCTACGGGATAATGTGACTGAGCAGGCTGGCCAGATGAGATGTGTGTCTCATCATCGTCATCATCATCCACCTCCTGAGATGCTGTATGGGTTTGGTGAAAGTGGCTTTCTTGAGCACGAGGTGCTTCCAAACTTTGGCCATGAATAGACATTACGTCTTCTTCAAGTATCTCGTCAGGCACTGATAAAGAAAGGCCAGATGGAATCGAGTGCTGATACGAACCAAATAAATCATCGGAGTGACCAAGGTCGCACTCCAAGTTTTCCTCTGGCTGCCGAAGGCTTGAGGAAATAGGAAGCCTTTGAGGATTGGATGGCCCTGCGTTGTCTGTAGCGACACTAGACTGTGTTGGCACGGACGATTGTGTACTCAAAGAACCAGTGGTGGAGGTGTTATCAGCCATCCAAGTTGTTATCTGGTCATGCTCTTCCGGCCTCAAGACACGTTTTTGTTGAGTACTGATAATTTTAGACGGGAGAAAGAGAGATCTGTCAATCCTCGTCTGTCTACCTGTACCAGTGCCTTCTTGGGCACGACTGCTACGGCCACGACCTCGTCCGCGTCCCTTTGCCACATCTTTTTGCGGAAATTGTGGTTTTTGTGACATTTTTGAAAAACGCTCAGCCACCGAGATGGAGTTTGGTGTTGCTGTAGGCGTCACTTACTGGCGGGTTAAGTGTGTGCTAACACTTGACAGTGAAGCAGCACACTAGTCCCTGAAAAAATTATTAAGTGCGCACAGCCACCGAGATGGAGTTTGGTGTTGCTGCGGGCGTCACTTAATGGCGGGTTAAGTGTGTGCTAACACTTGACAGTGAAGCAGCACACTATTCCCTGAAAAATTTAGAAAGTGCGCACAGCCACCGAGATGGAGTTTGGTGTTGCTGTAGGCGTCACTTACTGGCGGGTTAAGTGTGTGCTAACACTTGACAGTGAAGCACTACACTATTCCCTGAAAAAATTAGAAAGTGCGCACAGCCACCGAGATGGAGTTTGGTGTTGCTGCAGGCGTCACTTACTGGCGGGTTAAGTGTGTGCTAACACTTGACAGTGAAGCACTACACTATTCCCTGAAAAAATTAGAAAGTGCGCACAGCCACCGAGATGGAGTTTGGTGTTGCTGTAGGCGTCACTTACTGGCGGGTTAAGTGTGTGCTAACACTTGACAGTGAAGCACTACACTATTCCCTGAAAAAATTAGAAAGTGCGCACAGCCACCGAGATGGAGTTTGGTGTTGCTGCAGGCGTCACTTACTGGCGGGTTAAGTGTGTGCTAACACTTGACAGTGAAGCACTACACTATTCCCTGAAAAAATTAGAAAGTGCGCACAGCCACCGAGATGGAGTTTGGTGTTGCTGCAGGCGTCACTTACTGGCGGGTTAAGTGTGTGCTAACACTTCACAGTGAAGCACTACACTATTCCCTGAAAAAATTAGAAAGTGCGCACAGCCACCGAGATGGAGTTTGGTGTTGCTGTAGGCGTCACTTACTGGCGGGTTAAGTGTGTGCTAACACTTGACAGTGAAGCACTACACTATTCCCTGAAAAAATTAGAAAGTGCGCACAGCCACCGAGATGGAGTTTGGTGTTGCTGCAGGCGTCACTTACTGGCGGGTTAAGTGTGTGCTAACACTTGACAGTGAAGCACTACACTATTCCCTGAAAAAATTAGAAAGTGCGCACAGCCACCGAGATGGAGTTTGGTGTTGCTGCAGGCGTCACTTACTGGCGGGTTAAGTGTGTGCTAACACTTGACAGTGAAGCACTACACTATTCCCTGAAAAAATTAGAAAGTGCGCACAGCCACCGAGATGGAGTTTGGTGTTGCTGCAGGCGTCACTTACTGGCGGGTTAAGTGTGTGCTAACACTTGACAGTGAAGCAGCACACTAGTCCCTGAAAAAATTATTAAGTGCGCACAGCCACCGAGATGGAGTTTGGTGTTGCTGCGGGCGTCACTTAATGGCGGGTTAAGTGTGTGCTAACACTTGACAGTGAAGCAGCACACTAGTCCCTGAAAAAATTATTAAGTGCGCACAGCCACCGAGATGGAGTTTGGTGTTGCTGCGGGCGTCACTTAATGGCGGGTTAAGTGTGTGCTAACACTTGACAGTGAAGCACTACACTATTCCCTGAAAAAATTAGAAAGTGCGCACAGCCACCGAGATGGAGTTTGGTGTTGCTGCAGGCGTCACTTACTGGCGGGTTAAGTGTGTGCTAACACTTGACAGTGAAGCACTACACTATTCCCTGAAAAAATTAGAAAGTGCGCACAGCCACCGAGATGGAGTTTGGTGTTGCTGCAGGCGTCACTTACTGGCGGGTTAAGTGTGTGCTAACACTTGACAGTGAAGCACTACACTATTCCCTGAAAAAATTAGAAAGTGCGCACAGCCACCGAGATGGAGTTTGGTGTTGCTGCAGGCGTCACTTACTGGCGGGTTAAGTGTGTGCTAACACTTGACAGTGAAGCAGCACACTAGTCCCTGAAAAAATTATTAAGTGCGCACAGCCACCGAGATGGAGTTTGGTGTTGCTGCGGGCGTCACTTAATGGCGGGTTAAGTGTGTGCTAACACTTGACAGTGAAGCAGCACACTAGTCCCTGAAAAAATTATTAAGTGCGCACAGCCACCGAGATGGAGTTTGGTGTTGCTGCGGGCGTCACTTAATGGCGGGTTAAGTGTGTGCTAACACTTGACAGTGAAGCACTACACTATTCCCTGAAAAAATTAGAAAGTGCGCACAGCCACCGAGATGGAGTTTGGTGTTGCTGTAGGCGTCACTTACTGGCGGGTTAAGTGTGTGCTAACACTTGACAGTGAAGCACTACACTAGTCCCTGAAAAAATTAGAAAGTGCGCACAGCCACCGAGATGGAGTTTGGTGTTGCTGCAGGCGTCACTTACTGGCGGGTTAAGTGTGTGCTAACACTTGACAGTGAAGCACTACACTATTCCCTGAAAAAATTAGAAAGTGCGCACAGCCACCGAGATGGAGTTTGGTGTTGCTGTAGGCGTCACTTACTGGCGGGTTAAGTGTGTGCTAACACTTGGCAGTGAAGCAGCACACTATTCCCTGAAAAAAATTATTAAGTGCGCACAATTAGTCGCAGAAGTAGGTGGCGTACGTGCTATTTGCAGCTAGGAGAGCAGCAACGCACTGTTCTGCCACAGACAAAATAACGCTGAAGGGGTTTTTAGGACCCAAAATCTATCAGCTGGCAAAAAATTGTAAATAGTACCTCAGCTAAGCCTCTCACTTCAGCTATTAGAACAGCTGAGTGAGTAAGCGAAGCTATGAGGTCGCTCCTGTGAACACTGTAAAGGCTGCAGCTCCCTGCTTCCCTGCCTGCCTACAGTGTCACTGTACACAGTACTCCTCTGTCCTCCTGCTAGCTCTCACAAGAGCTGTTTGGGGTTAATATAAGGAATCTTGAAGTTCCCTACACTCACTGACAATCCCTATGATCTGCTCCAGAATCTACCTCACCCTGTTCTAGCTCAGATCTTCAGAGAAATGTGCTCAAAATGGCGGTGGCAAGGCTTATATACAGCCTTGCCTGTCATCGATGACATAGCCATCACGATGGACAGAAGCCAATCATAGTAATGCCACAAGAAGAGGGCTGTGGCATTACTGAATAAGATTGGCTAACATCCTTGTCCATCTTCACAAGTTTGTCTGACCTAACACGCTAGGCTGTCTCGGAAGATTTGTCGGAACATAACAGATTCTGTATTCGCGAGTCCCGAATACAGAATACAGGACTCGGATTCGTAGACTCGCTAGGATTCGCTAGGAGTCGCTACGACTCGCTCGGAATCGCTACTTACAGCGGGTATCCGTGAAGCGGTGCCATTCTCTAAACGATTTGGGGGAGATTCAACCTACATAGCGATGTGATATAGCGAGTCTCGCTAGTAAAACTAGGATTCCCATTTACTTGCATTGGACTCGCTACTTTGCGAGTCCTCGCTGGGAAACTCGCCGAGTAGCGAGTCCTGCGAGTCCCTTACTACTCCGCGAGTAACGAGTCCTAGCGAGTAGATTCGCCCATCACTAGTGTCCATCAATTCTTTGAACCAATCAAGTAGAGATGGAGCCCGGCTTGATTTCCAGAACCTCGGGATCACAGCACGAGCAGCCGAGATGCAAAAGCGGAGAATATCCCTCTTCTGTAGCCCAATAGGACCTGGAAAAATGGATAACATTGCCGATTCTGGGCAGCATTCGGCTTGTTTACCTGTTATCCGGGCGTATGCATTGAAAACCTCAGACCAGAACCGCCGGATTTCCCCACAACTCCACCAAATGTGTATCATTGTACCCTTCTCTTCCCCACAGCGCCAGCAGGTATCAGGGGTTCCAGGGATCATGTTCCGGAGTGTCGTCGGGCACAAGTACCATCTAGTGAGCAGCTTATAGCTTCTTTCATGTGCAGAACAAGCGCTAGCTAGTGAGTGAGTAAATATAAAGCATTTCTGCCAATTAGCTTCTGAAATGCTACACCCCAATTCCCTCTCCCAAGCACGTTGGAAGTAAAGGGTGCCCTGCTCTCTCATGGACCCTAAGGCCTGGTATAGAAATGATATTTTGCGCCTCGGTGGAGCCTCCAGTTGGAATAACCTCTCCAATACGTTGGGCGTCAATCTTACCCTGCAAGAGTGGTCAGCTGAATATAATTATGCTCTGTATTGGAGAAATTCGAATCACTTAAGAGGTCTCGTAGGTTCTTTGAGTTGTAGCTCTGCCATCGGGGGCAAACCACCACTGGACAGAGTCTGTCCTACTCGGGTGTCATCCACAATCCGCCAACATAAAAATCTCTGCCTGTCAAATCTGGGTGGGAAAGATGGGTTGGAAAAAAGGGGAGTCAAAGGGCTAAGTCTGTCGTTTAAGCGGAGGGTTTTCGTCACTAGGTGCCATACCTTCAAGGTGTTTCTGGTCATGTCTGTCAAAGGTACTAGGTCTGTGGAGTCTTTAGGGGAAATCCAAAGCAGGTGTTTCAGCGGAATCCCCAAACCCTCTTGCTCCACCCCTACCCATTTCTTGGAGGACGCATGATAATGCCAATCTAGAGCTCTAACAAGAGAGGAAGCCTCAAAGTACGCTCGTATGTTGGGTAGTCCAACCCCTCCTCTGGTCTCGGGCAAGGATAGGATATTCATTCGCAATCTGGACCTGTTGCCCCCCCAGACAAATCTAAGGATCATAGATTGCATTTTGGAGAGGAAACCTCTATCCAATAGAACAGGAACTGTCTGAAAAGTATATAAGAGTCGGGGCAAGACATCCATCTTGACTACGTTTATTCTCCCGAACCAGGATAGCTTTAATTGTCTATAGGAGGTAAATGCTGATTCCGCGTTAGTCAAAAGGGGTTGATAATTTAAAGTGAATATTTGTTTAAGATCTTTTGGTATAAGGACTCCCAAGTACTTAATGGCTTCTACTTTCCATTTAAATGGGAACTGTTTAGATAGATGAGAAACCAATTCTCCAGGCAAAGAAATATTGAGTGCCTCGGTTTTGGAGCAATTCACTTTAAAGTTGCTCAATTGTCCGAACCGTTCAAACTCCATTAAGACCGAAGGGATGGAGACCAGGGGCTGGGAGATGTAAAGTAGCAGGTCATCTGCAAATAAGGCTAATTTGTGATGACTCTGTCCCAGCTTGACCCCATGGACGCATTCATTGGACCTAAGTGCAAAATATTTAACTATTATAGTGTCAATTCAAAAGTCACCAAGAACACAATCAGTCATTTTTTCACAATTGCCCGTCAATAGTTTGAATTTGATATAAAGAAACATAGTCTTGTAACATCTCAAATGAAAGCTGTTACTGTTCTGAGTAAAATGACGCCTCTCCCACTTCATTATCTTATTTCTAGCCTGAGATAAAAAAAATGTAAAGTCGTACCAGGCCAAAATTCACCCTTTTTTTAAACTTTAAAAATCTGTAAAAAATTAACTGATGAAGAAAAAAATTCCAAACTTTTAATTTGTAATTAACTAAAGTAGTACTTCATAAAGGAAAAAAAAAAAAAAAATCTAAAGACGTCAGGTAAAAAAAAATATTCATATTTAGATCACTTGATATGGAATGACCCATTGACGCTCTTACTAGTAAAATATGTTAAAATATGATCCCATTGCGATCCCAACTTGAAATTTGGTACAGATGTGGCTAAGAGCACAGCAGACACATGGGCAGTTTTTGAAATATTTAAAGCGCGCCGATTTTTCGGAAATGCGTTTTAAAGTTTTGCGCTTGCGATCACATGGGTAAAATATTAACAAATATCCTCTTGTGACATATCTAATGAAAGCCTGGACAGTTCTGAGTAGATTGGTGTTTATTTTGTTTCTCTATCTTATTTCTAGCCCGAGATATGATAGAAAATGTAAAGCCATACCAGGCCAAAATTCGCACTTTTATAAAACTTTAAAAATATGTAAAAAATTAACAGATAAAGAAAAAAATTCAAAACTTTTTTTTTGTAATTAGATAAAGTTGTTCTTCAGATAGAAATTTTTTTTTAAAAATCTGAGGACGTCAGGGAAAAAAAATATTCATTTTTGGATCACTTGACATGGAATGACCCTATCGCAGTCTCCAACAGGCAATGCTAAGGGCGGAGGAGTCCGTGCAGGGTCAGTTAGAGGGCCAGCTGTGTCTATCCACTTCCACAATAGACTCTCTAGCCTGGTGGATGATTCCGCGTCACTTACCGCAGGGGGTTCCCTGGCTCATTATTTAGGACTTTATAGTGATGATTAATGCCAGTCCCTCCGGGTGGGGGGCCCATTTGGGGACTCACCTGGCCCAGGGTCAATGGACTCCCGAGGAAGACTTGGGCTCTTCCAATCTGAAGGAGTTGCAGGCGGTCAAGTATACTCTCCTCAGGTACCTGTTTTACCTCTGCGACTCACACGTCAGAATTTAGACTGACAACACCATGGTTGTGGCATACATAAATCACCAGGGGAAGACCCGGTCACCCTCTCTATTTTCCACCACGACCGACATCTTTCACCTAGCGGAAGTGCATTTCCTCTCCCTGACTGCCCTACACATCCAGGGCATAGACAACGACAGAGCCGACTTCCTCAGTCGTCACTCTCTCAGACAGGGGGAGTGGGTTGTGAACAGGGAGGTGTTCATCAGGATAGTGCACCTGTGGAGGGTCCCAGAGATAGACCTGTTTGCAACCAGGAGGAATAAACAGGTTCAGTGCTTTGCTTCCCTGCACCCCTCGGATTTTCTGGAGGTGGTGGATGCTCTGCGGATGCCTTGGACTTATCATCTGGCATATGCATTTCCTCCGTTATGTCTGCTCCCTCTGGTTCTTCGCAAAATCTGAGAGAAGGAAGCGAGAGTCATCCTGATAGCCCCTTCTGGCCCAGGAGACTCTGGTTCACCTGGCTGATCGGAGGCTGCTCTTTCAGAATCTGTTTTATCATCCTCAGACGGACGGTCTGTATCTAACGACCTGGAATTTGAGAGGCAGCTTCTGAAACGGCGGGGGTTCTCAGACTTATTAATTTCTACACTCCTCAGCAGTAGAAAGGAGGTGACCACCAACCTGTATTGCAGGGTATAGCATAAATTTTTGCAATTTTTTTTCTGAGGTCCTTACTGACAAGGCCCCGATTCCGGCCATTCTGGAATTTTTAGACTTAGACAGAAGTATTTGTGTATTTATACGGTTATGGCGGTTCCTCCAATTCCTCTGTAAACGAACTGAGGAGGCCCGCCCCTTTTTATCTGTAGGTTTCCTGTCCTTGTGGGCGGATCCCCACTCTTGGTGGGTGCTGTCATGGACTCTGTAAAATATGATTACCGGTAAGTAATCTCAGATTTCCGAGACCTAGTGTGGGGAAGGAAGCATCCTAGGATTAAAATTGAGGTGTTGTAGAGGCCTAAAGATGAAGGAGGGTTGGCATTGCCAAATCCTTGCCTGTACTATCTCTCGGTCCAATGCCAGTATATGAGGGAGTGGAATGGAGATGAAAAAGGGGGGTCAACACAAAGATTGTTAGCATGCATGATTGGAAGGACCTCTCTGATATAGGGCTTGGAGGCCAGGAGCTTTAAACAATTAGGATAGTACTGTATATTTTCAATAACACCGGAGCTCCTGAATGATTGATTAGCACCTGTATCGCCTTAAGGGTGTTACAGTGTATTTGTTGCCCTTAATGTGATAAATTTGCAGATGATATATAGCTATGCTATATTGTTTTAAAGGCTTAGCGCTTAATCAGATTAGTACAAATATACTTCTAGACACTGAAATTTGGTGCAACCCTCTAAGGCTGCTTTCACATAACGATTTTCGGTCATCCGATTGTATCCGTTTCAAAACGGATACAATCGGATCCGAAATCGGACCCCATGTTCCCCTATGGGAATCGGATGGGATCGGATGTGCCACTATTGGCATCCGATTTTGGCACCATCCGATCCCATCCGATGTAATCACGGGCACAAAATCGTAGCCTGCTACGATTTTGTGTCCGTGACTCACATCGGACAGCCTCGGATCACTGCTGATCCGAGGCTGATCCTAGTGCCCACAGCATAGGAGCCTATGGACATCGGATCTGAGTTCACCTCAGTTCCGATGTCGGCTCCGTATCTCCCTGTCTTTCCCTGCTCTGCTCCTCCATCTTCTGCCCTCTCCTATTCTATATGCTGTGCCCCCACTATTCTTTGCTGTGTCCCCCTCTTCTCTCTCCTCATCTATCCCTATCCTGTCCCCTGTCCTCTCCCTGGGTGTAAAAAAATAAAAAAACTCCTCCGGGAGTATACATTACCTGTCACAGGCTCCAACGCTGCACACGATCAGGGCAGAAGAGCCTGTGATGATGTAAGAGACCCGGTCACATGACCCGTCAGCTGACCGGGTCATGTGACTCTGACATCATCACAGGTCCTTTAGCCCTGATCGTGTGCAGCGTTGGAGCCGGTGACAGGTAATGTATACTCCCGGAGGAGTTTTTTTATTTTTTTACACCCAGGGAGAGGACAGGGGACAGAATAGGGATAGATGAGGATAGACACACATAGAATAGCGGGGGCACAGCATATAGAATAGGAGAGGGAAGAAGATGGAGGAGGCAGGATTAGGGAGAGACAGGGGACCGCAGGATCCACACGGATCCTGCAGATCGGATGGCTATTTGCCATCCGATTGCAGGGATCCGTATGGATCCGTGCCTGTCCGTGGGATGCCCCTTCAAAGTCGGATCCCACGGACAGGCACAAAATCGTTATGTGAAACCAGCCTAAGCTAGATGTTAAAAATCACTAAACAGTTACAATTTTTAATTATTATAGGTTAAAAAAATGGTTCATCCTAGACTCTTCATTTGATTAATGCAAGTCTTGATCAAGGATAAAAGTTCTTCTTAATCCACTGCTATGGATGGAGTGGTCTTGTCCTCCTTTCATTAGTAATAGGGACATCCTGTTGATATTTTTTTTTCTTTGGGATTTTTTTTCAATACATTGGTGAAAGCAAATGTGTTGGGGATTGATTTTTCAAATAAAAGAATTGTTGTTGTCTTTTTCTTTTTCAGTACTGACTGGGTTAGTAATGTTGGCTATCTGATAAATGCCTCAACATTACTAACCCCTGGGCTTGATGTCAACTGACATTACACAGCTGGCATCAACACCAAATATCATTACCCTGTTTGCCACTGCACCTGGGCAACAGGAAGGGTCAGGACAATGCAACTGGAGAGGCACATCCAATGGAGGCGTCACTTTTGGGGAAGCTGTGGCCTGCTATTTTTAGGCTGAAGAGGGCCACTAAACATTGCCCTTCCCACCCTGAGAATGCCAGACCCCAGCCGTCGGCTTTACCTTGGTTGGTTATCCAGTTTGGAGGGACCCAACGTTTGTTTTTTGTTTTAATTATTTCTAAATAAATAATAAAACAGCGTGGGGTGACCTCTGTTTGGATTACCAGCCAAGGTAAAGCTGCAGGTTGCAGCTGTCTGCTTTACCTACCTTAGCTGGCTATCAA
>JARQOC010000004.1:286274859-286323432 GCA_033576535.1 Allobates femoralis | reverse complement strand
AATAAGATGTGCCAAGATATCTTACATATGCCACCCTTAAACGGGATCCCACTGTTGACTTTCAAAACCAACTAAAGACTCTTGTAGACGAAGCATTTCAAGATGGAATACTGAGCAAAAATGAATGGAAATTTATACTAATGAAGTTCCCTGTAATACCAGTTTTTTACTCCATACCAAAAATACATAAGGGGCTGTCACCAGTGAAGGGACGTCCGAAAGTCTCGGGCAATGATTCGGTGACACAGAATTTAAGCATTTATGTAGACAAAGTACTTCGAAATTATGTCGAGGCATTACCCTCATACCTAAGGGATACCATGGACCTCCTAACCAAACTTGACGGTATCATGATTGAGAAAGATACGTTTTTGGGCTCTATAGACGTAGAAGCCCTTTACAGCAGTATACCACACGAGGCTGGACTACAGGCCATAAAACACTTTCTAAATGCAAGAGGCACACAATATGAAGCACACAATCGCTTCATTCTGGCTGCAACAGAGTTTGTTCTGACACATAACTACTTTCGCCATAGCGGAAGGTTCTACCACCAGCTCAGGGGCACTGCAATGGGTAGTTCGATGGCCCCAACTTATGCAAACTTGCTCCTGGGCTGGTGGGAGGACACAGTTGTGTTCGGTGGTGAGGAGGCGTCATGGTGGTGCCCCCGGATTTTATTCTGGGGGCGCTACATAGATGATATTTTCATTCTATGGTCCGGGAGCAAAGTTGATTTTGATAAGTTCATCGTAGATCTCAATATCAACACAATTGGACTCAGATTCACGTCTGAGTTCCAAGAAAAAACTCTAAACTTCCTGGATGTAACAATAATGAAGGAGAATGACGGACGCCTAACCACACGCACTTTCCGCAAAACTACAGCCAGCAATGATTTGCTTCATTGGCAAAGCCACCACCCCAAGAGTCTGAGGATGGGGATACCAAAAGGACAATACCTACGGATAAGAAGGAATTGCTCTAATGACAATGAGTTCTACAAACAGGCGAATGAACTACAACAGAGATTCCTGAACCGAGGGTACCCACAGCACGTCCTCAGTGAGGCATACAAAAAAGCGGAACATACACCAAGGGTGGAACTGCTGAAACCGAGAACCAAACAAAAAGATTCAATCATGAGAATTATTGGCAAATATGATAACAAGGCCACAGAAGTCAGGGATATAATGAAGAAACACTGGCGTATTCTGAGAGCGGACCCAGGACTCCAAGGACTCATACCTCCCTACCCAAGTATAACATACCGGAGAGGGAGGAACTTAAAAGACCAGCTAGTACACAGTGCTTACGAGCCCCCTATATCTCAGGGTACATGGCTAGACAACCGTGCCAAAGGTACCTTCAAATGTGGAAAGTGCATAGCATGCAAATATATAAATACTGCTAAGGAATTTACCAGTACCAATACTGCAAAAACATATACCTTACGGCACTTTGCAAATTGCAAAACCTCGGGGGTGGTCTATCGCTTCATGTGCCCATGCAATGCTGAATACATCGGAAAAACTAAACGAGAATTTAGAAGACGTATTGGAGACCACCTGGGCGATGTAAGACACAGAAGGGATACTCCCATCTCCAGACATATCCATCAGGAACATGGAGGGAACATGGAAGGCTGTGCATTTATGGCCATTGAGGTCATCTCAACACCAAAACGAGGAGGAAACTGGGATAAACTCATTCTCCAAAAAGAGAGCCGCTGGATATACAGACTGAAGACAGTCACTCCCAACGGCCTCAATGAAACTCAGATATACACCTGTTTCATCTAATCATGACTAAAAACCATGCGGGTCCTCCCTATAGGTGACTCTACCGGTGGCCCTCTTTAAAAGGTATCAGGCTCCTATATTGGTAAACCGGGCTGAGTAGACCAGTCAAACACCCCCCCAACCCAAAAAGGGATCTCGGGGGTAAACAAGACTCCCAGGAGACTAGATCCTGGATAACATCATATATACAGGCTTCACACAGACAGCAGGTCCATCCTAGAATCCCTGTTATATATATATATATATATATATATATATATATATAAAGTAAAAAAGACCTTAGGGCTTATTATCCCCTCACATAAAGATCCTATATAATAAGAGATTAATAAAATCATGTGGAATATACTTAGAACATGCCACTAGCCTTCTTGATACAAATCCATATATAAAGCCCAATGGTATGCCTGTGACAGAATAGCCACCTGCCTAGCTGCGGTTGTATTGCTGTGGGCCCCTCCTGTGATTGCTACATACCCTCTTTCCCTATTACTTATGCCTATGATGCTTATCTTTATGAAGGGCAGTTCTATTATGTCTCCTAGAAGATTTATCCATTGGGGACTCATTAAAAGATCCCCTCCTCCCCTCAATATCACCCCCCATATAGTCTGTAACATATGCAGCGGTCTCCTGAGGTGAACGATGTCATTCGTCACCATGGAAACCTCTGCACAGTCCCGGAGCTCTGTTTACCATCGGAGCTCCGAGCTTCTAAACACGCCCACCGGGCGTGACGTCACGCGCATGCGCAGACGGTCTTGCGTTCCAGGTGGAACGCAAACAGCGCGGCCGACCTGCCAACAGCTTCCTGGTGGGAGTCGGCCGAGGGGGAGGAGAAAAAGGGGATGGACAAGCCTCTTGTCCATCTCATGTAAGCCCAAAGAAGGGCGGCAGCCAGCTGCCATCCACATACAGGGAGGCAGATACAATCCGGGACCACAGAGGGATTGCTCCACAGGAATGGTGCCTGACAGGCTGTGCTGCTCCAGCGAGGTACTGTGGCTTAAACCCTTTCTTGTCACTATTGTTCAGACAAAATGCTCTATATGGTAAATAAGAGAAGGTCTCTTATTTATACTCATAGGTTGAATGATAATTGGATTATTCCTCACTATTAAGAGAGCAAGACCTGCATATCAAGGGCTTATCTGAGCTTCTGGCTGGCGTCTATACTAGCGTCTATACTAGGTGTATCACGGTCCTATATGTGAAACTGTGAAGAAAGGAGGTCAGTGATACACTTTTAGAGCCCACTATCCTTTGATTACTAATATTATTCAGGATTCTGAACATTGTCTTTTTTTCATGTCTAAAAAGGAGAAAACAAAGAGGCTGATTATGAGACAAAAAAATCACTCCAGAGAGTTTAATATAGAGGGAGTGTAAAACAGATGAAGGTATGTCCCTTTTGCAACATATATATGATAATAGACAACCCCAATATGACTCAAGTAACACTTCCTTTTGTAATGTAGTAAGGAGAGGACACTCCGTTCAGATAAGGGGTAACGTCGACTGGACACCTTGAAGTGCAGCCTGTCGTCTGCTCTTCACCCCTGGTACGTCCTGAGTACCCCTCGAAAAATCACTTTAAAAGGGTTTTGTAAAAATATTGCTTCACACCATAGAGAACATAGATGGGTGAAAGCAATTAATAGTGATAACCTTCATAACTGATAGTTCCTTCTTACCTTTCTAAACTTTCTAGGTACTTTAAGAAAACCTCTGATAAAGAGAAGAACCATTGGTCTTTGGCCTACTTTGATCTCCCTAACACAGGATTCTATCCCTGGACCTGTTTCATAAACTGTAAAACTCCAGGCTCACACTGAAATCATGTGAACCTGCATGAAATTGATGTAGCATAACAATATTGCCCCTGATGAGCCTTTTTATAGGCGAAACGCGTCGGGCAAATCTCCTTCGCTAAACAGACCATATCACTGATCTGTATAACCTGACACTGACCAACACCACCTGTGTGGGTTCAGACTTGGGTTGGTGGGTGTGGACCCCGGAACAGAAGGACGACGGTTTTTTGACTTGAAACTGACCATATGTGGGAACTTGTGTGACCTCCCTTAGACGCAGAGTGTGTCGGGTGGCCCCCAGGTGACCACAATCTGAACGCTTTATGACAATACCGTAACGTCATCCAACCCTCTAGACCTTTGTCTTGACATCACCTCGTGGGAAGTTTATGTAGTTTGTCTTTGTGGGGGTGTGTAAAATAAAAGACAAAAAACAAGGTTGCGCCACACTGCTAGGAGTTAGGGCATAGGATCCCGTGCTCACCTGATCTAGTTGTGCTGACTGCACAACTAGTTGTTGGGCTAAATTTCAACCCCGAAGGGTCTCCACGCCAGCCGGAGCCAGGGAGAGGCAGATTCGCGTGGTTTCCGAGGTGCACACGCTGCTGATCCACGTGATGCTCTGGAGGAGTGGTGATTGACGTCCGATACGTCCTGGAGGCCGAGCTGCTGAATACCACGCTTCCCAGTGGGAAGACAAGTGTCCGTTCAAAATAGAAGTGATATTAAATTAGCGCTAAGGACAATGGTAATCACTTGAGAAAGGCGCATTTAGCGCCGAAACGCTTTGTGGGGGTGGGAAGTCTTTTTATACTGTTTGCACAATATCACTTTTTTCACTAAGTGCCTTTTTAACAATTAAAATACTATAACAAGATAAATAGAGTTATCCCATAATTATTTTATGCAGATTGATCATTGATTCCCCTGTGCGTGGTGCAAATCGCAATCCCTGCAGGGTTGTTATGGGCCGCGTTCGCTGCTTCTCAGCCTGCGTGAAGGCTGCGTGCAGGCTGCGTAGTGAGAAAAAAATTCTAAGTTCTATGAAAACAACACAGGGAACTAGAGATGAGCGAGTACTAAAATGTTCGGGTGCTCAATGCACTGGCCGAGCATCCCAAGATACTCGTGTACTCGGCCAGAGCACCGAGCCCAATGTAAGTCAATTAGTGACAGGCTCCGCCCACAGACTTCCGGTTATAAACCGAGTGTTTCTGGGAAAGGGCGGGAGGAGGGGCTTTTTCAAATCGCTGCAGCATACAACACCTTGCTGTGCCCCCCAGAGGGATCCTAACAATCAATCTGCACTCTGTGAGGTGCCAGCTCACTGTGTACACTGAAGGGAGCTGTGTATTTGTGTCAGATCGATAATTATTAGCGAAGAGTCCGAGCATCTCGGCAGTACTCGGTGCTCGCCGAGCATCCCGAGTACCGAGATATTAGTGCGAGTAACGAGTAGCGCCTAGCATACTCGCTCATCCCTACAGGGAACTTAAAATTTTGCAAGTGTGACCCTAGCCTTATACACATACTCACCAGTGATGTCTCTAGGTGAAGTTCTTTATCTGTCGCAGACCGATATCACGTCTTCTATGTAGGACTTATCTCTACAGAAAATAACATAGTTAGCTATACCTGACTCACTTCCAGAGCACAATCCACACTTTTCCCAAGATTTCAACATTTCATGAAATGGCAAAAAAAGAAACATAGTGCCGCACTACACAGTAACAGTGCTCCAGTATCATTCTGTGCCTGCTCATCCTTGTCAGCAGACATATTTGTCTGATGGCAAACATGTAGCAGAGCTGAAGACAAAAGACCCGTGGATTACGTCGAAACAAGGATTTTTTAATTAAAGATGGAGTCCCTAAATGTGTTTTGTTTTATTTTTAATTTTAAAAAAATTTCAGTTTTTTTTTCAGTTTACTAGAAATTCATGGTGGCCATGTCTAATTTGTCATGACACCATGAAGTTTGGGCTTAGTACCAGCTGATAATACAAAGCTGGCCTTGTACTAACCCTTTTATTACCCAGGGTGCCACTCACGACCAGAGCCACTGGAAGAGCCGGGTAAAGTGCCTGGAAATGGTGCTATGATGAATGCGCCAGGGGTGGCTGCGATTTTCAGCGTGGGGGGCCAAGAACGCTTGGGCCTTTCCATGCTGAGAATCCCAGCCCCCTGCTGCCTTGTTTTACCTGGTTGGCGATCAACATATTACGGGAGCCCACACATTTTAAAAAATATAGATATTTTACATAAGTTTAAAATAAATATTAGGCTTATCTGTCTTTTGATTGCCAGCCAAGGTAAAGCCAGGCAGCTGGGGGTGGCAGGCTGTAGCTGTCTGCTTTATCTGCGGTGAGAATCAAAAATAATGCGGAGCGCTACGTCATGTTTTTAAAAATGATTTATTTTCACACTTCTATATGTGACAGACCCACCAGCCCATCACAGATGTTGTCAAAGAGGATGGGCATCTGTGATTGGCTGTTTGAGTAATCTACAATCAGCCCATACATTCTGGTATGGTACTATGTATGGGCTGCTTTCAGGTTACTCAAGCAGCCAATCACAGACGACCATTCTCTGTGTCAGCGTCTGTGATTGCCTGTTGGGTCTGTCACACATATAGAGGTATGAAAAAAAATAATTAAAAAAATGATATAGCGCTCCGTGGAATTTTTGATTCTTAGCGCAGATAAAGCAGAAAGCTACAGACTGCCACCACCAGCTGCTTGGCTTTACCTTGGCTGGGGATCAAAAGGCAGGAAAGCCCAATGTTTGTTTTAAATTATTTAAAAACATAAGTAAATAAAAATGTGTGGGTTCCCGCCATATTTTGATTGCCAGCCAGGTAAAACTAGGCGTACATGTAATGAGATATAGAAATTGGTTGCGCCACGCTGCTTTATGTTTTATGTCCACCCTCCGTTAAGTTACCGTTACACTCACCTTTTCCTGTTGTGCTGTCCGCACAACAGGGGGGCTCACGTAGTGAGTGCACGGGGTCTCTCTCTATGCGGTGTGGATTTCTTTCCCTTTTTCCTCGGTGTCCGCCTGTGTAATTGCACGTGATCCCTCACTTGTTTTCCTCTCCTCTGTTAGGTTTGTCTTCTCCTCCGGAGCTGCTCCACCGCTCTCCCCGAAGGGAGATAGATATGCAGGCAATGGAATAAAGCGATGTTTGGGTGAGCGCTGCGATATGAAGACAGCCACACTTCAACAACTATTTTACCTGTAAGTTTATTGTTCAATTCACACTAGGTCCTCTCCCACTGGTGGGAGAGGACCTAGTGTGAATTGAACAATAAACTTCCAGGTAAAATACTTGTTGAAGTGTGGCTGTCTTCATATCCCAGCGCTCACCCAAACATCCCTTTATTCCATTGCCTGCAGGTAAAACTAGGCAGCTGGGGGCTGGGATTCTCAGCATGGCGAGGCCCAAGCATTCTGGGCCCCCCACGCTGAAAACGGCAGCCCGCAGCCACCCCTGGAATTGGCGCATTCATCGTAGCTCCATTTTCAGGCGCTTTATCTGGCTCTTCCAGCGGCCCTGGTGGGGGGTGGCATGCTGGGTAATATTGGGATTAGTACCAGCTTTGTATTATTAGCTGGTACTAAGCCTGAAATTCATGGCGTCACGCCAAACTAGACATGGCCATCATGAATTTCTAGTAAACAGAAAAAAACACAATACAGAGAAAAACATTTTTTAATAAAAATCAAACACTAAACACATTTAGAGACTCCATCTTTAATAAAAAAAAATCCTCACTCCGACGTAATCCACAGGTCTTCTGTCTTCAGCTGTGCTACATCATTGCCATCAGACAAATATGTCTGCTGACAGAAATGAGAAGGCACAGAATAAAGGCCCCGTTACACGCTGCGATGTTCCAGCGATCCCACCAGCAATCCGACCCGGCTGGATTCGCTGGAACATCGCTGTGAGGTCGCTGGTGAGCTGTCAAACAGGCAGACTCACCAGCAAGCAGCGATAACGCTGGTAACCAAGGTACACATCGGGTAACTAAGCACAGCGCTGTGCCTCGTTACCCGATGTGTATCTTGGTTACCAGCCTGCTCTCGCTTACCCAGCATGTCAGAATGGACATCGCTGGTCCTTGGACCCTGTCACACATGCCGATGCATGCATGACAACGGCAGATCAACGACCGAAAATTGGTTCCTGCCATTACGCAACAATCAGCGAGCTGATCAATGGTTGTTGCGGCATGTCACACACAGCGATATCGCTGCAAGGTCACTGCAGCGTCACAAAACCGGTGACATTGCAAGGATATCGTTAGTGATATTGTTGTGTGTAATGGTGCCTTTATACCAGAACACAGCTGTGAGAGAAGTGTCAGCTGGCCTCCACCCGGCGACCGTGTTTTTCTGTGCATTGCAAATAATGCATACTTTCAAATGCATGCCTATTTTTGCAAGCGTTAGTCTGCATTTTTGTCTATGGTACATTGTATTTGTGCTGATTTACAATGGATCTGTTGTAACACACAGCATAAATGCAATGTTAACCCAGTCTAACAGCAGCGAGGAGGGGAGACGGAGCCCTGGAGACTGCCTTGTCCGTTTACTGGTGGTACTGTCATGCCCATTGCCCAGTATGTCCTTCCAGCCTTTGTGATACTATAATGCCCATTACCCAGTATGTACTGCCAGCCTCTGTGGTACTATCATGCTAGTACTACCACCAGTGGCTGTCAGGACATGCTGGGTGGGCATGATAGTACCGCAGACGCTGGCAGGACATACTGAGCAATGGGCATGCATGATAGTACCACCCGAGGCTGGCATGACATGCTGGCCAATGGGCATGATAATCATGCCCATTGCCCAGTAGTATGCCCTGCCAGCCTCAGCCAAGGGTCCCAGAAAGTTACCTCCTCATCCATCCTGCTGCTGGCTCTGAGTCCTGTACTCCAGCATGTATTGTGAATGCTACACTATGGAGATGCTGCTTCTACTACTGCCAAGTGGAGGCGAGGGCCACATAGAGATTACAGGGACCCCATCAGGGGGGGACATGGGTCCCTATCAGGGGCGTACATAGTGATCATGGGGCCAATCAGGGGTATATATAGGGATCATGGGGCCCCATCAGGGACGTATATAAGGATCAGGGGTGTACATAGAGCCCACTCAGGGCTCATACATAGAGATCATGGGGCCCACTCAGGGCTCATACATAGAGATCATGGGGCCCACTCAGGGCTCATACATAGAGATCATGGGGCCCACTCAGGGCTCATTTATAGAGATCATGGGGCCGACTCAGGGCTCATACATAGAGATCATGGGGCCCACTCAGGGATTGTACATAGAGATCATGGAGCCCACTCAGGGCTCATACATAGAGATCATGGAGCCCACTCAGGGATTGTGCATAGAGATCATGGAGCCCACTCAGGGCTCATACACAGAGATCATGGAGCCCACTCAGGGCTCTTACATAGAGATCATGGAGCCCACTCAGGGCTCATACATAGAGATCATGGGGCCCACTCAGGGCTCATACATAGAGATCATGGGGCCCACTCAGGGCTCATACATAGAGATCATGGGGCCCACTCAGGGCTCATACATAGAGATCATGGGGCCCACTCAGGGCTCATACATAGAGATCATGGAGCCCACTCAGGGCTCATACATAGAGATCATGGAGCCCACTCAGGGCTCATACATAGAGATCATGGAGCCCACTCTTATGGCAGAAGAGATGGGCTCTTCAGTCACCAGCCCTCCCCTGGGCCCCCACCTGCCATACTCATGCTGCCACCGCTGGGTCCCTCCTCCACAGCGCGACGCTGCCGGCACCCGCACAGGAAGGAAGCAGTCATCACTCTGAGACTGTCTTCTCCTGCGCACGCGCGAGGCAGTGTCTCTGCGCAGAGGAGGCAGAGCGGCACCGCGACAGCAGGCAAAGCAGGGCGATCGGTCTCCCTGCTCTGCCGCTGCAAAGAGCGAACATCATCACTAATCATATCGGCAGTGCGCCGATATGATTAGTGATAGGTGAGGCCCCCGCTCCGGTACTCTCCCTACAGTGCCAAGGGGTATAGGGGGGCGGGCTTAGTGGACGTGGCCAACAAGGGTCGGGGCCCCCCGGGGATTCTCCCAATCCTCCGGTGGGCCAGTCCGACCCTGTATGTGGATGTTGCAGGAAGATAAACCTGCAACTGCAGAGTCATGAAGAAGCTCTCACATACATTGCCCCTATATATGTTGGGGTGTACAGTGGCATGTGCTGGCCTTCATATGTATTTCTTTACACAGAAGGGTATGTGTATGTTGTCAGGCTACTCACCACTTATCTGGGCAATCCTGTCACGCAGTAGGGTGATGCGTCCAGGCGTCTTGTATTTCAGATCTGCAATTTTTTTGCAGATCTGCTTTGGGGTGCGCAAAACACCCAACCTCCTCTCCAGCCGCCTCTTCACCTTCAGCAGGACAGCCTGCTTGTGGAGACGTGGATGGGTGTGGTGCTGGTGACACCAGTAATCCCTGGTGTCACATAGATCAACCAGGATAAGGAGCTCAGGCTCCCCCCACACAGCAGCTCGCCTGGGTGCCGCCATTTTACTATTCTGCAGGGGAAGGGAAAGCACCAGGAAGGCAGCGCCAAAAGACTGACTACGTTATAGCGTACCAACGCACGGGAGAGATGACACATGTTGACGGGGGACCAGAGGCGCAAAAGCAACAGGATACACTGTATGCTTTGGCGTCATAGACTTTAAACATGAAGCCTGCCACTACAGCGCTCTGATGCAGACATGAGTTGACATGTAATGACAATTGTGTTGGTGTTAAGACACATTTGGCCATTGCACATCTCTGCACTTTTAACACACACAGGCGCAAACACAAAGGCCACATCAATGCGCTGCTTTATAGTATGTACGCTCCTGGGTAATACACCTTTCTGCACCATCGCAAGGAAAACTAGATTATTGTTGGACGCACACATCATCAAATAGAGCGACAAGGAACAAGACTACCATTCGGAACGCTGGAGCTGCCACCAATCCACGCAGACCGCCAGAGGTAGTAACTACGTCCAGAAACGCCTACTAGAATTGTTTAAGTGATGTGTGCTGTCGCTCTTTACATCGCTATTGACACGTTACACACGGCGATCAGTACACATCGCCCCAGAATGATCGCCTGGTTTCAGAGCTGTGCTGTGAAACCAGGCGACCACTCAGATGTGTTTGTCCTAGTGTCGCCATAAAAATCGCCGACGATATCTCCAGGTGTGACGGTACCCTAAGGGCCACGTCACACATATCAATCTTGTGAACGATATCACTTAAGTGATCCGGAATTTTGATCGCTTGAGCAATATCGTTTGTGCATCGTTGCGTGTAAACGAGCGATCTTTGATGTTAAAAATTGCTTGATTGTTTGGTGGAAGATTTGTGAGCAAGACCTCAAATCCGTCATTCATCGTTCAATTAACCTGCACTCAACCTGCTGCATCGTCCTGTGTGACACCTCCCAAACGCTCTCATTCTCCATTTTGCCTATTCCTGACGCTACATGGTGTCGATCGCTGGGTCGTGCGAACAATCGCTGGCGCGTTGCCAAATTTAACATCGCTAAACAGATCAATGCTTGTGTCACCACACAAACAATTACAATACATTGTTCTAACGATATCGATCACATGACTTTTCAGCCGATATCGTTCACAAGATTGATACGTGTGACGTGGCCCTAATACTCATCGTGCAGAAAATCTTCTCATTCGCTGGATCAACTCTTTATTCTCTTGTGCAATTGCTGGCAGTAGTCCACTGCAATCTGTGCAGAGGAGGAGAATAGGAGAAGGTCACAAGGTGAGTGGACTTTTTCTTTATTTACATTGATAGCTGAATGTGTTACAGTAGAGCTTGTGCTCAGCTTTATAGTTTTACTGATAGTACAGCTCTGCTTCTCACGAGAACTGTCCCTCAAAGAGGAGTACTTGCCATGCTAGAAACCAGGAAGCGAAAGAGATGGGAAAACAGGATTTATATGTAATTATTTATATTTTTATAATTTTTACTACTAAAATTAATTGGTAATCTTTAAATAGAAAGTTATTTGTTGGTCCTCTAGCCTTACCTTTCCTCACCTTTGTTTGAACCCTATTTTAATGAGAAGTACACCCCTGCATAAACAACTTTGATATAAAGCTGTACTTCATCTATCAATAACACCTATTTGAAACTAAAATAACACCTGAAAGCATAAGCCTGGATAAAGGTGCCCATCTGCAGTAATGAAAGTGTGACTATCAGAAGAAAATTAACTTTATTCCTCCCAGGAAATGCCAGATTTTATACATCGATGCATGGATGGAGTGGTTACAGTGACTGCTTACACCACTCTGAGCAGCAGCTTTAAGCACACCACAGCCCTATGACTGCCAACTCTGCAATGATACACTGAAGAACGCTGCTCACTGTATAGTGAACAGTGACAGTAGCCACGCTGGCACACCTGTATCATACCTCCCAACAGTCCCAGATCCTGCGGGACTGTCACGATCTGAGGACTGAGGTCCTGCATCACAATGTACCGTACTTTTTCCCTAGGGGGCGGTGCCTCCCTTGGTGCAGACAGTAAATTAAAATACAATGTTGGTGCCCCTGCGGATCCAGTCGCCACAGAGGTACTGCACCCCAGCCAGAGGTGTAGCACCCCACTCTCGGGTAAGGAGCGGACACTGACCTGTATCCAGACACCCAGGCCAACACTACACCACTCAAGGTCATGGTTAGGGCGAGATTGCTCCTACGGGAGAGCACAGTCCCTAAGGCCACGTGCACACGCTGAGAATTTGATGAGTTTTTTACCTCAGGATTTGTAGCCAAAACCAGGAGTGGATAATTAAATACAGAAGTGGAGCACTTGTTTCTATTAAACTTTTCCTCTGATTGCTCCACTTCTGGTTTTGTCTACAAATCCTGAGGTAAAAAACTCACCAAATACTGAACATGTGCACATGGCCTAATACTATCTGGAGGGGAGGAACCAAGGTAGAAGGGATGGGTGGAGAGCAGAGTTTAGCGGAGCACCCAGGAGGGAGAGAAGTCAGGGAGGATGCACGTTAGTGACGTAGGACACGTGACAGACAGTATAAAAGGAACAGTGGAAACATCTAGAAGTGAGGTGGTGGGTGTCTGGCAAAAGCTGCAGGAGTCTCTTAGGGCCAGAGAGTCTGTCAGAGAAGGACCAGAACTACTACGAGACATCCAGGGGACTGGAGCCAGTGGGGGCTCTTCCCAAGACCTGAGAGAGACAAGATCTGACAGTGGAGCCAAGAGAGAAAGAGGGTGCTCCAGAAGACAAAAGGGATCCCAGGGACCTGGGTAGTGAGCAATCCACCTGGGGCGCCAGCATCCATGTTGAACGAAACTGTGTGGAGGGACCAGGTCGCAGTGTAGTGGAACTGGCCCCAGACTAATGGAGAACAATCAGGCTCAGATAGCAACCCGGAGGCTGCGGTATCTCTAAGTGCCGCAGCCAACACTGCACACATCCATTGAAAAGGTGGCACATAGGGTCCAGGGGACTGACAGAGAAGTTGCCCTACAAATGCACTTGCGGTTCACTTGCGGCAAGCCCCATACAATGTCTATGGGGCTTGCGGCAGGTGCGGCAAGTGCGGTATCAGCACTTGCAGCAGGTGCGGCCGCGAAAAAAACGCGGCATACAGGTTTTTTCGTGGCCACACCTGCGAAACCGCACTTGCTGCACCTGCCGCACACTTACCGCAAGCCCCATAGACATTGTATGGGGCTTGCTGCAAGTGAACCGCAAGTGCGGCCGTTATGCGGTAATCGCGGCAGGTGCGGTTTTTGCCCATTTCACATCTGGGTTTTTTGAAAAATGCGGCAGTTGCGGTGAAAAAAACGCATCTGGCGCATTTACCGCATAACGGCCGCACTTGCGGCACACTTGCGGAAAGTCCCATGCATTGTCTATGGAGCTTGCGGTGAGTGTGCGGCAAGTGCGGTTCCGGTAGTTGTGGCAGTTGCAGCCGCGAAAAAGAACACGGTCAGCAGCGTTTTTTTTCGTGGCCGCAACTGCCAAACTACCGGAACCGCACCTGGCCGCACACTTACCGCAAGCTCCATAGACAATGCATGGGGTTTGCCGCAAGTGTGCCGCAAGTGTGGCCGTTATGCGGTAAATGCGGCAGATGTGTTTTTTTTACCGCAACTGCCGCATTTTTCAAAAACCCCAGATGTGAAAGCAACTCTTTCAAATTAAGAATCAAAGCTATAATAAAACACATAAAAAGGCGGCTTCACATCTATGACAAAACGCATCAAATGAATCCGAAAAGGCATAAAAAATGCAGCCTAAATTCAATAATCAGAAAATTAATATTTTTAATTAACATATGCTGAATGTCCGTCACTTGCAAACGGGTGTGCCTTGGGCGTGGCTAGGGTCGTGGCCAAAATTAGCCTGTGTTTGCTTCTTTTATCCCTCTTTCAAAAGTTGTGAGGTATACCTGCATGATTGTTGGTGGCTCCCGGGAGGAATAAAGTTAATTTTCTTCCAGTAGGCATGGTTTCAGTACAGGTTCCGAGCACCTTCATGACGCTATTAATCTGCATATTAATCCTATAGCAGTGATGGCGAACCTATGACACGCGTGTCAGCACTGACACGCATAGCCATTTTCAGTGACACGCGGCCGCCGGAGAAACAGCGCTTGTAAATCACACATTACCTTGCTATTACTCGCTTCCCCATTCATTAACATTGGACTCGCTAGACAACGAGTAGCGAGTCCCGGGCTCGGACTCGCTAGACTAGAGTCAAGCGATTCCGACTAATTTAGGACTCGCCCATCACTAACTACTACAGGGCCAGGTGCAGTAGCTGAGGAAAAAAAAATGTGCTGGAGGTCTGTAGGCCAGAAGAGCGAGCTCCGGCACAGAGCGTCTAGTCCTGGGACTTCCGGTAGGGCAGGCGGAACTTGCTGGTTAGCTGGCGCAGCAGGGAGCAGCGGAACGCTGTGGGGGACGCATATCTGAGGCCCTGTGATCGCTGTCTGGAGGTCTGTCTGGAGGTCCAGTGATTACTACAGCAACCATCCTCCAGTGAAAGGTTCTGTGCAGAATCTGGGTGTCATGAATGTGTGATTGGCCATTACTGAGATAAGTGAGGGGGAGGCTGGAAGAGGCCTGTGCTATGGGTGCCGTTTCCCGCCATTAATTTACATAAGGAACGCCATCTTGCAGCATAGTACAGACTCCATTTCACCACTATATTATTGTTGCGCACCCTATTAATCCCTATTTCTGACCTTTCCTAAAAGACAGTTAACCCCTAATTGCCTGCAGGGCTATCTATAAATCTTCTGTCACTGTCCCTCTGATGGAGAAGCCAAAAAAACCAAGGTTAAGTAAAGGAAGTGGTAGTAGTAGCAGTAGCCGACCCTTTCAAGAGACATGGACTGAGATGTATGGCATTATAGAAAAAAATGGCAGATCATTTTGCGTTCTATGTAGTGAAACGGTAGTAAGCAGAACGTGGAATATAAATAGGCATTTTGAAACTACTCATTCCCAGCTCTTGAAAAAAAGTGAGGATGAAAGGAAGGAATACATTTCCAGGCAGCTACAACTTCATAAGAGCCAATCTAATTCCATCCTTAAATTTAACATCTGCAAGTCTGAGCATTGCTCACTCCATAGCTCAGCATGGAAAAGCCCTCAGTGAGGGAGAATTTATTAAAGAAACTCTCTTAAGATGTGCACCAGTTCTATTTCATGATATGCAGAATAAAGATGCAATTAGTAAGAGAATATCTGCGTTACCACTCAGTAGAAATATCATAAAAGACCGAATAATGAGACTGAACACAAACGTACAACATCAATTAAAGGAAGACATAAGTAATTGTAAATATTTTTCGATCTCTCTTGATGAAACTACTGATGTCACATCACATGCACAGTTGGCCATTATTGGTCGATATTCTGATGGTCTCACAATGAGAGAAGAGTTGATAAAGTTAGTATCAGTGCCAACAAGTACATCAGGAAGCGAAATATGTAAGGTTGTTAAACAAACATTCTGTGACCTAAGCATTGATATCTCTAAAGTTGTGTCAGTGACGACAGATGGGCACCAAACATGGTGGGGAAAAAAGTTGGATTTGTTACATTGTTTACAGAAGCTATTGGACACCCGATTGTGCCTTTTCATTGTATTATCCATCAGGAGGCTTTATGTGCCAAGGCAGGATTCACTGACTTAAACGACTTAATGTCAGTTGTTACAAAAATAGTTAATTTAATAGCTGCTCGCCCCCTTCACAAGAGAGAATTTTCTGCACTTTTACTGGAGGTTGATTCCACCTACAGTGGACTGCTGATGTACAATAATGTAAGATGGCTGAGCCGAGGCAAAGTTCTTGAGCGCTTTGTCGAGTGCTTTGAAGAAATTAAGGTATTTCTTGAGGATAAGGATCTGGGAAACTTTCCTCAGCTCTATGATTATAAGTGGGTCAACACCCTGATGTTTTTTACAGATCTCTCTGTTCATATTAATGAACTGAACTTAAAGCTACAAGGTTTTGGCAAAAGTATTGACGTTATGTTTGGATACATAAAAGCTTTTGAAAGTAAACTTAAAATTTTCAAGCGAGATGTAGAAACTAAAACTTATAAGTATTTTCCTCGAGTAACAAAGTATTTTGAGAAGGCCAGTGCAGCTGTACAAAATGAAATGGAGCCCTTGCATATAAAGTACCAGCATGTTTTAAGGGGGTGTCACACGCGTCAATATCGCCTGCACGATATCGGCTGCACGTGACGTTGCAGCGATATTGACGCGTGTGACATACTGCATCAACCAGCGATAAATCGCTGGTTGATGATCGCCAGGTTTCAGAACCAGCTCTGAAACCTGGCGATTGTCGCCCGGTGGACACGCAGCATCGCTGCGTGTGACACCGGGACTAGCGATATTCCAGCTCCCAGCGCCTGTCACAAGCGCTGGGAGCTGGTATCCAAGGTACACTGCGGGTATCTAGGCAGCGCGCGCTGCCTAGATACCCGAAGTGTACCTTAGTTACCAGCCTCCTCCGCTCACCCGGTGTAGCACAGTACCGCCATGTAGTGCCCCATACAGTAAGTAGCACAGTACCATGTAGTGCCCCACACACAGTCCACCCATGTAGTGCCCCATACAGACAGTACCAGCATGTATTGCCCCACACACAGTCCTCCCTTGTGTGTCTCTCACCGTCACGGGCTGCTCGTGCAGACTGCCACAGAGAAGCAGTGATCTCCCGGTTGACGGCTCCTGTCAGCACCTGGTGCAGATTCATGGTCCAGCGGCCGCATAGAGCCCGGCACACAGCGGCTCAGCAGCACATCACACTGCCCGGAGAGTCCGCTCACTGTCACTGCCGGCACTGCAGTGAGCGGAGGAGGCTGGTAACTAAGGTATACGTCGGGTATCTAGGCAGCGCGCGCTGCCTAGTTACCCGCAGTGTACCTTGGAGACCAGCCTGCTCCCGCTTCCAGCAGGCTGGCAGCGGGAGCAGGACATCGTGGAAACGATATTTAAATCGTTTCCATGATGTCACTGGTCAATTGATTGCTGGTGAGTCTGTCTGTGTGACAGCTCACCAGCAATCAGCAGTCAATGTCGTCAGCGATCATCTCGCTGACGACATTGACGCGTGTGACACCCCCTTTAGACTCCTTACTTGACCAGTTCAGTGATAGATTTAATCAATTTAGAAGCCTAGAACAGACCATGAAAATAATTAAGTATCCTGATGTAGTAGTCTACAGTAGTTTGGAATTAAATGGTTTCCAATGGATACAAATTGATGATTTGGAGATGCAACTTGCCGAATTTCAGGACAGCATCTGGGGTCAGGTGTTTGTTGATTTGAGGTCAAAGCTTGAGAATCTAGAAAGGTGCCGTTTGGAGAATCAAGAGGAGTGCCACTATGAACAGGAAATTTGGAGTGCCTGGAATCGGTTACCAGACACTTTTAGCACCCTGAAAAATATAGCAATGGCTTTACTTACTATTTTTCCCTCTACGTACTTTTGTGAGACCTTATTCTCAGCATTAAATAATATCAAAACCAACAAAAGAAACAGATTGACAGATAACCTTAGTAGCGCTTGCTTGGCCTTGAAGTGTACAAAATACCAACCTTCAATTGAACATTTAGCCAATGAAATTCAGCAACAAAAAAGTCACTAAATCAGTGATGGCGAACCTGTGGCAGTCCAGCTGTTGCTGGACTGCCACAGGTTCGCCATCACTGGAAGAATTCCCCCTCCCCCTCACTTATCTTAGTTCATGACACCCCACATAAGTTAAATAACAGCAAGACCAACAAAAGAAACCAACTGACAGATTAACAAAGAAGTCACTAAGCAGGTAAGTTAAATATTAAACATATTTGTTATTTAAACTATAAATATCGTAAAATTAGGTTTTTTTTTCTCAAGGTGACACACCTCCAGATTTATGCTCGGTTTTTTGGCGAATTTTGACACACCAAGCTCAAAAGGTTGCCCATCACTGTCCTATAGCATTATCAGACCTAACATGTTCCGAATTAATTAATTTCCTTCCTGTCCATAATGCTGCTAATACTGATTATGTGCACGCAGCCTAATGCTATCTATAAGCAGATAAATCCACATCAAGTCTGCAGTAACTCTATGTGATTGCAGACTTGTGATTCCTCATATCGCACGCGCTGTGCGATTTGCCAGTGGCCAGTGTAATAGATGAGAACAGTGATATGCATCCTCCCTGCCAGTATCTGGTTAGATGAGCGCGGCCTCGCTAAATGCATGTGTATGGATTGAGGCTGTGCCTATGTAGTTGGGTTTTGTCCAGGAGTATACCTGTTGACTCGCCCCGGCGGGGGCCGTGGGGACTCGGAGCCGGGTCCTTTCGACATCGTCAGGGCTGTGGGATGTCACGGTGGTGTGACCCGGTCCGTGGTCCCCACGTCAGGCGGCTAGTAAAAAGGGGAGTTTGAAAAAGGGATGAAAAGTAAAATAAAAGTAAAATAAAAGAGTTTGTGTCATGACACCACCCGCGGAAGTCGGCCGGTATAGCCGCTGCTGCAGTCGGGACCTCTGGGGATGATGGGGGTAGCAGCTGTGATGGTTTGGCTCTCCACAGGAAGAGCGGTTCCCCAGGGCAACCGTAAAGTCTATGAAGGTGATTTGGGGAATGGAAGGCCAGTGGGGCTGGGCTGGCTGCTGGCAGGGATCAGGGACACTCAAGGCAGGCTTCTGCTGCCTGCTTGGCGTTTCAGTTTACCTCTCCTCAGGTGCAGAATGAACAGTCTGACACAATGCTGAGTTTCAACCCGGTTTACTTGGCTTCTCTCATCAGGTGTTTCAAGTTACAAGCCGGTATAGTGGCGGCTCCGGTAGTCTTTTAGCAGCCAGGATGGCTCGTCCAGTTCACCCCCTTTTGTGGTCCTTTCCGTGGGCCTCTCTTCTCAGCGCTGCCAGTTTTCCACCCTCCTGCACATGCCTCCGCACGCAAAGCTCCGATCCAGCAGCTATGAGCCTTCATTGGGTGACCGACCCTAGTACCTTCTCTTCGTTGCGTCAAGAGTTGGGCCACGGGACATAAAGACCCCGCGGCCTACCGATTTTGTGGTTGGAGCTTCCTTGCTCCTCAGGGCCGGTCCCCTGGTTCCTGCTCTGTCCTTCGGCTTCACAGCCAATTCGGGTGCGCAGGTGGATTGCTCACTGCCCACGCCCCTAGGACTTATTCTGTCTCTCTGCGGTGTATAGACCCAGGACCCGGAACAGGCCTCATGATGGTACAGGCCACTGGGTCCGTGTCCTCTCAGTCTCGTGTTCTCCTCCGACCCTTGCTCCTGGTGTTTCTCTACTTTCCGTCTGACTGGTTGGTGAACTAACTACTAACTGACTACTGACTAACTTCCTGTGGTGTTTCTGGATTTTCTCCTCCTTCGTGACCTGTGCTAACTTCCCACCTACCACCTGTCTCCTCCCGCCATCCACAGCTGGGCTTAGAGTCCCCGCCCTGGGATCGGGGTGTGTGTGGGTGACTGGACTTACCGATCCCGGTTGCTGCAAACTTCTAGTGGTGACTGGACTGCAGGGACGCCACTCTGTCACATACTTGCGGCCATGTGACCACAGTTCCCGGCTCTTATGCCAGCGAGTCCTCACAGGGCACAGTGTGTGTGATATGAGTATGTGCAAGTCTGCAGTAACATAGAGTAACAGTTAAGGTACCATTGCACGATAAGATATCATGAACGATATCGCTCAAACGTCACAGGTTTGGAGTCGTTCAAACGACATCGTTAGTACGTTGTTTGGTGTAACACCGCAATAAGACTACGATAAATCGTAGGATCGCTGATTGCAGATTTGAGAACATGTTCTCAAATCAAATGATCCTCGATCAGCCAACCTGCTACATCATTCTGTGTGACACCGCGATAACTATGTCGTTAACAACTTCACATATTCACAGCAATGAACAAGTATCGATCGCTGGGTTGTGCGAACGAAAGCTGCTCGCTGCATCGTTGGTGCGTCGTCCACGTTATCTAGATGTGTGATATCTCACCAACGATGTCAAAACGATGTCCTAACGACCGCGCGCCCACAAGATCGTTAGTGATATCGTTTCAACATTGAAGCATGTAACGGTACCTTTAGAGTGACTACAGAATTGTGGATTTAGACCAAAGAACTCCTTTAAACCTATATCTGTAGGTAGTGTTTTTGTATGACAGGTTTCATTTAAAGTGAACCTGTCAGCTGGTTTATGCCTCCCCAGATATCACTGTCTGTACCTGTAGCTTTATAATACCAGTCTAATCATCTCTGTCTGAGCTCATAGTGTAATGTGAAAGGTGAAAAAAAGCATTTATACACTGACATTTCCTTATGTAATGAGGCAGTCAGTCTCCAGCTTGGAGGAAGGAGACTATTTGGCAAGTTAATAGTTAACATTTTAGCCTTATGTTAGAACATGTTGGGACACCTGATGTGATGTCATAACCATGTAACTACAATAGGCGGAGCTAAGTCCCTATAACATAATATGAGTTTGCTCGCTTAGCTCCGCCCACTACGGTCACATGATCGTTACATCACACAGGGCCTTTAGCCATGCAAGTTAATAGTGAGTTAACTATTTTGCTGCCAGACAGTCTCCCTCCTCCAAGGTGTAGACTGAAATATAAGTGTATAAATGCTTTTTTCACCTTTTAAATTACACTATGAGCTCAGACAGGGATGATTAGAGTATGAATATGAAGCTACAGGTACAGATGGTGATAGCTGGGGTGGCATAAACCAGCGGACAGGTTCCCTTTAACAGTTTTCCTAACACATGACGCACGTGAGCATCATAGGCCACCTTCCACCCTTTGATGCGAGCTCACTTCCCTCCAATCTCAGCTGGTCTCATCAGCTGAGATGTGTATCTAACAGCGCCAATCAGATCCGCAATCTGATCAGTGCTGTTAACCCTTTGAATAGCGCTGTCAGTGGCAGACAGCACGATCCAAAGCACCCGGTAGGGACCACGCTGTTCCCCACCGTGATTGGAGATCCCATGAAGCAATCACAGGACCTGGACAGCCCGAGGTACTGTGATGACCCCGGTAGCTAACCTGATTCACTTCCTGCTTGTGATGTCCCAGTGACATCATTGGCAGAGAGTGATCATTTCCCCTTGTCTTTAGATGAGCAGCATCTCATCTGAAGACAAGAGAAGCAATTGGACTGTGCAGCACTGAGGCCCTCTAGGGGCCAGTTGAAAATAATGAAAAAAAAAATAAAGTTTTTAATAGAATTAAAAAAAAACATAACTTCAAATCACCCTCCTTTTGCGCCTGTAAAAAATAAAACTATTAATATATTTCGAAACTTTTATGCGCAGCGTCCGCTGTGCTGCAAAACGCAAATGTGAGACCACCCTAATGGAAAAAAAAGTCCAAATGCCAAAACTATGTTTTTTGGTCGACACAACATTGCAATAAAATGCCATAATGGGCAATCAAAACAGTATAACTACCCAAAAATTGTATCTTTAGAAACATCAGCTCAAACCGCAAAACATAAACCATCACACAACCCCAGAATGCTGTGGGAAAATGGCGCAAAAGGTGAATTATTTTTCTTTAAAAACTTCTGAATTTTATTTCACCACTTAGGTAAAGTATATAGTTTTGGTACTACAAACTCATATCGACCTGAGACATCATAATGACTTGTTAGGTTTACCATATAGTGAACAAGGTGACAAAAAAAAAACAAATGTGTAATTGCACTTTTATTTCTCATGAATATGTTTTATTAATTTTCAAATAACAATTCAAATAAATCACAAAACAGTCTGTAACAGTTTGCAATGCATAGAAGTACCAGTATTATGCATTCGGCATAGATTAAGCACACCGATCCAAAGGAGAGAGAGGAAAAGGGAAGGGGGAAAAACAAAGGGCTAGGGGAAAGAATAAAACAGAAATATAGATCGGGAAAAGAAAGGGAAAGAGAGAACTTTGAATTGGGAGAGAGAAAAGCTATGAGAAGCAAGGACAGGGTAGAAAGAGGAAGAATAGAAGATACAGGTAGACAAAAGGTCCAGTAAAGTCAGGGGGGAGGGCAGGGCAGACCAACCAGGACACCCAGCACAATCCATCATTGAGGGAGAGAGACAGCCAAGGGGTGCGTCGCTCAACAGCTCCACGCCTCTCGCACATATCTTCTGTGACCCACTTCCTGAGCCAGGTAATATTCAAATGTAAATATTAGGTTTAATCTAGAAGTGAGATCCTTCATAGTAGGGGGAGACGGGGACCTCCAGGCCGCTGCCACACATAATCTAGCTGCTATTAAGACATAAGTACCGTGTTTCCCCGAAAGTAAGACACTGTCTTACATTTTTTTTACCCCAAAAAGTCCCACTATGTCTTACTTTCGGGGTATGTCTTATATTGGGAAAATAAATGTCGATTTTTGTTTTAACCATAAAATACAGCCCCCAGCAGTGTGGTATACAGCAACCTCCCCAGTGGTATATACAGGCCCCAGCAGTGTTACAGCAGCAGCCCCAGTGGTGTATACAGCTGCAGCGCTCAGTGGTGTATACAGCTGCAGCCCCCAGTGGTGTATACAGCTGCAGCCCCCAGTGGTGTATACAGCTGCAGCCCCCAGTGGTGTATACAGCTGCAGCCCCCAGTGGTGTATACAGCTGCAGCCCCCCCCATGAGTATACAGGCACCCCCCCATTGCTGCCGCCAACCTGTAAAGTAAAAGATCATTATGCTTATCCCCGCCGGTGTCCCACTGCTGTCCCGCCGCCATCACGCTCTTCCGGCTTCAACCGGCTTCATCCGTCTTCCATCTCCGGCGCACAGACAATGACGTCAGTCTGTGCGCCGGAGAAGGAAGTCGGATGAAGCCGGAAGAGCGTGATGGTGGCGGGACAGCAGCGGGACACCGGCGGGGATAAGCATAATGATCTTTTACTTTACAGGTTGGCGGCAGCAAGGGGGGGGGGGGCGCCTGTATACTCATGGGGGGGCTGCAGCTGTATACACCACTGGGGGCTGCAGCTGTATACACCACTGGGGGCTGCAGCTGTATACATCACTGGGGGCTGCAGCTGTATATACCGTGTTTCCCCGAAAGTAAGACAGTGTCTTACTTTCGGGGTATGTCTTACATTACCCGACCCCCCTAAAACCGGCACTATGTCTTACTATCGGGGGTGTCTTACTATCGGGGAAACACGATAGCTATATGACGAGGCATAGGGGGAAGAGCCTCCAGACCCAAGTGGAGCAAAGCCATCTGCGACGTGAGGGGAACAAATGTGTCCACAAGGGACTGCACCAAGCCCTCCACTAAAACCCAAAATTGGGCTATTTGGGGGCAAAACCACCAAATGTGGGCCAACGTACCCCTCTGACCGCACAGTCTCCAACACAGGGGTGACGCTCCCCCCCCCGAATTCTGCCATTCTTACCGAGGAGAGATACCATCTCAATTGAAGTTTTTTGAGCTGTTCTATGTGGTTTATGCATTTTGTTGCCCTCGATATGCATCGGACTGCCCCCTCCCACTCCTCATCATTCGCCGTGAAGCCCAACTCTTCTTCCCATCTAATCTTATAAGGGAGACGTGACTGAAATCCTTCTTCCAATAGACCCACATATAGGGTCGCAAGGCCACCAGATACTTTTCCATTAGTCGCAAGTAGTGATCGTAAGGGAGAAGGGCTAGGAGGAGACCATAAAGCTCTAAGACGTTTAGATGACAAAAAATGAGTGATCTGATAAAGTTGAAAACACGAACGCCGGAGAGATGGAAACTTCATCACCAACTCCTCCCCAGATAGAATGCCATTGTGGCCTGCAATATCCACAAGTGAGAGCAGACCTTGGGCCGTCCATTCCGTCAATCTCAAGGATGGAATGTGTAAACGGAGAGCCCTCAATGGGATATCAGCAGCCGCAAACCTCGTCCACCTCCCCGGAGCACGTCTCCACGCCCTAACTTCCGTCTCTACCGCACCCAAATCATAGGCACGATTAATCGGCGCGATAGATTCGGCAGCCAGAAGATCCCGCAGGGAACCGCCAGCAATCTGACAAGACTCAATCTGCACCCATCTCAAATCCGGAGTATCCAACCACCAGAACCTCAGTGCCTCCAGGAGCGAGGCTCTATAATATGAGGTCACATCTGGAACTCCCATTCCTCCGCATTTCAATTTTCGGTACATGACTCCCCTCTGAACTCGGGTTTTTTTTGATGCCCATATGAATTTGTTAACATTCCTCTGAATCTGAGATAGTAGTTGTGAAGAAAAGGTTAGGGGGATGCACCAAAAGAGATAAAGGAGTTTGGGAAGCCAGGTCATTCTAAATGACTGAATTCTAGCAAAATTCACGACAAGGATCCCAACACCAGGGGGTCCGTCGCCCTTCCCAGTGCCGCCAGAAAGAGATCAACATTCCGTTTTACAACCCTCGAAGAGGGGCATAAGATGATTCCCAAATATGGGATCCCCACTGAAGACCACTGGAAGGGGAGGGTACAGGACAACTCATCCGCCAGCCCCGGGGATATATTGACAGGGTAGATCAAAGATTTAGACGCATTCACCTTATAGTACGAGATTTTGGCATAGGAGTCGAGCAGGGCCAATACCCTCGGAAGGGAAACCTCAGGGCAAGAGCAAGATATGATGATGTCGTCAGCATATAAGCCCACAACATGATCTCTATCTCCCACCTTTATTCCCCTTACAATTGAGTCAGCGCGGATGGTTGCAGCAAGCGGTTCTATTGTCAGGGCATAAATCAAGGGGGACAGGGGACACCCCTGCCTAGTCCCATTTGAGATTCTAAATGGATCAGAGAGATAGCCCGAGGAGAACACCCTGGCAGAGGGTTTAAAATATAGACTCAGGATCGCCGAGAGGACAGGACCATCAAAACCAAACCTCCTCAGGATCCGTTCCAGGTATCCCCAGTGCACCCTGTCAAATGCTTTCTCTGCGTCTAGTGACAGGAATGCACTAGGGGCCTCCCTGCTCTCCGCTAATTCGATTAAATCTAGCATTCTCCTTGTGCCATCTCTTGCCTGACGCCACGCCACAAATCCCACCTGATCAGGGTCAACCAATTCTGGAACAACCTCCGCCAATCTCAGAGCAAGTAATTTGGAATAAATTTTAAGGTCTGTATTCAACAACGAGATCGGCCGATTGCTTTCTGGCAGTTCCAGGTTTTTCCCTGGTTTTAATATTGTAGTGACTGTCGCCTCAAGGGCTTCAGATGGAATCGAGCCTTTAGAGCTCCAGGTGTTGAACAGATGTAGCAAGTAGGGGGATAAGGTTTTGCTAAATGCTTTAAAGTAATCATTGATAAATCCATCCGGGCCAGGGGCCCTGCCCGAACTCAGAGAGGAGATAACCTTACTGATCTCCATCTAGGAGAAGGGTTGATTGAGTTTCTCGAGGGAGTCCTCAGAGACTGTGGGAAGCTGAATCTTTGCCAAATATTCGTCAATCATCTCCGGGGAAGGCTGAGGGGTAAGTGGGTCTAAATTTAGATTATATAGTCTAGAATAATAAGAAGCAAAGACCTCTACCATCTCTCTCGGATCCCTCACCGTCTTCCCCTGGAATCCCGCATAGCAGTAGTTGAGGATTGAATCGACCTTTTTTTTAAGACGTCTGGCCAGTAATCTACCCGCCCTGTCTCCCATTGCGTAATAATCCGTTCTAATCTTCCGGAGGCCTATCTCATATTGTCGGAGAAGAAGGGAGCGTAATTGTACTCGGAATTCCGAGATCTTTGTTAGTAGAGCAGGAGAGGGGTTAGCCTTATTTATTGTTTCAAGTTTCTGGATCTGATCAATCCAGTCCCGTCTCTGAGCATCTCTAGCCTTCTTACGTTGAGAGGCTTTTTGAAGGAGTAATCCCCTCATGACCGCCTTATGTGAGGCCCAGAGGGTCTCATCTGAGACGTCTCCATTGTCATTCAGCTCAAAGTAGGACTGGATTTCTGTATCAATTGTCTCCACCAAATGTTGGTCTAAGAGGAGGTCCGGACCCAGACGCCACCTCCGTGGCCTCTCTCCCCCACACCCCAGAGCCACCTCCAACGACACCGGCGCATGATCTGACCAAGTGATAAGACCAACCTCAGCTTTTCGGCACACCTCCAGGGATCAGTCATCAACCAGAAAAAAGTCAATCCTGGAGTAGGATCCGTGTAGGCCAGAATGGAAGGTGTAGTCTCTTTCTCCAGCATGGAGATAGCGCCAGATGTCTTGGAGGCGGTACTCCCGGGAGAGAGGAAGAAGGCCACCCCTGAGGCAGGTCGAGGGGGAGGAGGCATCAAGCCGGGACTCCATCACGACATTAAAGTCACCACAGAGAATCACCCGCCCCTTGGACTCCCCCATTAATTTGTTAAATAACGACCTCAGGAACCCCATCTGAGCCAAGTTTGGAGCATAGACAGTGGCGATCGTGTAAGCAATACCAGAAATTTCACACATTAGGAGGATATATCTACCTGCCGAGTCCGCCACTACTCTCTTGCATGTAAGATAGTTTATGGTGCCAGCCACTAGAATATACTCTGACATCAGAGAGACAGGGTCCTGTATGGGCCAAGGTGTTGTAGAGCCAGGAGATTGTAAGGGATGATGTTAGTCTCTTGCAAAAGTGCAGTACCGAGCAGCTTTGAGGGAGTTTCTCTCCCCTCCACTTATCCAGGCACAGTCTATTTGGTCGTAGCTCTGTATCTCAGCCCTGTTGCTGCTGGATGTGTGGCCAAGATTGTTAATAACCATGCTCTGAGTGGGAATGTTTCCTGATAGCACTTGCACTGTGTTATGTGTGCCAGCGAGGGTTAACTTTCCTGAGTCTCCATTATCTCTGCAGGAGCTGTCTTTCAGCTCCAGTGACTTCTCAAATAGCAGGTCCGGACCTGAGGTAAAGGCTCCTCACTGCTTCCTGGAGTGTCAGATGTCAGCAGTCCAGCTCCGTTCTGTTTGTGTGAGCCAGTCTGTGCTGCAGCTGTTGGAGGAGACACAGGGCTCACACAGCAGAGTGTGCACCCGAGGACAGATAGAAAGTCCTTGTAAAGGTACCGTCACACAGGGACATATCGCCGGCGATATTGCCGGGGATCGCGGGAGCGTGCATCCCTGACAACATCGCCGGCGAGATGTCAGACGGAGCAACTTACCGGCGATGTCGCCGGCTAGTTGCCGCGGCTATCGCTCGCTGAGTTGCCCAGCAACCCAGCGAGCGATAACCCGCAATGTTGTAGATAGGCGGAATCGCCCGTAACATTGCGGGTTGCCGCGTTACACAGGGCGATCAGGCAGAATCGCCTGAACAACATCGCCAGGTTTCCCAACATTGTTGGGAAACCTGGCGATGTGACTCAGGCGATTCATCGCCTGATTATCGCCCTGTCACACGAGGCAAATCGCCGGCGATGTCACCGCAACCTGGCCACGCCCCTCGGTTGCCGGCAACATCGCCGGCGATATCTCCCCGTGTGACGGTACCTTAAGAGCAGGTGGCAGAGCTCCTCGTGGCAGCACCGCTCTGTGAGGGGGAGGTCACACAGTCAGGCCAAAATGAGAGCTTGAGGTGGTAGATAGGTAAAAATAAGCCCAGCTTGGTTTGCTGGGATGAGGCAGCAGATGATTTAGGGTTGAATGGAGGCCAAATAGCACTTCCAGAGCCGCGGATGCCTGTGATTGAGGATCAGGTAGCTGGAGCTTCTTCACATGCATCCTTCCTGGATCTCGGCCATCTTGGATCCTGCACTTTTATTTCAATTTCACCGCATTTGGAATTATTTTCTCACTTTCAAGTACACTATATGGTAAAATAAATTATTTAATTCACCATGAACAAGCCCTGATTTGTCTATATTGATGTAAAAATAAAAAAGCTATGGCTCTCGGAAGAAGGGGAGGGAAAAACAGAAACCAGGAAAGTTGCCCTGGGGTGAAGGGGTTACATTAAGGGCTGCTTTACACACACCAACTTCTGTGACCAACTTCTGAACAGATGTCTGGTTGCAGTGAAATCATGGACACATTGTTACATTTGTACACAGCCACAAAATGTAATAATGTGTCCATGATTTCACTGCAACCAGAGATCTGTTCAGAAGTTGGTCACAGAAGTTGGTGTGTGTAAAGCGGCCCTTAGTATCTTCAGCTCTGATAAAAGATGGCAAAATCTCCCTGGAGTACGGCCATACACTGTACTCTACAGCCATGGCATGTATAACCTGGGGGGCATTTACTCATACTTGTCTTGTACAGTCCAGTGAAAGGATTCACAAACGGTAAGTCTTAAGTCTTAATCGTTAATGATTGCATGAGCAATCTCCCGTGAACGAGATTGTTCGGACAATCTTTCGACATCGTAAGGCGGCCGTCACACGCATCAATTTCCTGCACGATATCGCTTAAGGGATCTGCTTTTTGATCGCTTAAGCGATATCGTTTGTGCATCGCTGCGTGCAATCAAGCAATTTTACACTGTAAAATCGCTTGATTGGTAGATCGCAGATTTGTGAGCCGGAGCTCATATCAAGCGATAATCGCTTGATCAATCTGCCTCATCGTGGTGTGTGACACCACGATGAATGATCTCCCAGCGGCAGAGCCTATGCTGGGAGATGGTATCTATGGTAAACTTCGGGTTACTAAGCGCCGCACGGCGCCTAGTAACCCGATGTGTACCATAGTTACCAGCGACATCGCTGCTCCACATCGCTGGTGAGTCTGTCTGTGTGACATCTCACCAACGATGTGAGCGATATTGTTAGCGATCGCGCGTGCACGTGATCGCTAACAATATCGCTCACGATATTGATGAGTGTGACGCCGCCTTAGTGAGATGTCACACGTCTAGATATAGAGAACGAGGCGCCATCGATGTGGTGAGCAGCTATCGTTCGCACAAACCAGGAATGATACTTGTTCACTAAAGTGAATAGGCGAAGTCGTTCACAAGAACGTTATTGTGGTGTCACACGCAACGATGCAGCAGATTGAATGTTGATTAATTGAACGACGCACGATGGATTTGAGATTAGGATCACAAATCTGCGATGAGTGATCAAATGATTTTCCACCTCAAGATCGCTCGGTTACACGCAGCGATGCACAAACTATGTCGTTTAAGCAATTAAAAAACATGACATTTCAGCGATATCATTAACGATATTGAAGCGTGTGACTCTTTCACATGTCCGTGCAAATAACATACGTGTGTGAGTAACTGTTTTGTAAGTCCGTGTCTGCGTGTGTGTAATCTTTGTTTCATGTAACATCCGGCTACAACACAGACATGTCTCTGTATACTTACCTGTCTCCAGCGCTGCTGTCCCTCTCTCTTCCGGGGCCGCTGCAGTTCTCAGTACAGTGAATATTCATGAGATTAATGAGTGTCCCCAGAAGAGAGAGGAACAGGAGCATCGCCGGAGGGAGGGAGTGTGAAATGCTTTATTTTTACTAACAAATCTTTGCTCTGCTCCATGCACACGGATGTCACTCGTGAGCTGGACGTTTTTGGCATGACCCATTGACCTGAATGGTTCCGTGCTGCCACCTAAAAACAGACATGTCTCCGTGTGGAGCAAACACACGTCTACTCCATACAGAAACATGGCTTATGTGGAAACACGGACGTGTAAACAAATCCATTTAAAATACGTGTACACGTGTGTCCGTGTCTCCAGCATGTGGCTACATGACCAGCACATGCTTTGCAGACACGGCTATGTGAATGAGGCCTAAGAGAGCTACATTTGAGGTATGCCAGGGGGATACAGTGTTCTGTGGGAGGTTGAGCTGTACAGGCTGAGCCAGCACTATGACATTCACCATATCCTCTGTGGGCCCCCGGACATAGTTCACAGACAGAGCCCATTAATCACCTGGTGTGGCTCCCGGGAGCTCACATGTACTGCCCTTCCTCATGGGTATTTCCTCTGTTGCCATGGCAGCGGCTGGTGTACACACATAGGAGACTTCACGTAACGCGCTCCGCAAGTGTACGGCTGCCAAATGTCACGTGACGAAACGTGTGAGGGCTATAAGACTACATTTCCCAGGGTGCACGGCGGCTGACACTCCCCTTTGCGCCTGCGCACCACGTGGAGTCCTTGATCCTAGGAAGCTCAGACAGGGAGCCGAGTGGGTCACATTTACCAAAGTAAAATGCACAGCTGGAGCCGCGTGTATTGTACCTTCAGCAAGGTAAAGTCAGAAGGGAGGCAGCCGCTGCGGGGTCTCCTCCTCCGGATTGCAGGGCTGTGGTAGAGCTCGGCCGGTGGGTGACAGCTGGGCCTACAGTGCTAGCACCCTGTCCGGAGCGGTGGGCTCCACTGACCTTCAGTGCAGAGCACCCCTATACTGCCTCACTATCTGCACTGACCACAGGCCAGGTGCTGGACCACCAGGAAGAGTCAGGTGTTAATGGGGCCCTGCAATACTTCATTATGAGGACCTTACAGGGAATAATTATCTATCTGCTCAGTTATATACTGTCTGTGAGGTGCAGACTGGCAGTGGCTACATCAAGCATATCCTAGTGTTGTGGGCACACCAGGGGGGTTTCACATTCACCTTAGCCTCTTTTAATCCGCCCCTTTAATGACAAGCACAGGTTACACAGGGCGGCGCGCGTGGGGTCACCCGGGGGCAAGGGCAGCGCGCGTGGGGTCACCCACAAAAGCACTGGAGTGCTGCTTTAAAGGGATTGTGTCAGCTTTAAACAGCTGTTTAAATCTGCTCCTTTTTGTTTTTACACTGGCTGTGGGGCTCGTACCCCTACCCTTTTTGGCAGCCCTAATGGCAGTTTCTTTATTATTTGACACAGGCTCCCCATTATAGGTTACAGCAGACCCGCTCCCTCCCTCACAGTGACCTTTCACACTCCCATCAGACACTTCAGCACAATATGTGGACTTTTGTCATGTACATGTGGTGGACACTGAAACAAGAATTTAGAGCCTAAAACCCCCGTTACACCTAGCGAGATCACTGATACGTCACAGGTTTTGTGATGCAACAGTGACCTTGCCAGCAATCTCGCTATGTTTGACACGTAGCAGCAATCGGCCCCCCACTGTGACATCGCAGATCGTGTCGGAACGGCCTGGACCATTTTATGATCGTCGGGCTCCCAGCATGCATCAGTGTGTTTGACGCCTTAACAACGACCTCATTGGCGACTCAAAACTCATCCACGTAGGTCTGAGTCGTCGGACTAGCTGCAGTGTGACAGGGTCCCAACGACCGCTGTATCGTTGCTGTGTCGTTCAGTAGATCTGACTGTGTGACATCTCACCAGCGACCAAGTAGCAACGCACCAGCGATCCTTACCAGGTCTTATTGTTGTCGGGATCGCTGGAGCGTCGCCAATTGTGACGGGACCCTAAGAAGCCTCTGGCCAGTGTAAAACTGCACTATTTTTATATTAGTACAGATTGTGATACGGAGAAAAATAATTTTGCCAATGGTTCTTAAATACATTTAAAAGCTGATTTAAGCAATATAATTTTCTGATGACCTGTTGCCTGTAACTGAAGAATCTGTTGGAATTGCATGGATTTGTTATTTGCCTAGGAAATGCCTAAATAGTCGGCGATTCCTGCATGGGCAATGCCCCTACACACTGCCACTGTCCAGGCAATGCCCACAGTCCTCAGCCTCTGTATGGAGCATACCCTATTAACAAAAGCAAAGGCAATGTATAGTTGTCAACTTATGGATATATTTCCCGGAGGAATAACAAATTAAAGGGGCTGTCCACTGCTCGAACAAGCCACTCTGCATTGGAGTGTTTTGCCCTGTTAAAGTAAAACAACTTGTACTGTCCTCCAGCGCCAATCCAGCGGCTTATCTGATGTTAAGTCATGTGAGCTCTGCGCCCAATGTTTGCTTCACTGTCCCTGACTTCCACCATATCAAATATCAAGAGGAAGTGAGTGGCCAGCCGCAGCTGACTGCCTATTGATGTTCACTTCACCTGAAGTTGGGGACAGTGTAGCTGGTGCTGACTGGGCGCAGCACTCATGTGACATAACTATGTCATGTGAGCCACTGGGACGGCGATGGAGGAGAGTATAAGTGTTTTTACTTTGCAGCACTTCTTGGGCAAACCTTTTAATGACTAGGCTCTGAGTTATGGTTTTCTCCAGCTCTGGTAACTGAGGGGGGAAGCAAGTGTTGATGACACATTGACTTTCTTGTACTTTTGTATTTAGAAGACCCACCTAAGTCACATCAGCCCTGGGTTGAAAAGAATATGTGCTGCTCCTCTCCGAACATACTCGGACCAGCCATGTGAGTAATCTGAATTGTGTGGCTGCTCCAGCATCCTGATCTGTAATGTAGTTACACTATTAATATTATGTCCTTGTGGGACATAATGGGCACTAGCTTCAATAATGTCTCTCCTGTCACTAACTTTTCTTATTAGCGAGCAGATGATGGTTCTACCTCTTTGAGTTGCATGTTTTTAAAGCAATAAATGATCTTAACTCCACCTCCCAGGTTCAGCGCAGTCTGTGGTTTAAAGCACCATCCCTGCTTTTATATTTTTTTTCTCACTGTGCCTAGAAATGGCGCTTATCCGGTCCTTCTGTGTCAGGCGGCCGGCTGCACTTGGAGACCGTTAACCATAGGGATATATAGGCAGCCTGAACACAGCTGTACAGCACGTTAACGCTATGCGCTCAGGCTGCAGAATTCTAAGTATGGCTGACGCTAGTTTGACCCTAGCCTATAATGGACAGACAGAACTTGTAGCAAAGCTGAATGTTCTATATAAAGGACCTGTGTGATGTCATACCCATGGGTAATAGGTGAAGCTAAGTGAGCTGAATCATTAAAGGGAACCTGTCAGCTAGTTTTTGCCTCCCCAGTTATCACTGTCTGTACCTGTAGCTTTATAATACTATTCTAATCATCCCTGTCTGAGCTCAGAGTGTAATGTTATAGGTGAAAAAAAAAGCATTTATACACTTATACTTCCTTATGTAATGAGGCAGTCAGTCCCCAGCTTGGAGGACGGTGACTGTTTGGCAGGTTAATATTTAACATTTCAGCATTATGTTAGAACATGTTGGGAGACCTGATGTGATGTCATAACCATGTGACTACAATAGGCGGAGCGAAGTCCACATAGGACATAAGTTTGCTTGCTTAGCTCCGCCCACTATGGTCACTTGATTGTTACATCACACAGGTCCTTTAGCCATGCAAGTTAATAGTGAGTTGACTATTATCCTGCCAGACAATCTCCCTCCAAGGTGTAGACTGAAATATAAGTGTATAAATGCTTTTTTTCACCTATAATGGTCCCTTTACACGCGGCCACAGGAAGGTAGGAACAGGCAGGCATTGGACACAATTGTGCCTGTTGCCTTGAAAAGACCTCGATGTGGCGGCGTGTAATTCATGACTTTCCTTCCTTCAGGGAAGACACAGGAAGGAAAGTCCTGAATTACACGCAACCACATCGTGGTCTTTTCAAGGCAACAGGCACAATTGTCCCCGATGCCTGCCGGTTTCTACCTTACTGTGGCCGCGTGTAAAGGGACCATAACATTACACTATGAGCTCAGACAGGAATGATGATGGTATTATAAAGCTACTACAGGGCCAGATAGTGATAGCTGGGGGGGCATAAAACACCTGACAGGTTCCCTTTAAGGTCTATGTAGATGGGGCGAAAAAAAGCGTTTATAACATTAAAAGCCAAAAAATAAAGGTGTCTATGAAACTTCTGTATGTCGGTTGTGTCTAGGACCTCTTTAAAGAGTACAAAATGTATTTATTTTAATTAATAACAATATACGATGTGTGTGTATTTATATTGTTGTTAATTTGAAATAATATTTTGCACTCTTTAAAGGGAACCTGTCACCAGGTGTTTACCATCCCATCTGAGAGCAGCATAATGTAGAGCTAGAGACCCTGATTCCAGCGATGTCGCTTGCTGAGCTCCTTGCCGTCATTTTGATAAAATTACTGTTTTCTCTGCTGCAGATTTGGAAGCTCCTAAATATAGCTGGTAGTCCTCTAATGATGATCTCTAACTGATTTAACAGTGATTTTTATCAAAACTACACTGAGCACCTCAGTAATGGTCCCTTTACACGCGGCCACAGGAAGGTAGAAACCGGCAGGCATCGGGGACAATTGCGCCTGTTGCCTTGAAAGGACCACGATGTGGCGGCGTGTAATTCAGGACTTTCCTTCCTCTGTCTTCCCTGAAGGAAGGAAAGTCCTGAATTACACGCCGCCACATCGAGGTCTTTTCAAGGCAACATGCACAATTTGGTCCGATGCCTGCCGGTTTCTACCTTCCTGTGGCCACGTGTAAAGGAACCATTAGTGATGCATCCTTGGAATCAGGATCTACATTAAGTGAATTTCAGATGAGATGGCAAAAACCTGGTGACAGATTTTCTTTAAAGGGGTCCTAGACACAACTGACATACAGTTGGACACGCCTTTAACTTTTGGCTACATTGACGCTGTGCGTTTTTTTTTTGTTTTTTTTTAGCAGTTCATTGCACAAGACAGATTACTCAAATTCCCAGCCAGGTCAATGGGTTTTCACTTTTGACCATTCAGACAGGCAATCTTCTGAGTGATTCATTTTTGACCTGGAGTACTGATCCGTCAAATGAAAGTGCTTGTTAGTTTCTGCGGCGTTTTTCTCCTCTGTTTTGGCACTATTCTAAAGGAAGGAAAAAACACAGCCCAGAAAAACGCACAGTGTGACTGGTGTATTGTTTTGAAAAACAGACAAAAACATTGTGTCTGAATGTAGGCTTTAAGTGTTATAAATGCATTTTCGCTCACCCTCCCCATATCCAGCATTGTCTTTGCTGTCAAACTGGACCAGTAATGTCACAAATGCAGCTGTCCGTCCTCCGATAACATTAGAAGTTTAGGTGCAAACAAGCATTATCTCTGTAGTGAAGCTCTCTTTTGGTGTTCACATAGAGTTGGCGAATTGCTTGGGTATGCTGTCTCTCTCTGATCGGTGGGAGGGTATTTACAGCAGAGTCCTGTTCACTTGAAAAGAGCTGTGCTGAATAGTGGGTGTTCAGCAACACTGGTTAGTAGGGAAATGGAGTAAAGAAACTGGGTTTTCATCTCCTGCCTAGTAAAATGATTTCTAGCAAGTTTACTAGTCCTCTAGTGATGTCATTTAGTCTTCCATATTGATGAACCCTGTATATCCCTTCCCCCACCACTGATTGTCAGCTTTCTGACTAGGCACAGTCTTGTCAGATGACCATCTTTGATGTGGACAGGGATTAATTATACAGAGTTTCTAGTAGAAAATGCTGAATAAATTGACAGCTGGGTGTTGCACTATAGATGGTGTCCAATTAACACTGTCAGTGTTGATTTGGGGGGGGGGGATTGTCCTAAACAAAGAAAATGGTAACACCCAGCTGTTAACTTGATTTGTTAGTGAATATCATACCATTTCAATTGATGTATTGTTTGCTATGAACTAAAAATGATTTGTTATGAATTTGTCTTGAAGTGGATGCTGATGTCACAGTCATCGGCTCTGGTCCTGGAGGATATGTTGCTGCAATTAAAGCTGCCCAGCTGGGCTTCCAGGTGAGTGTGGTGTGCACACACACATTTTCCATAGTACATTGATTTAATATTCTGGAATGTTCTTTGTCCAACTATACTAAACTTGATAAAGTGGGCAAATCCCTTATCGGCAAGCAAGTCAATAGCTTCTCTCTTGCTGCAGCTTCTGTTGATGTTGTTTCTTCCAATCAGGATGGGACTCTGAAGTGCTTCATTGGAATGAAGCAATGGCCAATTTTTCATTCATTGCCTATGGGACTGAAAGACAGCCAAGTATTCTTATGGCTTCAGCAATTTCGTAAAGAATGAATGGAGCAATAATGTGTATTCAAATATTGCACTTTAGAGTTCCATTTTCAATGTCTGTGGAAATTGCAACAAAGTAATGTTTTACCGCGTCAGAGTGACAGGGCGGATACGCCCTTACTTACGTAGCGCTCACTAATATACGAATTAGGCACACTGAATACAGTTTTATGGTAAAACAATATAACAATTTATTAAGATTACATCAGGATAATGCTCAAGTATGGAATGGCAGATACAATATTACCCTGTTTCTATAATTCAGTTCATGTAAATCATACAATTACGGTGAATCATAGTATATGGAGAAATAAGTATCAATACATACCGGAGTATTGCAACATCACCTCTCCACCGGAGGGACCACAGTGTCATACGAGAAGGAAATACTCTGGTCTTGTCATCACAGAAACCGTGCGTCCACATATGTTCTGGAATGTCCCTAACTCGTAGTACTGGGCCCTCATTTTTATGTACAGCTCCCACATCCTCCCCTAACACATCTTGTGCAATATGTTTAAGCCAGATCATCAGTATCTTGCAACTACGCAGTAGGTTGTTTGACATGGGCCCGGTGCTCACTGATAACACCACCTGGGTCTGTTCAAACAGACTCAGGGTCTGTTTGACATTCTCATATCTTCTGACCACAGCACAATGCTTCAAGGTTACATTTTGTTTTAACTGCCTCAAGGTCTTGTTTGCCACTGGCCTGTCTTTTGACAATAGCCCAGTGCTTCAAATGTTGTCTGTTACTGATTACAAAAAACCTTAGGAATGTTCTAGTATAACATTTCAAGGTTCTCCAAAATATTGCTTGTCACAAAGTTAAATCTTCATGATCATAGCATAACGCTCTAAGATGGTAGCATATGGGCATCATGACCTCCATAATCACCTATGCTGAAAACTGGATACCTATCGTAACCCAGTCACACACTCATACTTGTCTCATTTGTATCACAATCGGTCCTTGATTATTGATGTCATGCATGACCATTGCTACATGAAACCATCAAAACATCTTGGTCTCCCTTGTCTCTGAGCATCATACTATTATTGAACACAAGACCCACCTGTTCAAGCAACATAAATATTCATTACCTGTGCGGTTGTTATTTTTTCTATTGTTTTTGTAATTTTTTTTTTACAGCACATGTCTAAGAATACACCACACAACTCTTACCCCTATATATTTTAGAATATTACACAGAATAAGTTGGAAAACTCCTTGTAGAATTCCCATCACCCCCCCCCCCCCAGTTCCTTTAAACCAATTGGAGGGGTTTTGAAAAGAGAAAGTATTGAGTATATCCACTATATGGAAAATTTGCTCATCTAAATAATCTGTAGATTCTACCAATTTATCCCACATCTGCATAATCATTGGATATGCAAATAGAGTACTGACAATCATATTTGCAGTACCCATTTGCACCACATGGGGGCGTCCTGTCTCCCGAGGTCTATTATCTGCTGCTCTTTTGAATATCACGTGTTTTTAGTAATATCTTAGCATCTAACTGAGAATAGGGTACAATGAAAGTAGCAGGGGTTAACCGAGCTAATGTACATGTCCCTTGGATTCCCACAGGAAGCCATTTATATGCATTTTCCCCACATACCCAATACATGTTATGTGGAAGATCCCACAAGGCTCAATGTTGTAATACTAATCGATGGACTAAATCACTAAAAACACTGACATTAGATAATACACACCAACTAGGACTTTGTCCAATAGGACTACAATACCCCACATCTGGATTACCACACGTTTCTTGCCCTGGCGTATATTCAGATGACTCATTACACTTCAAATTCCTTCATATATTACTATAAGATTCACAAACATCTTAGCAAATGTCCACAGATCTTTCCAGCAATATAGGTTTAAAAGCATCAACCATATCTAAGGTTGATTTGAAACTTATTTGTAGGTTGTCCGTGGGTACAGTTCCCAATTTAGTCAATCCTACTGTATTTCTTGGTACCCATGATCCTCCTTTGGACACCAAGTATTGTAAGTTTTTGTTGGCTCTGCTCATATTTCCTTGCCACCAAGGAAGGTTTACCCATCCTACAATAGGTATAGGTACGGTTATGTTCCGTAACCGAGAATTCCAAGTGTCATTGTTTGCTAAGGTATTAAAACATCTGCTCCATGTTAAAATATCCTCCATTGCCACAGGGATAGCTAGGAAAGGAATACTGGTGGCGGTTACCGGAGAACGGGTACATATCCAGCAATCCGTATGTTGACTGCTGTTCAATGCCTCAAAAATCACTTGATGAGGTTTTAAGAATCGATTGGCTGTTGGCTCCTCCTGGTAGAAATTCTTCATCCCTCCACGAAAGGGAATACCAGGACCCATAGCCACCACATCTCATACTTCATTGTCTAGAATGGCCAATAATTCTGCACCAAGGATTCCATAAACTGATTTTCACTTCTGTAATCAAGAGACACAAACATTATTCCCGCAAATAGCATTTTTCTTGAGGAACATACTCCCACTTCTCAACCCCAGGTCTCATTACTAATAGGGTATGATCTTTCCCTACTGCAATGACCTCAGCCTCAGAAGGCGGTCCTTGAACATTTTGGATCCAGATTTGGGCACCTACATTCCTAGTATTTGAGGAACAAAAACCCTTGTCCCCACTAAGGGCTAATTCAGTAGGAGCGCTTCCTTCCTTAGCCTGGGCTAAAGATACAGGTATCAGCAGCATCTGTGCCATTCGCTGATGCTTTTCAATGATCAAAGGCTCTTCTCCCATATTAATCATTATTACCTTAATTTCACCTTGATAATCTGCATCAATTACATTACCTCAATTATTTTAAATATCAAACGTAAATGTTCAAGATGCACTTACAAATGGGGTTTACAAACCTACTGTGTTCCTGATTGAAAATAAAAATTAAGAACATTCCTAAAACTAAAACAAAACTTTTAGGCAAATACAGATTCATCACAATGGGATGATTACTACTTTAATTGTTTGCAAACAATTATTTTAACCGTTTACTTTGAGCTCATTTGTCTAACTCACAGGTTTTATATATAACTAAATACATTGAATCTGATTCCTCTGAAAAACTGGTTTGTCCAGTCTGAAAAGAAGCACAAAGAAAAAGTTAAAATACAAGTCAAATACTTCACTTTGTCCTTATCCTATCTGTTATCCATATGCTAATAGATTCACATATAGACAGGCAAAAACAACAGAAGGGAGAGGAAAGAAAAAAAAAAACCTCACTGGATACATTGTATTGTGTTAATAAATAACACAGGAATGATGACTGGTGACCAATGTAAAATCATCCAGCCCCATAGAAAGAACACAGGACCGTTAGCATAGTCTTTTTGGGGTCTACAATATGACAAATTCTGCTCTTTCTCAGTCTCACCTTTATCAACATTTGGGATTTGCAGTACTTGCGACTTTTGTGCAGTTGTAGCACAGTCGGCTTTTTTACCTGTGTCTGTAAATTCAGTATTGTTAATGGCAAGTTCTTCCTCATTCTCAATACTATCAATATTCTGGTGCAATGAATGGCTCTCTATTTCAGTATTACAATAATGTGTAATGTGGCCCATCTCCCCACATTTAAAGCAATACCTAGACCTGTACACAGCAGACACATTCTCTGATACTTCATCTTGCTCTTGTGACTCATGACACCAGTCACTTAATAGTTTTACAAATCTTTCATATGAACTGGTATTTCTTAGAGACGCTCTTGTGGCATAATCCACATTACAATGATTTGCCATTGAAAATAGAAAACCAGCATCATCCTGAGACATATCTGGATGATTGTAAACATTTCTGTACAATGCAAGATAATTACTACAGAACAACATGGGATCATCAGATCGCCTGAATCTAGACATTACCAGGGTCTTGTCACCTCTAGTATTTCTCCTACTAAAGGTACGTTGCAACTCAAATGTATTAGACACACTGCAATCGTCTACCTCATTCCCTGTAGCTGTCTCTACAACCTGTCTCTGGCATATATGATGATCTTTTAATGGGTTAATAAGAGGATCCATTTCCATCTCCCCATTAAAATGATCATCCCTCTGTTCTACGTCGGTGACCATTTTAGGCACACTGCAATCTTCTACCTCATTCCCTGTAGCTGTCTCTACAACCTGTCTCTGGCATATATGATGATCTTTTAATGGGTTAATAAGAGGATCCATTTCCATCTCCCCATTAAAATGATCATCCCTCTGTTCTACGTCGGTGACCATTTTAGGCACACTGCAATCTTCTACCTCATTCCCTGTAGCTGTCTCTACAACCTGTCTCTGGCATATATGATGATCTTTTAATGGATGAAGAAGAGGATCCATTTCCATCTCCCCATTAAAATGATCATCTCCCTGTTCTGAGTCAGTGGCAGGTTTGGAGTCAGTTGAGTCCTGTGCATCACTATCCCACTGATCTGGGTTCCACTCCATCTCTGCTCTGGCTATGGCCAAAGCTTTCCTCTTGTTCACCTTCCCCCTCTTCTTTCTGCACTTATACTGTTTTACACATACAGCAGCCCGTTCTGTATCATGCTGAGTTCCAACACATTTGTCCATTGCTAACTTATTCTGACCCTGTGCTACAACCAATGCATTCTGGGCCTCACATAGCTGTATTTCCAATTCCTGCACTTTAGTTAACAATCTTTGTTTTTCCTCATGCTGTTTTCTATATGCAGATAGCAGGATCCAGCCACTCCTACCAAGAGCACATAATTCTTTCCCTTTTTCTACTTTTACTTTCTGCAAGCATTCTACCACATCAGCAGGCTCTGCATCCTGCAAACATGTGTCCCATGGTTCACTTGAACCAACACTGTGCGACCACTTAGTCGCCAAAATATGATATGGAGTTTTCTCCCACCCTGGAGTCTCAATAGACTCACTTACAACAACTTTTTGTTCCATTTCTGACAACTTTCTTTGTATATGGGTATTCTGCTCATGCATATCTCGGTATGCACTGAGTAAAATCCACATACGCCGTCCTAAAGACACTACATCACCCGCCTTTGCGGGGACACCCCTGAGTACATCAACAACATCAGTGGGTGCTGACCCTTTGAGCTTATTCTCCCAGGGTTCTGCCAATCCACAACAATGCATTTCCTGTGCTATAATATTATATGGAGCCCTGGTCCAGCCAGGGATCTCCACACAATCATCCTCTTTCTTTTTACCTTTCTTAAACTTTTGTTTTTCTGACTTTGTGCCAAAAAGCCGAACATTTTGGCCTAGTGCCAACAAATTATTCTCTAACTCCAAAATAAGTTGGGATGTGAGGATTATTTCTTATAAACAATTTTCTTAAACACTTTTACACCTTTGGAATTATGAAGATCTGGATTGGTGCCCAACAAGAAAAAAAAAAAAAAAGGAAAACTACGTAACGTTCACCTTCGTACAATATACCCCTCAAATTCACCCTTCCAGATATTCATAATCCTGCCGACTACGCCAATTTATGTTTTACCGCGTCAGAGTGACAGGGCGGATACGCCCTTACTTACGTAGCGCTCACTAATATACGAATTAGGCACACTGAATACAGTTTTATGGTAAAACAATATAACAATTTATTAAGATTACATCAGGATAATGCTCAAGTATGGAATGGCAGATACAATATTACCCTGTTTCTATAATTCAGTTCATGTAAATCATACAATTACGGTGAATCATAGTATATGGAGAAATAAGTATCAATACATACCGGAGTATTGCAACATCACCTCTCCACCGGAGGGACCACAGTGTCATACGAGAAGGAAATACTCTGGTCTTGTCATCACAGAAACTGTGCGTCCACATATGTTCTGGAATGTCCCTAACTCGTAGTACTGGGCCCTCATTTTTATGTACAGCTCCCACATCCTCCCCTAACACATCTTGTGCAATATGTTTAAGCCAGATCATCAGTATCTTGCAACTGCGCAGTAGGTTGTTTGACATGGGCCCGGTGCTCACTGATAACACCACCTGGGTCTGTTCAAACAGACTCAGGGTCTGTTTGACATTCTCATATCTTCTGACCACAGCACAATGCTTCAAGGTTACATTTTGTTTTAACTGCCTCAAGGTCTTGTTTGCCACTGGCCTGTCTTTTGACAATAGCCCAGTGCTTCAAATGTTGTCTGTTACTGATTACAAAAAACCTTAGGAATGTTCTAGTATAACATTTCAAGGTTCTCCAAAATATTGCTTGTCACAAAGTTAAATCTTCATGATCATAGCATAACGCTCTAAGATGGTAGCATATGGGCATCATGACCTCCATAATCACCTATGCTGAAAACTGGATACCTATCGTAACCCAGTCACACACTCATACTTGTCTCATTTGTATCACAAGTAAAAAAAAAAAAAAAACTCCAGCACTACTTGGGCCCCCTTCACATCACAATTTTTGTGAATCCGTGGCTATCCATTGTAAAGGATCGCCACGGATCTGATTTGGCCACCATATATCCCTATGGGCACAGATTGGTCCTCAATGGGGATCCATGTGTTTAGGGATCCAATTGTGTCCGATTTTTGTATTTATTTATTTTTTTCACGCCTTCCCCCCCCAAAATCGGAGACTGCTCTGATTTTGGGTGCAGCGGACACAATCAGATCCAACTCTGTCCGATTCAAATAACATGGGGGTCTATGGAGCACGGATCCAGGAAAAAAAGAATTGTTTCCCGAATCTGGTGTTGGTGTATTGAGCCTGCTCACTACACTAAAACTGCTCTGCTCAGTGTAATTTCACTTTAGCAGTGTACCTACATACACTGCTAAAGTGAAATGAAATAAAGCAATTTGTTAAAAATAAAAAAAAATAAATACTCATCTGTCCGGCGGCTGTCCGGGACCCAAGAGGAAGACGTCCAAATGCTGCAAGGACCTTAAAGATGTGATTCAAATGTGATTGCCCGGTAGCAATCAGGTGGTATGTCATGTGACATATCACCTGATTGCTAACAACCAATTACATTTTAAGGTCCTGGCAGCTATCAGACGTCTTTCACCACGGGTCGCAGACAGGTGAGCATTTTAATTTTTTTCTCTAATTTTGCTTTCACAGTGTATGTAGATACACTGGGAAAGCGAAACTTCAGCCCTGACATGTCACAAAGAAGGAGGAACACAGGATTATTGCTCCCCAGCTGTGTGACATCACAGCGCAAACATGACTTGCCTGTGCTTTGCAGGCATGGGATCCTCACAGCTCTTTCTGTGTCCCGATCCCTCAAAATCCTGGATCCGGACACAGAAATAGCATCCGGAGGTACACATTCGAGCCTGTCTCTGGGGTCCTGCCAAAAACAGGATCCACACGGACAAGAAAAAAATTGTGATGTGAAGGGGGCTTTCACAGACTTTTGCAGAGACAAACCTCTGATCTGTCCTAGAGCTCCATAAACCACATCCAGGATTAACGGGTGCCAGCTTTTATTAGAAGCAGTTGTATATAATGTAGAAAAGAGTCCAGGATCACTTAAAAAAAACTTCCAACTTTATTTAATAACTAGGTGGGTGCCCGATGCAGATGCATCGGGATTCTAGCAGAGCGAGTCTCTGACTCGCAATGGCCGCTTCGCGGCCAATGCTTCGGGTTGCTAAGGCGACTCGCCATGCCCGCTGCGCGGGCATAGAGAGTCGCCTTAGAACTGCTCGCAATGGCCGCTGCGCGGCCAATGCTTCGGTCGTATCCACATGACGACATTGACTCGCAGCGTGAGCGGACTCAAAAGGGGCAAAAATCCCATTCGTGATTATATAATAGATGGTGCATAAGCAATGCAGGGACAGATGCAGGTTGTGTATAGGTCAACAACCTGTTTTGCATCCTGTAGTGCTTCAACTGGTCCCCGCCTCCAGGATGACATCTCTCCCTGCTTTGCATATGCACCGTTATTAAATAAAGTTGGAAGTATTTTTGAGGCCAAAGGCACACTGGGCGAGAGACTCGCGCGAGTGCAATGCGAGGGAATCTCTTGTTGCACTCGGACAAGTGTTGCCCTATCAGGCAGGGCACACTGGTGAGTCCCCTGCACCTAACTCGCATTGCGAGCCAGAAGCGACTGCAGTCGCAGCATGCTGCAGCATGCTGCGACTGCACGCAATTCTGATGCGCGTGAGCACAATGCAAGTCTATGGGGGCAAGAAAATCTCGCCCCCATACAGCACACGGTGCGATATTCGCACTAGTGTGCTGCGCAAATCGCTTCAAACTCGCCGGCTGTCAAAAACCGGCGAGTTTGAATCTCCCACCATGTACATACAGTAATAATCATCCTGCCTCGCTGTGACAGCGGTGCAAGATGATTATTATAATGTGCTTTAACACTCATGTCAGCATGTGTCTTGAGACTGTCCAAGCTCCTGGACACATGCTGGGATCATAAATGGCCAAATGTGTGTTTTATGCCTTATAATTACTGGCTTTGCAGATTTAGTCGGCTTTACTGTTTCATTTCTAAACTCCTGCAATGGACAATGTGAGCCCTCTGGCTCAGGCGGCAAGGAGGCAGGGGGAGCGTCAGTGCTGAAGGGGGCGGCGCCTTCTGCACCAGGATGTCGGCGGCAGCAGCACCCCTCCTCCCCGCTCCTCACCGTGGCCAGTGCTCTGACAGCACCAACCCCCCCGCTACTCACCGCGGCCGGTGTAACAGCACCCCACGCTCCTCACCGCTCAGGCGGCAGGGTGGTTCCATGCACCCCTGCCAGCGGCTCCTGTCAGTGAACAGCGTTAATGTATGCTGTCCAGGGTCCTGAATAGCTAAGTAATCAGCACAGGCAAACTACAGTGCTGATTACTTAGCTGTTCAGGATGCTGGACAGCGTACATTAACACTGTTCACCGACAGGAGCCGGAGGAGTTTAGAAATGAAATGCTGACATGAGTGTTAAAGAACATTATAATAATAATCTTGCACCGCTGCCACAGCGGGGCAGGATGATTATTACTGTATGCACATGATGGGAAATTCAAATTCACCGGCTTTTGACAGCCGGCGAGTTTAAATTCCCTGACAAATGCTGCCCGCGGTCCTTCAGGACCGTGGACAGCATCACAAACACATGCACTCACACCTCACATTCGCATCAATACATGCAGGCACACTCGCCACACACCACTCACCCACAAACACGCATTACACTAGCATCACTGTGGTGCATCAAACACGCTCCGTATTTGATGCACGACAGTATGCCTTCAGCCTAAGGACCGGAGTGCTGTTGGACTCTTATTTTTCTAATTTAAATTGCAACATAAGCATTGATGCAAAAAAAAAAAACCCTGTTTTTAACATTTCCTGAGTAATACAGTGAGTAAAGTTAGGTCATGCAATGAACATTGTTTTTGAGCATAATTTAAAAACCTTTATTAAATTCTAGAGGTATTGTGCCCTTATCCCAAGGGAGAAGAATTTAAAATGTCACTTGTGCTCATGTCTCAGCTAGGAGTAATGTTGTTCAGTCAGTGGTCAGTTGACTTTATTGCCAGCATGAATAATACATTGTCGTGACTGCCACTGAAGTGGCGGGGTTTGGAGAGGTGAGTGTGTTGATTCTTTAGTCAGTGACTACTCCTGTTGCAGCTTTAGGGTGCGTGCACACTGTCCGGAGGAGCTGCATGTTGGACGCAGCTCCTCCGGACCTGAGTGAATCCGCTGGTGGCTGCAGGGAGACCGCAGCCGCCCTGTACTCGCCATGTGCGGCGGGTGCAGGATGGCTTCTCCCTGCAGTCACCCGATGGGAGCCGCTTCCGACTCCACAGCATGAAATGAAAATGCTGCCGAGGAGCGGACTCCCGGCAACCCGCACCACAGCTCCAAAGACGCTGCGGGCGGGTTAAGCATAGTGAGGATGTGATTTCTTGAAATCCCATCCACTATGCTTACACTGTACTACACAGCTTTTTGGACGCAGTGGCAAGTCGCCGCGTCCAAAAAGCTACGTACACTGATCGTGTGCACGCACCCTTAGAAAAGGGGTTGGGAGCTTTTTTTCCATGAATTTTAAATTGTCACTCAATTGATGGCCATATAAGGTTCAGTTTTAAGAGATCGGTGATAATTTTTTTGCCATATCTTTGCCTGGTGTTTAATGAATCTATTCAACTTGTTTTAGACTGTCTGTGTGGAGAAGAATGAAACTCTTGGTGGAACCTGTCTGAACGTTGGGTGTATTCCCTCTAAGGTAAATCTGTATGGCTCTACTGGTTACTCCTTCTGTCGGATACACTGAGATTATTAAATACTTCAGTATCCAAAGCCGCTCACTTCTGTATTGAACATAAGGCACTAATGCTGCTACAATCCCACACAGATGTGAAGATGTGTTCACTATCAGCAGGTGCTCTGCACATCAGAATTGCAGGTGTGCGGGGTTAATCATTGTCGCGGTTCACCTGTCCAGTAATTAATTGTCCATCAAAATGGATCCTGCAGAAATCCGTTGAGATGTCCAGACACATTTGTGTCCATGTTGAAAAAATAAGAATTTTGCAGGATCTGTGTTTTTTTTTTTTTTTTTTTTTTTTTTTTTTTTTCTTAGTTAACAGATCCATTTTCTATAGATTTGACTTCTATTTAGCAATCCGTTTTTCTTTCATAAGTACAGGATCCATTTCAAATGGATGATAACCAGCAATCAGTTAAAGGGAACCATTTTCCATAGATTCCACATGTAAAAAGAAAAAAATCCTTGCAAAAATCACTACCTTTTTTTTTTTTTTTTTTTTTTTTTTTTTCTTTTCAAAACAGTCAAGGTTGCTTGGATGATTACTGGGCATGTGAACTTGCCCTTCCAGTGCAGCAGTGAGCTTCTCTGGACAAGCATGCGTAACTCATTTCAGATGCATGATGCACACTAATTTAATTTAAATTTTTTTTTTTTTTTTGCTCATGAGTTTAATATTGTGTTGAATCATGACATACCAGATTAACTTAAGGCCCAGTTACACAGTACGAGATCGTGAACGATATTGATCAAATGTCACGGGTTTGGAGTCGTTGAATCGACATTAGTACGTCGTTGCGTGTTACACCGAGATATGACTACGATAAATCGTTGGATTGTTAATCGCAGATTTGAGAACATGTTCTCAAATCAAATGATCATCGATCAGCCAACCTGCTGCATTGTTGTGTGTGACGCCGCGATAACTATGTCGTTAACGACTTCCCCATTCACATCAGTGAACAAGTATCGTTTGCTGGGTTGTGTGAACAATAGCTGCTTACCACATCGTGGGTGCGTTGTTCACGATATCTACACGTGACATCTCACCAATGATGTCAATAAGATGTCCTAACCACTGAGATAGTTGGTGATATCTAAATGACATTGAGGCAAGTAACGGTACCTTAGCTGTTTGTGATCAGTTTTCTAGATCTGTTCCACAAATTGCATATACATACGTGGTCAAAATTGTTGGTACCCCTCGTTTAAAGTAAAAATGTCAGGCCAAAAATCCATATGTAACTGCTATCATTTTCTAATTCCTCCCTCTAAACTCTCTCTATTTATATATATTTCTTTTATTTATATTTCCCTCTTATCTTCTGTAAACTTCAAATAAAGAGATTCATTCCATCTGTTAATCACAGTGAATGATCCACTTAGGTCTCTGCTGTCCCCTCCCCATAGGATGATTAGATATGTCACATCACAGCACAGGAGATCAGTTGGGGGGCTGGTTCCTCCTCTCTGTCTTTGCAGCAAAACCAAGAGATCAGATAAACACAGGATCTCTCCTAAAATATTAAACTCACGAAATAGGCCTGGACAGAAATTATGGTCCCTTAACCTAATATTTTGCTGTACGACCTTTTCAGAAAATCACTGCACTCAAACGACTCCTATAACTGTCAGTGAGACTTCTGCACCTCTCGACAGGTATTTTGGCGACTCCTCAAGAGCAAACTGTTCCAGTTGTCTCGTGTTTGAAGGTCGCCTTTTCCAGACGGCATGTTTCAGCTCTTTCCAAAGATGCTCAATAGGATTTAGGTCAGGGCTCATAGAAGGCCACTTCAGAATAATCCAATGTTTTCCTCTTATGGTACCTTTGTACGCTGCAATCTTGCCTAGGAATCCTACAGGCGATATGTCGCCGTGAAATTGCCTCACAGTTGCGGCGTGTGATTGGGGAATTTTGCAGCGATAAATCGCCTGTCGCCTGATTCCTGAGCACTGCTCTGAAATCAGCCTCAATCATAAAGGCGATATTTCCGTGTTGTGGTGTGTGAACGGGCGATAGTAATGGAAACAGCGTTGCCTAGGATTTCCCATATGCGTGCCTCAACCGTTCTGCAGTCTACGCGCTGTCTGCAATGATTGGTGTTGGCTACTGTGTTCCCATTGGCTGACACTTGACAGGGCACCATATTTGAAGA